>CM062817.1:1651804515-1652206100 GCA_031772625.1 Pinus tabuliformis | reverse complement strand
GCCAGGATATGCGTCAAGATGCATCTAACCAAGACGCTTGCAGACACGGTAAGTCTCTTTCACGATGATTATGAATGGAAGCAGTCTTTAGATTATGAACATATCCCCTTTCGCTGTAGAAAATGTCATGAGCACGGCCATCTCTTCCGTGACTGCCCCTTAAATGTTCAGCCATCCATTCCTGCGAATGAGACTAATAAGGATCAAGATGGCTATACCAAAGTCCCCACTCGTCGCCGGCATGCCAAGAAAAACCAGGCCATTCCTGATCCAGGCCCCCAGGTGAACCTCCAGAACCGATTCACGGTTCTTGCCTCTCAGGACTCACCAAATCCATCCCGATCTGAAAACCAGGTCCATCAAACCCCCATTGAACCCCCCCCCAACCGATCCATCTCCCTATCTCCGTCAGATCCCTCCATATCCAAACCTGCAGATGCTTCCCCTCTGATGCTCACAAAATCTGTCTCAGATCTCGACCCCCCTCTCCCCTCCAAAGGGAAATCCAAATTGA
Organism: Pinus tabuliformis; assembly: GCA_031772625.1. NCBI lineage: Eukaryota > Viridiplantae > Streptophyta > Pinopsida > Pinales > Pinaceae > Pinus > Pinus tabuliformis. The sequence goes on along the minus strand of CM062817.1, from coordinate 1,652,205,586 downwards.
ATGAAATTCAAATAGCTTCAGATATGGATCTTGATGCCGCTCTCGCCTTAAGTCTTCACGATAATATTGAGGACATGGAGCAAAACATTCCGATCACTATGGAGGAAGACAGAGCAGAGGTAAACTTAGAAGAGTTTGATATCTCCAAGCTGGATATCTCCAAATTGGAGAATGCATGCAAACAAAAAGAATATGAATCAATCCCCCTCTGGCAAATAGATAAAATTGAAGGAGTCTTGTCGCGCGTACACCACCACAAGAGTCTGGGCATTCAAGGTGGAAGTCACTGGGATGGAAAAAAAATCATGAAAGAAACAAAGAAAAGAGGCCGGAAAACAGACCTTCAAAGAACAATAACAATTGGGGAGACATTAATGGATTCGGGATTATTCCCCAAGCTGACAAAGTTCTTCAAACCCTCAACGCAATCTCCATGAAGCTCACATCCTGGAATGTCAGAGGACTCAACAGTCCCTCAAAACACAGAATGATAAAAAATTTGATTATGCAAGAACAACCAGCAGTAGTCTTTCTCCAAGAAACTAAAAGCAATAGCACAATGATAGATAAACTTAGCAACAAAATATGGGCAGGCAGTAGGTCAATTTCTGTTGACGCTTCAGGGGCGTCAGGCGGCTTGGCTATTTTATGGAATCCGCAAATAGTTACGTTGGACAATTTTCATGCCACTCTCCATCTCATTCAAGCCACGTTCCATCTCATAGGCACCAACATTCATGGGCACCTCACCAATGTATATTTCCCTCAGTCAATTCAGCAAAAATTGGACCTCTTGGACACGATCTCTCTCCTTAATACAGATAGATGCTTCCCCTTGTGGATTGGGGGGGGAGATTTCAATATCATAAAATCAATGGAGGAGAAACAAGGAGGCAGGATGCGGCTCGACAGCGACAGTTCGGGCTTCAAGCAATTCATCCAAAACAATCAGCTCATGGACATTCCTACCTCCAATGGTATTTTTACTTGGTCCAACAAGCGCAAAGGAGCACACCAGATAGCCTCAAGGTTGGATCGTTTTCTTATATCTGACAATGCGATCCACCTGGGAGGAGACTTCAGTACCACAATAATCCCTCAAAGTGGCTCGGATCATTGGCCCATTATGCTTCACTGGTCAAGACCGGGTCATGGCTGCAACAGACCCTTTCGCTTTGAAGCCTTCTGGCTACAGAATAGCAATTTAAAGGACATAGTAACTCAAGCTTGGACATCATATTCACCACCAGTGGGAGCCAAGATGTATCAGTTTCAGGAAAAGTTAAAACATCTGAAGCAAGTATTAAAACGATGGAACCGTACCCATTTTGGCAACATACAGGAAAGCAAACAGAAGCTGGAGCAGCAAATGAAAGAACTTCAACAAAACTTCATTCTTGCAGGACGCACCGACGAACAAATTCAACAAGAGCAGAGCCTATGGAGACAGATAGAAGAACGCCAACAACAAGAGGAAATTTTATGGAAACAAAAATCCCGAATCAGTTGGCTGAAAGAAGGAGAAAAAAATACTAAGTTCTTTCACAAAACTACCATTCAAAGGCGTATGCACAACAAAATAACCTTTGTCAATAACCAACAGGGTGATAGAATTGAAGTTCATGAAGAAATGGAAAAAGAATTCACAGACTACTTCAAGGACATTCTAAAGGAACCTGAAGTCAATCGAGATGAAGCAATCCGCGCCATTACACAGCACATTCCCAAATTAATCAATGAGGACCACAACAATCAGCTTCTCCAACCTGTTTTGCTGAAGGAAGTCGAAGAAGCCATGGCCCAACTTAAAGATGGCAAGGCACCTGGGCCAGACGGATTTACAGCCAACTTCTTTCATGAATTTTGGGAGCTCATCAAAGTTGAAGTATGGAATCTAGTGGATGAATCTCGTTGCATGCACTGGGTCCTCCCAGCCCTCAACACAACTTTCATAGCCTTGGTACCCAAAGAAGCAGCCTCCAGCAAGCCTGAGAAATTCAGACCAATAGCGTTATGCAATGTAATCTACAAACTCATTTCAAAGGTCATTGCAAATCGTCTCAAACCTCTTCTACCTATACTAATCTCTCCAGAGCAAACAGGGTATGTCGAGGGAAGGCAAATCATGGATGGCATAATACTCTCAAATGAAGTCATACACTCTCTAAAGCTCCTAAAAAAACCAGGTATGCTTCTCAAGCTTGACCTCTCAAAGGCCTTCGACAAACTTAGCTGGAATTATATACATAAAATGCTCTTAGCTTTTGGTTTTAATGCAACTTGGACCAGATGGATCATGAGCCTCATTACTTCTCCCAGTTTTTCAGTCTTATTGAATGGATCTCCCTCTCCTCCCTTCAAATCTTCTCGGGGCATAAGGCAAGGGGATCCTCTCTCGCCTTTTCTCTTTGTCCTTATGGCCGAAGGATTAAGCAGGCTACTCAAATCAGCCGTTTCATCCCAAGCGCTCAAAGGTTTATCTCTCCACGGCCGCCCTCCTCAGTCCCATCAACAATTTGTTGATGACACTCTGCTTTTCGGGCATCCCTCTGTAAAAGAAGCCGCAGCATTCAAAACCCTTCTAAATATCTTTTCTGAAGCTTCTGGTACCTCCATTAACGCCTCCAAATCCCAGCTCTTTTTCTTCAATACTCCCCCCTCCACGCAAAGATCCATTGCCAGATCTCTGGGATTCACCATCTCCCATTTACCTGCAAAATATCTAGGAGCCCCCCTTTCCGATTCTGCGATCAAACAGGTGTCCTGGAGAGCACTTCTGGACAAACTTGAGTCAAAGCTTTCTTCATGGACCTACAGGGCTCTTAATCTAGCAGGTCGGCTTGTTCTCATTAAATCTGTCCTGCAAGCAATGCCGCTCTATCTCTTCTCCATCCTGGCAGCTCCAAAAGGGATTCTGAAGGCTATTCGCACTCTGCAACGCAACTTCCTCTGGGGTTCCACTGCTTTAAACAGGAAATGGGCTCTAGTCAAATGGACAGAGGTGTGCAAAACCAAGTCAGAAGGAGGGTTAGGACTTCGGGATCCGTTACATAGCAATAATACAATGGGTGCCAGAATATGGTGGAACTGGGTTTCCAAGCCGAACTCCCCATGGGCTCAACTATGGCAAGCAAAATATGCCAGAGGCAGCAGTTGGAGTGATCTCATCAGAATCAACCCAACGGTGCAAGGCTCACTCATCTGGAACAATGCAAAAAAGCAAAGCCGCTTCATCCAAGAACACAGCTTTTGGGAAATACACTCAGGAACGGAAGCCAGATTTTGGGAGGACTCTTGGCAACAGCTCCCAAAACTCGCAAATTTGTTCCACAAACCTCTTTGGCAGGCACACATGAAGCAAATAGGTCACACCCAGGTTCATCAGTTCTGGCAGACCTCCTCAAATCACGATCTTCACACATGGAAACCCGCGCAAGAATGGCAAACAGATTGGCAAGGAGAAACATATACAGAAATAGAACAGGAACTCCAAGAAAGGAGAATTCGTCTCTCAAACCAGCAGGACAAATTACGTTGGGGATACACAACCAGAGGTACCTTCACCACCAAAGAAGCTCACCATCTGCGTTATTCCAATACCCAAGAGGAAAGAGATCAAATTTGGAAGCAAGTCTGGCACAAAGGACTATGGCCCAAGATTTCAACCTTCATCTGGCTATTAAGTAAAAGGCGCATCCTAACTTGGGATAATCTACTAAAAAGAGGATTTATAGGGCCTTCCCGATGCCCAAACTGCAATGCCAATAATGAAACCATTAGTCATCTCATGGAAGACTGCCCACTCGCAAAACAAATTTGGAAGAAAGTTGAAAACTGTAATATGAGAGCAATACCCAGACAGATGGATGTTACGGAAAACATAAGAAACTGGGTCAAAAATCCATTTAAGAGTCAAGTTCTAAACTCACTATGGAATATCATTCCCGGCTTCCTGTACTGGACTCTGTGGAAAGAGCGTAACCATCGGATCTTCAACAATACATACTGTTCCATGGACGATCTTTGGCTCATTCTCAAGCAAAATATCCAAGAAACCCTGGCCATCCGAATCTGGAATGACACAGACTGGCCGGATCTTCCTCAAGAATGCAGCATAATGAAGGCATGGGATCTAGATCTCAAGCCCCTGGTCAAAGCAAAAACTGCTCCCAGCTCCATATCGGCTTCTCCTTCATCATGGTCCCCTCCAGCCTTAAATGCCTACAAGATCAACTTCGATGGAGCAGCCAAAGGCAATCCTGGCCCTGCAGGTTTCGGAGGAGTCATAAGAAATCACTCAGGAGAGGTGAAACTCTTATACTATGGCTCTCTAGGCAAAAATACCAATAACGTGGCCGAGCTGGAAGGACTTTGGAAAGGAATATGTTTGGCAGCGCAATATAACCTCTCTCCCCTTGAAGTTGAAGGGGACTCGCTCATACTAATAGAGGCAGCCAAACGAATACAAGCAGGGGCCAGAGCAGTCAAAATTGCAAAAAGTTGGAGGCTGCTAAGCCGTATGGAATCCTTGGAGGAACAGCTTCTCACTCCCCACAACATAACCTTCAAGCATGTCAGAAGATCAGCAAACCAGGTAGCAGATCGATTGGCTAATCAAGGAGCGACTCAGTCGACATCGTATTTCTCGGGGGCCATGGATTTGGTAGAAGATGAACAACTTAAGAAAGATTGCATCTCTCTGGTGCAAAAAGATCTCCTTCTCCCGGATGCGGGTGACATCACCGCCCATGCCGCGTGTTAGAGCAGTAATGAGGCATGTGGCTTGTCACATGGGCCTCTGTCAGCCCGGACAAGCCACGCCAAGCCAAGGAGCAGGCTCCTTAAATTCGCCGGAAGGCGAGGCAATCAGTTATTTCGCAATGCATTGCGAGGAGAGGAATGCAGTTAGGCTGTCTAGTCTGGAGCAGAGGAACGATGGGGGAATGTACAGGAGGTTGCAGGTGCCATTCAATGCGCTGCAACATTCGAGGAGCATGGAAGCTATTAAGGTTGCCTCCTTGACCTCTCTGCCGCAAACCAGGCCGTTTGAGTGGGTTATTGCTTGGAACAAGGTTTCTGGAGGCACTGTAGGTGAGGGAAGCTACAGCCAAATGCCAAGGGAGAGGCTCAGGATGAGCAGTCGCAGGGGAATGGCTAGAGGGCATTCTGCCTCTCAGAGGCCTGAGATTTCTCCATCGTCCTCAGTTGAATTTACCTCTGAGCAATACAGGCCTCCAGGCCGCAATGCCAGAGGCAATTGGGGCAATCCGGAGTGTGGTCACTCGGAACATCCGGCCATTCGTTATAGAATTCCCTGTGCTTTTGCTAATAACACTCTGATAGTGTCGGTTACTGTGGAGCATTGTAGCAGTGCTCGTGGGCGTTTGGATACGGTGACTGTCCCGCGGGTCGACATGGAGACTCCCACTGTAGACTTCACGCGTCCGGTTCAGACGGATGAAGCAGGCCCCAGCGAACCTGTTCAGAGAAGCTTGCGTCAGGGTAAGGAACCTGCTCAAGGGAGCTCGAGCCAGGGTAAGGATGCGGCGGAAAAGCTCAAGGGTCCAGCATCTGATGAACCTCACACCACGGATGACGATTAACTCAGCAGTCGCCAAGTCTGGGCAGCAAGGAATGAATTTCTCTGACCTTTTCATTTTCATAATTTTGTATATCGATTATGGAGTTCATGTCTGTAATTTCGGTCCATATCACCATAGTTTCAGCCCACGCGTCGTTCAACATGTTCATCATGTCGTTTTCCATCCACAGCGTGTCGATTTGTGCTCACTTTGTCCAGTAATGCATCCATCGTGTCAGTTTGGATACTCACCGTGTCATGTAATGAATCCACCGTGTCAATTACCGTATGTTACGTGTCGTTCTGCTATGCAAGGTAGCAATGACTGATATCTTCTCTGAAGGTACAGGGCTATGGCCCAGATGTAATTTTTGTAATATTTTTGACTTTTTGTAATATAAATAGCTCAGTGTTATCGAGAAAAAAAAAACAAAGCCTTCGCATCTTGCAATTTATTCATCTCTCCATCAAAGGTAGGTGGTTGTGCCTTCTTGAACTCATCAAGAAAATATCCCCTAGCATTCCTCTTTTACGAATGATAATGATGATGATCATGATGTCTATCAAAACCAGAACTAGAGTAATACCTGTGTCCAGTACCTCTCTTATCTAGAGTGTCCAACGACCTGTCATCTTTGACAATGTCAGATTTGTCTAACCTGTGTCTACTATGAGACCTTCTTTAGTATGCCCCATTAGTTCTATCCTCATGTCCATGTTTGATCCGAAGAGGTCCCTGTTGCTGCAAATCTAACAATCTCTGAAGTAATATCGCATTCACCTATGCTTGTTTCTCTTGTGATTGCATGATTTTGTCATTATCTGCTTTGCAACTCCTTATTTCTTCCTTCAGGCTTCTCAAGGAATTTGCTAAGTCATAAGAGTGCCCCACACCACTTTGCCCATCTGATTCATAGGGAGATTCTATGTAGTCTACCACCTTTTTGGCCATCTGATCTATGTCGTGCAAGGCATACTATGTTAGCTAAACCAAATCACCATAAATTAGAGTATCTTAGCATACTCAGGGAGTATACCTTGTCTGCAAGATCATCAAATCAATGTGACGCATGTACAACATAACCATAATAACATATATACATATATCAATAAGCGCATCAACGCATAACTATCATACTAGCTAGGTCTAGTCATCTATGTAAGGCCATATCAACAATGAATGCTATGACCCCATGCATGACAACAACCAATACTCCAGTATACACATTGCCTCATGCAACTATCCACTTGCATAAGAAATGCCCAATCAACTACACATACACATAACCACATGTAGTCGAGCATAATTAATCAATTCTTGTAATCAACCTATGAGATTGATGCATGTAATCAAATAACCAAGAATTTAACCCAACATACAAGAATGTAATCAAGTTGCATATAATAATATATCTGGTCATATAGTCATGACGATTCATTCCATAAAATCAACATCAAGTTACCCATAATAACCTTAATTCTACCATGATCAATATGATGCAATGCAATAAGTAAATGGAACGTCAGTGTAAGAGCCACAAACAACTGACATGCATGAATGACCAACACATCCACCCATATTTGTAGCACTAGATATGACCCAAAGAGAGAATAACCATGCTCTAATACCAATCTGTAACACCCCCTTCTAGGTCTATCCAAAGGAACCATGCCAACTGGGGTAAACATGAGGAGAGATGATACTACAATCAAATTCGACCTCCTATGTCACCTTAAGGAAGTGGAATCGATGAAACATCACATACAATCATCCAACATCATCAACAGACCCCTCAGGAGATAATTCAACTACTCAGAGAACCTGTCCTTGGATCCCATTGTTATTTTGTAGCTTTTAGGCCATAGTCGCTCTCAAGCTATGGGCAAGGGATCGACCAACAACCTAAAGTCGCTCTCACAGGCCTACCTGCCAGTGACTGTGGTCCAGAATTTCCAGTTTTGTGCCAGCGAATGTGGTCCAAAATTTCCAGTTTTGTGCCAGGGACTGTGGTCCAAAATTTCCAGTTTTGTGCCAGCGACCCTGGGATTTGAGCCACTTTTCTAGCCCAGAATCCTGGCCTCTACCCAGAACTTGTTGTAACTTTTAGAAATATTTAAAAACTTGATAATCATGCTAGTCAACCACGATCACCCTCAGGACTAGGCCTGAGCATCCCTAATCAGAACTGACATTCTGTCAAACACTTGGCATCAATGCAACCTACAGGTCTATGATACAAGACAGCATAGATGACTGAAACAACTTATGAAACATAACCAGAGGGATCACCTCCTTCTCCCTTGAACTACTACATCATCAATTAGGTCTTTCATCCATCCATTTAGCAGTTACAAGTAAATATATGAAATAAGCATGACATGAGCCAGTCATTCAACAATGATTATAACCAGCATCAAATGATATAAATATCATAGATATGAAAACCATTAAATCCACTTATAAATCAGTGCAAAAGTAAGATAACATATCTTTTATTAATCATAGGCAAATATGACCAGGTCTGGGGCTTCCACGTACCCCCTGACCATATATATAGTTGAACCAAATCTCTCTTTCAGCCAGTCACCCCCATGCCATATTCCAAGCATGAATGTCGGATCTCATAGAACAACCAATCCAAGAACAATCAAGGGAATCTAGAGTTTAAACCACCTCCATCCTCATCCAACCGTGACCACACCAAAATCAGTGCTCTGATCACAACCGAACAGAACTTGGAATGCCATCTGGAATCCATAACTATCATTGAGTAATTTTATGTCTTCTTGTCTCTCAGGCTTTACCGCAATCCAAACCCAGATCACTAGTTCCTAGACCGAGACTGCTCCCTCAAGCTTTACCGTGTATCCTGCCAAAACCAGTCAAGGGATTCCTAGGCCTTTGGGAATGAACCTTGAGATCACCTTCGCCCCGGATTCCAAAATCCATCCGGCAAAGCAAAGCTCAAAAACTGAAATAAACATCCTAACATACCATGACATCCAGAAAAAGGCTACGCTAGGCTGAAAACCACTGTCATAACCTAACAAAACCAAGCCACCGAGAGCAAGAGAACCATGCACCAACAAGCAAAGTCATGCATGTTCAAACCAGCGAGGAAATAACATATGCAAAAGGTTGTTTGCATGTATTCCTATTGAAGCTGCGTGATCTTGGTTTCATTTCCTTGTTCCTTGCTTGCTTTTCCTTTCCTTTGCTCCAAACTAGAGTGCTCCAAGAAAATTGTAAGTGACCAAGAGAGTGAGAGAGAGAAAGAATAATGATAGAGCTCCAAACTTGAACTTGACAAAAGCCATGAATTGACCCTCAGAAACCTCTTTATGAATGAGGCCTCTTATTTATTCATTTTCCGTTATTTTTCTTAAATTTCCGCCTCACATGCAACCTGTGACCATTTACCTTCCTTTTCTCCTAATTTCCTTTATTTTCATAAGTAAATGTGCCAAAAATGCCTTTTTTTCCTTTTAATTCCTTTGCCTTAGCCTTTGCCAATTTTCCTTAGCCAAAACACACATATAGTGATGCTCACTAGAATATCTTGGCCAACATTCATCTTGTAATAAATTTCCCTTAACCATGGTCATATTTTTCCTTTATTAAATTTTATTACATGAGCTTTTCACTAGCGTTGTTACAGAAAGGATACCTTATATGAAGTTAAAGGAATTGAAGTTCATGAGAATGTCTTGAACATATGCAGCAAAGAAAAACTTACCTGACTCTCTGCGAATTCCCCTCTTTGAAAGAAGGTCTGCAACTTGGTTTTGTTCCCTAAAGATGTGTGTGAAGGATATGTTCTGAAAATTGCTTACCAATCTCCTAATGTGCCTCATCCAGTTGGAAAGGAGTTGAAGAGTGTATGCTCCCTAACCCAGTCTATGATGCTCTTGGTGTCTCCATGTATGTAGATTTGTTCCAATATTAACCATTTGGAAAAAAGGACACCCCATAGTGCAATAATTTCGGCTCTCTCGTTTGTACCCTGTCCTCCTTTCCACCAAAAGTGGTAGTATCTCTCTGGTTCCAGAATGATAACAACACCACACCCATCTTCTCTGTTGACTTGCCCTGTAAAAAAATCCAATGAGATATATCTCCTTTATTTCCTTGATTATGACCTTTCTCTTATTCATTTGTTTTTGTTGGGCCCAATCTTTGCAAAAAAATTGACATCCTTCATTACAACTTCCCGAATCATTGGCATTTTGTGTTAAAAAATCCATGAGTTCTTGTTGCACCAAATGGATCAGATGATATAAAAGGGTAATGTATGATACTTATTTTGATTCTTGAACTAGAAATTGAAGCATGAGATTAGATATTGATGTGTCCCCGTTTGACCTAGATGTAGAGAGTCTATAATGTCCACCCACACCTCCTTTGCAAATCGGCATCTGAGCAAAAGGTGATCAATCTCTTCATTGTGATTCTGGCGCAAAAGTAAAATTCCAGGGCCATGAAATTTCATGCATCTCAAAATATCCCAAGTGAGCACTCTATTCTGTATAGTTAGTCATCCAAAGAAAATAAATTTTAGTGGGATCTCCCATCTCCATGTTGCTTGAAACCAAATTTTATAGTCAATGTCTCTATCTACCACTCAAAGTCTATTATATATATCCTTTACACTAGGTTGTCCATTCTTTAAAGTTCCATCCCATAATAATTTCTTCGCCCTCTTTGATGGATATGCCTGTGTTGAAAAGGTGGGTGAGGTAATACTCCCATTTGATGGCAATGATACTGTGTAATCCAGGCTCATCCTCCTTTAGCCAATATTCTTAACATGAAGATAGATTGTTCAACCTATTGATCTAAGCAAAATAATAAATGACCATGTTGTGAAGGGTATTAATAAGGTTGGCCAATAGGGTGTGGATACCATTGAAACCTTTTAGTGCATACAATCCAATCTCCACCAACCTACCGTCCCCAACCTCCCATCTCATAAAGCCCAACATCCATTGGAAGCTTTTAGTCATGCCTCGATAAATGTAGGAGGAAATAGAGTCCTCCTTGCCCCTTCCCTGATCCAGATCATGTATGGAAATCCCTACATATATTTGTCCCTAATGAGATGACCCCAAATACTATCTTCTGTCACCACTCTCCACATGTTCTTGATAATCAGTGCACTGTTAAATATGTGGGTATCCAAGATACCCCAATCCCCCTATTTGATCAACCTTGCTATGAATTTTCATCTTACTAGATGTATCTTCCCTTTCAATTTGGTCACCAACCGAATGAATCTGGCCATAATATCGTCTAGCTTGTGAAAAATCTCCATAGGAAGCAAAAAGAGATGCATCCAGAAAACAGAGATGTTCTGTACGATAGATTTAATGAGAGTCAATCTACATCCAATTCATGGCCACCTATGTGACCACACAAAAAAATTCTTAGAGAATCTGTCGGTCAACCATACCAAGTCTTTGTTTCCATAGTTATTGGATTTGAGACAAAAGCCAAGATATGTGAACCACTCTTCTAGAATAACTGCAACAACCCCAAATAGTTGACATATCTCCCTGCACCAAGGATCCTCTATGTCGCCAAAGATCACTAAAGATTTGGTTTTGCTCATATATAGACCCAATACCTCACTAGAAATCTTGATGATAAGATGGAGTGCCCCCCATTCCTCAAGATTATTTATGACACCAAATAATAGGTCGTCTACAAACACCAGATGAGTAATTTGTATATTCCTTGTAACCTTCACACCCTTGATCTTTCTCGCGAGCCTTGCAACACCAATATTGTGGCTTCGACATTGCATAACCAAAAGGAAAAGCAATGACGATAAAGCAAAATCTTGTCGAAGTCACCTATATGCCCTGAAGAATTTCATCTGAGAACCATTGATGATCACAATGAAATTTGTAATCTGGGTGAAATTTGTAGTCTGAATGCCAAGCCAGTAAAATTTGTAGTATACATGCAAGTTCTAGCTCTATGTGCCATATTTATATTTTTAATTAAAATAAATGCAATAACTCTTTAACTTTACAAATTCCCTACTTAAATTCTCCCATTTAATAATCAACCAAAACACCTTCTTTTTAGAATTAATAATTTAATAACAAAATAATAATAAAATAATATAAAGGTACAAAACACCTTCCTTTTGGAATTAAAATAAAGTACCTTTATGATCCACTTTTACAAAATACGTATATGCAATATGAAATTAAAATATTAAATACGGAACACCATATTTTTCAGTACGAAAAAAGCATAATTTTATATTGATGTCATAATAATAAGATGTACATATGCCATCCAATGTTCATAACATGAGCCTACCTGGCACTATCGAAATATACAAATCACCCTTGTAATGATAACAGTGCATGGGGAGAGGTCCATATACAGCAAAATGAACCTGAAAGAAAAAAAAAGAAAATATTCAAGAAAACATATCTAAATTGGCAGAGATAAAAGGAAGTTGTAGATTTCAAGCGCCCCACATAAAAAAATAATAAGATGGTGCAAATATGCACTGATATGTTCTAGGGAAAAGAAACTAATAGAAGAACGGATAGAACCGATGCCACATCCAACAAAAAAGTATGCCAACATGAGGATTCTGTAATGATCAAAATGTCAACACCTTCTACAAGGAGGAAGAGACAGAGTTTAGCATGGAATGGTTAAGTCCATCCTCGTAGAGGACACTGTTTATGCCCAGTGGTCAGGAATCCATGTACAATACATAATAGCAGTCTTTCATTAATGCCGCAAAAAGCTATATTTCACATTTAATAACCTGCAAAAACATCAAGAAAAATCAGAATGTTGGGGGGGAGGGGGGATGTATTTAACCGGGGAGGGGAAAATCTTCAATATTTATGTTCTTCTAGTCCATAGTAATAGTTAAGTGCATCTTGCCTAAAAAACCTGTTAAGCCCATCTTCGATAGTTCATCCGTTGTCATATTCTGCTCCCTATGGACATGGTTTATAGTGGAGTTATTTAGTAAAGCCCATAACTGTTCAATTCTCGTCAACCATCCAAGCACTAAGGGATTGGAGATTTTAGCATACCCCTTTAAATGTTGTATTATTACGTTAGAGTCACCATGGATGTGGATAAGGGGAATATCTAGAAAGTGTATGAACCATAGAAGGCCCCAAAGTGCCATTACCTCAGCTTTAGTGTTTGTGCCCCTACTGCCATGCCAGAAAACACTATATCTTTGTTCCTTAGAGGTGGCCAACCAGAAGCCACAACCACATACTCTCTATTGAGCAGCACCATCAAAAAACGCCATCGGGAATATATGTTGTACTTCTGTCTTGTTATGGCAAGAAACCATCTTGCTTTTTTTTTAGAAGAGTATAGAGTTAGAGAGGTGAGAATGTTATCCATGACCCTGTGAAAACTCTTAGAATAGTTTTGAAAAATGTAGTTATTTCTCCACTTCCATATTTCCCAGAAAAGGATAGGCGGAAGGATTCTCCAGTCAGCCTTTTGGCTTCTCCACCAAAGTAGACAGTATTTAATGCAATCATACTGATGAAATGGAAAACCAAGTAGAGAAGAGAGACATTTCCAGATATGAGTAGTGAGTGGAAAAGTAAGGAAAATGTGGTTATTATTTTCAGAATCCCTCTTACAAATAGGACAGATGTTAGGCCCATGCCATAACCACTTTTGTAGGTTTTTCTAGGTTAGACTTTTGTTATGAAAGACTAACCAAGTAAAAAGTAAAATTTTGTTGGGAATGTTGGTTTTCGAGAATGCATAAAGGGTATGTTCCTCATTCAAGTTAGAGGCCCTGAAGCAGAGAGAAGAGTATGCATCCGCCACATTAATATTGCCATTATGCATTTTCCTTGTCCAGATTAACTTGTCCTAGTTTCCATCATGGCATATCCCGAGCTGATTCATCCCTACCACAATGCGCAACCATTCCAGATCCCACAGACGAGGCAGACTAAGATCCAAAGCAGACCTACAGATAGGATGTGGACCCCTCCATGAAGCAATGGCTTAACCCCAGAAAAATATGCCCCTGCTATTAAGGGAAGCAATAAGTTGTTCTGGGATATTGTCCACATCACCATAACCCAGGATACGGTTAGTTCCAATGAGAATGTTGTGTCCCGAGCCAAATTTCCAAGCAAGATGTTGCAGAAGGATCTCAGAAACTTTTTTGAAGCTAAGCCAAATGCCAGATCCATTTTGGCACCAATGGAACCTTTGCGGAACCAGTAAGTGAAGTCTTGGTTCTTGAGATACTTTTGTCTAATGACCAGACTCTAGGTACCAGTACCAAAGATGCCTCTCCAACGAGATTTTATAAGTAAAGCTTGTCCAAAATGACGAAGGTCTAAAATTCCCTATCCCCCCAAGACTTTCGGCAAGGTAATCAAATGAATTTTGGCAAGGTGATATTTTTTTTAATATGATTGCCTCCCTAGATGAAATTAACCATGACTCAATTTAGGGAGAGGATGGTAGCAACAGGAATATGAAACAGGTGGGCCCAGTATACTGATAATTGGTTTAGGACAGCTTGGTATAGGATAACTCACCCACCTAGGGAAAGGTTTATATATTCCCATCTAGATATTTTTTTGAAGAATCTATCAACAAGCCAGATCCAATCACCATTTCTGTAGTTGCAGGCTTTAATTTGGAAACCTAAATATTTTATGCCCTGATCCATCAATTTGGCCTCTATACCAAATAAATTCTTGATATAGACAATATTTTCCAAGTCCCAATTATCATGATACAAGATAGATTTATGTGCATTCATACAAAGACCAGTTGCATTGGCGAATTTTCTAAAAATATGAAAAAGACATAACCAGGAAAAGTGGAGCAACACACCCATAATCAAAACGTCGTCGATAAAGAAACCATGTGAGAGGTTGATATTATTGCCGATCTTAAGGGCTTGAAATTGATCACGTTCCACATCCTTTGAGATGTGCAAGCTGAGACCGTCCATAGCAAGATTGAATAATAAAGGCGAAAGCGAGCATCCCTGCTTGAGGCCCCGCCCAGCCCAGAAGAATTTTGAAGGATACCCGTTTATGATCACTGAATAATCAACATTGATAATGCATGCCATAATCCAGTCCACACACTTTGATTGCAAGGCTATTTTAAAAAGGACAAGCCTAAGGTATCCCTAATCGAGACTGTTAAAATATTTTTTCAGATCGACTTGTAGAATAGCAACATTAGAGTTTTTTGTATGGATAGAGTGCATACATTCTTATGCATTTGCAACCACATCATGTATTTGACGACCTTTCAAAAAACCACGGTGTTGTGGCGATATATGACGAGAGAGAGTGTCCCTCAGACAGCCTGCTACTGTTTTGGAGATAATCTTATAGATAAGATTGCATAGGAGATAGGCTTGTAGTCATCAAAACAGTTTGGAGGATTGCACTTCGGGATGAGAGCAATGCAGGTCAACTTGATGCAGTGGTGTACATACCTAGTTATTCTAGACTCCTCGACCATCTGAATGAGATCATCTTTGAAAAGATCAAAAAAATGTGTGAACAATTCCATGGTCCACCCATCCGGTTCTAGACTTTTGTCCCCTTTAAAATATTTGAGGACACAAAGAAGTTCATCTTCTAAGATGCATTTGTAAAGGTCCTCATTCGAGTCATGGTCAAACATAATAGGATAATGTTCGATCCCCCAGATGAGATCTTTCGCGACAATGTTGTCATTCCTTTGATAAGTTATTTTGAAATGTAAGGTGGAAGATTTTGAGATATCAGCCTGTGAATGGATATATTCTCCCGCTTCATCCGAAATTTCCCAAATAGAGTTTATATTTTGCCTATGGTTTTCAAATCGATGGAAAAAATTTGTGTTTTAGTCTCCTTCCTTGATCTAGATAGCCCGACTCTTTAGGCACCAGGAGGCTTCTTCAATATATAAGATGTGATCACTTTTGACCTCTAGTTCCCGAATGTGAGTTCGGATGGAAATGGGAGGGTTTTCAGAGGCCATGAGCAGGAGAAGATTATCCAGTTCACTTTGAATGTCTCTGATTTCTCTTTTCATAGATAGTTTTTTTTTTTTTTTTGCCAAGATTTCACCACCCCACGGAGAGACTACAGTTTGTCAAGAATATGATCCATGGGAGAGGAACCAGTAACACTCCCACAGTTCCAGGATTCCCGGACCAAAGTGTTGAAATCCAGATCTTCTAACCAAATTCTGTTAAATTTGAAAGGCATTCTAGGACGCACTAGCGGCTTCTTCCAGGCCAGAGTAACAGACCTCTGATCAGATAAGAAATTGCTGATGATGTTTGTCTGTACATCCCCCAGACAATCAATCAAATGTTCATGAATTAAAAAACGATCCAGTCTCTTGGCGACATACACTGCACCTTCCCGCCCATTGTCCCAAGTAGGAGCCATAACCTCCGGGCATATGTCTACAAAATTGTGTGTAAGGAGGGCGTCCCTAAACATTCTCGCAAGTGGATCAAGTCTTTTGGTTTGGCCCCAAGTTTCCTCCAGGGCAATAGTATAGTTCAGATCTCCCGCGATGATGAGGGAGGTAAGTTCCATTATCTTGGAGGAGAAAAGATGATCCCAGAAAGTGGCCCGATCCTTGTAAGGAGCATATGTATTTAGAATATGTATGTGACCTTCCAGGCCCCGGATGTGGCCCTCAAGTAGAATGCCTGCAAAACAATTGTAAGCTTTGAGACAGACCTATATGGGGTCCCAGATTTCCACCAAACCGCTAGAGATTCCAACAGCCACGGTGGCGGATATGTGCCAATATGGAAACATTTTCCTAAAATATAATATAATCTAAGGGCAAAGAGAGATGAAAAGACTCTTGAGGGCTCAAAATTTCGAGGCAACCCCCAATCCCCATATATTTAGGGAAAGAATGAATGTCATGGGGACACCATCTCAGGTTGTCGTGCTCTAAGGCCCCGGGAAGGAGTGATGTCAGCGATAGGAACATCAACCAAAAAACCGTCCATAGGGGAGGTGAAGGGGTTAGGTCTAGGTCTAGGTCGTCCCTTAAAATGTCTGCTCCCGCGGTTTTGAGTGCGTCTGACAATAATGTTGGAGGCTGATTTAAGACTGATGTGTGGAGTGGGTGACCCAACAGGTTTGTGGATGGTGAGTGTACGCAAGTCTAGGGATTTTCTATTGAGTAGAAAATCCAGGTCACTATCAATAGAGTTTGTAGGAGTTTTGTGGTGAGTTAGGTGGGGTGGTGCTGGTCCTTGGCCCTTTACCCCGATTTGCATGTAGTGAAGGTGAAAAGATGGAACGAACGGACTATGTGATGTGGAAGGAAGGCCAGGCATCAGGTGAGGTGGTAGAATGTCTAGATGGGGAGGAGTGGCAACCAGGGTGGAATTTTGGGGTTGAATAGGAGGGCTAGGGAAAAATTTAAACCTTTACCCAGCAGCTTAAAAATAGAAGGGGGAAAGGAGAAAATAGATAAATTAATGACTTTCTTATTATGAGAGGGAGAGGGAAGATTAATATTATTATGTTTTTAAGTTGTTGGGTAAAGGTTTAAATTTTTCCCTAGCCCCTAGGAAGATCCCGCTAGATGACATTATTTGTGACATAGAATTCGGGATTAGGGGTTTACCTGATAATATCAAGGACACTATTAGACAGGATTGTGCCGTGATCCTTAGGAAGGTAAAGCCCCCTCAGAGCAACATTAGCAAAGATGAGTTTATGGCCCTCAAATCCTTAAACCAGAACAAAGATATCGTGGTTCTGAAAGCTAACAAAGGAGGGGCTGCTGTCATTCTTGACAAAGAGGATTAAGAAGCTATAAGAAGCTTCCCAAGAACCTGCTTAAGAAGATTTCTAGGAATGTGGGTCTTGCCATAAAATCTAGTAGATTAGTGAATTCTGTTTGCCATAAACTCATTGAGAGCAGTCCCATTACTCCAAGGATCTATGGGGTCTCTAAGATTCACAAGGAGGGGGCTCCCCTAAGACCCATTGTCAACACTATTGGTGGTCCCACCTACCTTCTAGCTAAATTCCTTGCCTTAAAGCTTAAACCCTTAGTTGGCCGTACAAAGTCCTTCATTAAAGATTATGCTTCCTTTGTTGTAGAGCTAAAGGACATTAAGCTTGACCCAGGGGACATTCTTGTTAGTTTTGATGTAGTCTCCATTTACACTTGCATCCCTATAAATGAGGCCATGGAAGTGATCAACCACCTAACGGATCCCGATACAGCTCGGTTAGTTGAGATCTGTCTCACTTCCACCTTTTTCAATTTTGAAGGCGAGTTCTTTGAGAAAACCTGCGGTGTTGCCATGGGTTCATCCTATCCCCTATTGTGGCTAATATTTTTATGGAAAATTTTGAATCCAAGGCTCTGTCATCGGCTCGCCTCCTTCCTAAGCTTTGGAAAATATTTTTGGATGACACTAATGTCATCTGGTCGCATGGCCATGAGGAGTTAGATCTCTTCTTCCATCATCTCAACAGTTAATCCTCTGCCATTAAGTTCACCATGGAAAAGGAAGTTGATGGTTGCCTCCCATTCCTTGATATTCTTATTTCTAAGAATATTGATGGTTCCCTCTCCCACCAAGTATTTCAGAAGAAAACTCATACGGAACAATATCTCCATTCTAGCTCCCATCATTTCCCGGCTCAAAAGTTGGGCGTTCTCAACACTCTTGCTACTCATGCCCTAAGGATCTCTGATGAAAAGAGCTTCGAGAAGGAAAAATCCCATCTCCTTAATGTCTTTGTTGAGAACGGTTATAGCAGATACCTTGGTGAGAAGGCTTTCCTCAAAGCTTCCGAAAATTCTATTGTTAAAAAAGAACCTAAAGAACGAATCCCAGGGGTCCATCTACCTTTTGTTCAACGGACCACTAATAATATTGTGAGGGTTCTTAGGAGGCATAATGTTCCCTCGACATTTAGACAACTTTGAGTGGTGAAAGGAAAAGTTGATGGACGCTGGATGCGAGGGGAACCTCTGAAGTCGTTCTAGGACACAAGAATATGTCTTAGAGCACTATATGGTTTGCGGACTATGTTATATACATACTTAGATGGAAATCACCCCCTATATTGGTGAGACCGGACACTCTATTAATCAAAGGATTAGTGAGCACGCAGCAGATCTTAAGCATAGGAGAACTAAGTCTTCCGCTCTGGCAGAGCATGCAGAAAAGACCAAACATCATGTCTGTATTGAGGAGGCCGATATTATTGCTAGAGTTCCGCAGTTCCACCACCGAAAATTTAGGGAAGCCATTGAGATTGAAAAAAGGCCAAGTAATCTCAATAGAGATGACGGTTGGAAGATCAGTAGTTGCTAGGTCCCGGCCATCGCCTCCTAGTCATTTCCTCCCCTTCCTCCCCTCCCTCTTTTTATATCTTGTCCCTAGGATATCCCCTTGATATTCTTTAACCTTCTTTCTTTAGCCATAGTTCTTTGATCCTCTGTGGAAAATCTTCCTTGTTTTCTTGTCTTTCCTTTCTTATAGGGTTATATTATATAACATAAGATATTTAAATTACAAATTTATGCAGTTGGCTTTTCTAATAATTCTATATTGGTTAGTCACCCATCCCTTAATAGAATACTATTATTATAACAATACAATAGATCCTTACTATTACTAAGTTCCCTAGAATTAGAATACTAATATAATAATACTATGATCATAACGAATATTACTTTTATTTCCAATATTAATAATAATAATATAATAATAACGATGATAATAATACTAATATGAATGATCTAGTATATTTAATATTACATTTAATAATATACATAGATCTATTATTACTTATTCATTTTTATTAGTTTTATATTAATTAGTTACACTAGTCATTAATAATAAGTTGAATACTATGACATTATTATAATAATAGTATAATATTTATTTTTAATTATTATTAAATCCTTCCGATTACTAACAATGAGTATCCCTAGATATATTATTTCTAGCATAATATCCCCTAATATTATTATTAAATATGATTATCTTTTCACCTAAATAACTCATGATAAATATTAAAATAATATTTTAACATAATAATATTATTTAATTAAACATGTTGAATAGTCAAATCTAACCGTTTCTGGGTCATTCTTAGCTGTTTATCAGGTATGTCCTACTATAGCCGTTTTTAGTCAAGCCTAGCCATTGGATGATCTGCTCTCCCTATTTAATATGCAGCCATGATCTGTTTTTTCAACTTGTCCTGACGATGAACCACACTTGTTGGTTCGAAACGCATCGACAATTATTTTGTCATGTGATTTATGCCGAAATACTTTCTCAATCTTGATATGGATCACAGAAGCCTCAAATCAAAAATCTCTTAAATGTCTTTAAAAAAGTATGCGCTCTCAACCGTTTGAAAATATTTGAAACCAATATACTTGTCCACTTCATTGACTTCTGATGGGCTTTTTTGTATTTAAATAGCCGACACAATTTTCGATAGTGTACTCCTGCAATGAGAATCAAAAATCTGTTCTGTGGTAAGTTTTCTCAAATTGTTGCACTTTTACTTGTTGGGGGTTGCATCTGTGAATGAAATCGTCGCACTATTTGTGCTTCAGGAATGCGTCAATTATGTTTACGATTTAAAAATGAAAATTGTACCTATTTTGATTTCTTAGCTCTTTTTTGTTGTGATATAGTGGCGACTCTGTCAGCTCATATTTTTCAATAAACTTTCTCAGATCTTATAACTCAACCTTGCTTTGATACTAATTTGTTGGAAAGACAGATTACAAAAGTAATAATTAATACACAAAAAACACGTGACTTGATGCTTAATTATTATAATAAACACAAACTCAATTTACATACACATCCACCTGAGCTGGTGCTCTCGTCTTTCACATATTACAATGACCCAACCATAGGTATATAAACATCAAATGTACTAAAAATGGAATCATTCAAACTTTAACTAGACTTTACGTTTCTCTAACTAACTACTTTCTACAAACTCGACTACACTCGACTTGTTTTTCTTAACTTAACTCAACTTTTCATGCATTGCATGCATACGAGAGTAATTACAATTTCTAACATGAAAATTTTCGAATTTTTAAGCTACAAGAAAATGAAATCTTAATTTAATAAAAAAAAAATATTCATTATTCAAAACCAAATTTAAAATATGTCATAAAATTATTAGAATCAGTTGTTTTTCTTGTGTTTTCTTACTTTTTCTTTCTTTCCTTTTATATATAAAATTAATGTTATCTACATCATTAAAAAATTAAGTTAAGAATATTATAGAACATGTAAAAGAAAATCTCAAGCACATACATGTAATTATTTATGTAAGGTTTTGATAAAATTAAACAGAACAATTTAAATTTATAAGTAATATTATTAAAAATTATTATAGATCTTAACTCTAGATCTCTACTAAGCAGTGAGACGATTTAAATCTCTAGATAAACATTTCCTCAAGTTTTTCACTCAAAAATAGATTTGCCTCCCTCTTGGTGCTTGGTAGATCTAGAGTTAAGATGGATTTATGTTGGTTAGCTTTTAATTATCTTATAACTTAATGTGTGATAATTGTTGGAATTATTAACGCTTACTTGTCTTATAAAATTGTTAACTCTTGCTTGCCTTATAACTTAATGTTTAATATTTGATAATGGGAGAAAAATTGGGAACAATTTTATTTTAAGTTTTACTAGACGTTGTTGGAACTTGGAACTGATATGAGAGATTATCTAGATAACTAATTGACTCCTATTTTAGTGTGCCATTTAAGATATTGGCTCCTATATTAGTTAAGATAGTGTATTTATCTCATTGCAAATTGTTGTATTTATATGTGTATTATTTCCTTGTTTAAATAGAGCACTCAACATACTTTTGATCTATGGTGTAACACCCCCACACACCACCTTGGAGATTCCAAGATGAGTGATATGTGTTACTTATGTATAACTTGACCTCCATAGTCCTGTCATGGAAATGGGTTCACAAAATTCCTCTTTTTCTAGCTTCATTAAAACTTAAAATAAACACCACCATCACATCCCTCTCGTCAAGAGCTTTCCAATGATATAAATTTTAACAAAATACAACTCTTGGATCAAAAGTTATGGCAATTTAAATTCTGACCAATAAATCTTCGCCACATCATTAAGGTATTTCCATGTGGCACCCATGTGGAAACCCCTCCTCACCAAGGTGGTCCATATTATATTGCTTTTCTAGTGTGTCGTTAGTCATGCTTATATGGCACTTGCCACATCACAAATTTACCTAGACCCCACCAGACCTACCTAGTAGTGTGTTTTCCGCTAATTTTATGTTATAGCGATTTTTTTTCGTAACTTCAAGCCCCACAGCATAGAGTACATGAAAAACTCTTCCACACCCTTGAATCTCGAACAAAACCAAGCCCCAAATTGGTTTGGACCCCGAATTAGCATGGGCCCCACCAGACTGGGCCTTAAACTATTTTGCACAAAATCTATGTTATAACAAAATGTTAGGGTTTTGGGCCTACAATGTAGAAGGGCTTGTCAAATATTCCTTGAGCCCCTAAACCCCAAACTAGTTCAACAACCTCGATTAATTCATAAAACTTTATTTACTCAGTCCCTAGCCCACATTTGGGTCTTCGATCTCCCTATGCACTTTGTGCACTTTAGGCCTCCCAAAGGCTCGAGCTCTTCCCTTCTGGCTAGTACGACCTTGAATTGACCTAGCCCACTTTGGGTTCATCTCGAATACTCTAGCTACTAGCTAGATTAACCATGAACCTCATTAACTTGCCTAGTTTGGCACAAAAATAGCTCCCATGACCTAAAATCCCTTTTACTCATAAATTACTACTAGGTTTCTCTGCAACTTTCTCAAGGATATATCCAAGGTTCTTTTGAGAGCTTGGTCATTCCCAAAACATGCTTAAACAAGGAAACTCATTCCTCCATGCAATCAAGATGCTTTCAAGGGCCAAACCCTAACATATATACACAATCATAAGATATGAACTTAATAAAACACGCAGGCATTGTCATAGAACAATGTAAACTTTGAAACGAGAACTATAAACTCAAAACGGGAACTCTGGCCAAAAAACCCCAAAAAAACATCAAAAACAGTGCTAAAAACGAAAAGTGTGTATACTGGAACGATGTTTTTTTTTTTTAGGTGTCAATTTTGAACGTGCTTTAAAAATGGCAGTGACTACGAAATTTTTGTGCAAAATATAGCTTCAAAACGAAAGTTTTGATACTGGAATAATGATTTTTTTTTTTAGGGTCAATTTTCAAACTTTTTAAAAAATGCTAATAAAACCAATTTTTTATGTCTCAAACAAAGTTAAATTTTAAGGAAAAAACACATTAATGTTTCTGGTAGAATATCATTTTTCTTTCCTAAGTATAAATTTAACATGTTTTCAACCACAACATGCTAGATACAAAAGAAATTGAAATTTTTTCAACTATAAAACTAAAAAAACATGACATTATGAACAAATCATATCACTGAATGAATTCAAAAGTCTTTATTTGTATACTGAATAAAACAGACATTATATCTCTAATTTGATATTGCATTGTAGATATTTAAACAATAAAATTTATCATACTTAAGACATAATCCAACAACATAAAAATGCTTCATAACTTCTCATTTAACAAAATATGGAAAACATTAATTTTATTTGAAGATACGATGCATACATCAGTTATATAAACTGTCTTAAACAATTATTCAAACTCAATCACCCAATAACCGTGGGTAGGCCATCGTCGTGCCCCCTTCCCCCAACCCATTACCGATCTTTCCCATTCACCCATGCCCTCTTCCCCCTTCTACCCTACCCATGCGCCAGCCCTTGCTACCCCCAACTCACCCACCCATGCACCATTTCCCCAACTCTTCCTTCCCTACCCCACAACTCTCCTCCCCATAAGCCCACCCCCTAACTCCCATTCCCCTCCAATCTCAACTCCTCCCCCCCTTCCTTAACGCCGGCCCCATGGGCCTCGCGCCCTACCCCCCTCCACCCTACCCTTACCCCTACCCCCTACCTTCCCCCACCCCCCACCCTTACCTTACCCCCCCCCCCCCCCCCCCCCCCCACCCCCCCCCCCCCCCCCCCCCCCCCCCCCCCCCCCCCCCCCCCCCCCCCCCCCCCCCCCCCCCCCCCCCCCCCCCTACCCCCCCCCCCCCACCCCCCCCCTACCCCCCCCCTACCCTACCCTTACCCCCCCCCCTACCCCCCCCCCCCCCCCCTACCCCCCCCCCCCCCCCCCCCCTACCCCTTACCCCGCCCCCCCCTCCCCCTACCCCCCCCCCCCCCCCCCCCCCCCCCACCCCCCCCCCTACCCCCCCCTAACCCCCACCCCCCCCCCCCCAACCCCCCCCCCCCTTCCCTACCCCCCCCCCCCCCCCCCCCCCCCCCCCCCCCCCCCCCCCCCCCCCCCCCCCCCCCCCCCCCCCCCCCCCTACCCCTACCCCCACCCCCTACCCCCCCCTACCCCCCCCCCCCCCCCCCCCCTCCCACCCTTTACCCCCCCCCCAACCCACCCCCCCCCCCTACCCCCCTTACCCCCCCCCCCCCCCACCCCCCCCCCCCCTACCCCTACCCCTACCCCCCCCCCCCCCCCCCCCCCCTACCCCCCCCCCCCCTACCCCCCTACCCCTACCCCCCCCCCCCTACCCCCCCCCCCCCCTCCCCACCCCGCCCATCCCCGGCCCCCCCCGGCCCGGCCCACCCCACCCCCCACCCCCCCTCCCCCTCCCCCTCCTCGCCCCCCCCTCCACCGCAACCGCCCCCTCCCCAGCCCCCCCGCCCACCCCTCCACCGACACCGCCCCCACCCTGCCCATCCATCCCCCGCCACCGCCCCCTCCGCGGCAACGGCACCCCCGGGCTGCCCCGCCCACCCGCATTTCACCTGAGTTTTTGTGATAGATCCAAAAACTGAGGTGAAATAACATCATTGATTCTATTAGGGATGCTCATAGTTAATTTGTTCATATAAAAAAATAATGCCTCCAACAAATGGTGATTTCCTACCAATGTTCCCAATTAAATTATCTGAAGACAAAGTTAATCTCTCTAATAAATGGAGTTTTACAGTCAATGCTACATTACTCCTAGTTAAAGTGTTTGAAGATAAAGATAATACTCCCAAAGAATGAAGTTTTCCAATGCCTTTCCAAATAGTTCCTTTAAACCCATTGAGATAGTAGAAAATGTTGGAGAGAATGCATATAGACTCAGTGTACTCCCATACATGCACATTTACTTAGTACTGAATGAAGAGAATATGAAACACGAGGGTTTTTGGCCCCTTTGTCAAGAAGGGGGATGTGGCCTGGACTGAGGATATTTAGATAGCCCAAGTCTTTTGGAATAGTCACTCTTGACGGGTTTAAAGGGTTTGTTGGCATTTGGATGTCTTCCTCTTGTAAAGAAAGGAACCATGGAATCCTAAAGTTTCCTATTGTTATATGTACATGAATCCTAAGTTATGTTCTATGTTAAGTATGCCTAGACTACCAGTTAAATAATTAGTAAAATATGATACAAAGAAGAGACACATGTAAATGGTGCTAATAATAAAGGATGAATGATGTTCTCTTCATAAAATGTTGAATGTTCAAGATGCAAACTAAATACTATGGCTAAATTATAAATCCAATTATAATCTAGAATATGAATTATTCTTAATGAGATATATTAAAAACTACAATAATGAAAGCCTTCGATCTTTTAAACAAACACAGAATAATCTAGAGTTGTTTTTAGATTTCACATCAAGAATTACTATCTAGTTGTAATTTCTTGGTGAGGTAAATTAAAAAGACCGCAATAATAATTTCTATAGTTGAATTATCTTTCAATTATTCATTTATGAAACAATTCAATAAACATATAACCAAATGAAATAATAAATTAAAAACTCCTACAACAATAACGAAATGAAATAATAAATTAAAAACTCCAACACAAGTATTAATTCAATTTGTGTAAAAATAACTTTCTCAATAATCTGAATCAGTGGAAACAATTTACAGGAACCTAAATCAAAACACTTACACAAAATTATTTTAGATCAAAATATTCAATAGAATAGAATAAAATCCCACTATCATCCAAATACGTATACTATATCACTAAAATATAGATAGCTCTCTTAAATATACATCATATCATTAAAGTCTCATAGAAAAAACAAACTGCACCTAGAAGAGCGTAAACGCAATTAGTAATAATGATTGAAATAATTAAAAATTAAATATAAATCCATCTTAATTTCTGATCTTGTCATACACGTGATGTTTAATCCTTCGGACGGAGGGTTGATGGATGTTGGTACCAAATGCCCGGGAATGGAAAAGCCTTCGCTAAAGGGAGTTAATATTGTAATTTCGTTTTAGTCAAACTGGTATGAATTTTAATAATTTTTGTTTCGTAATATTATTATTTTTAATTATTATATTAATTTTTTTTAAAGTTATTAGTTTAATTTTTCTATTGAGTAAGTATAATGATACGAAACTTTTCATGGAGTTTTAATTAGAATTATTTGTGTAAAACATTTAATTTAAGAAAAAAAAATTATTACATGTTTTAGATTATATCACGATTTAATGCAGATGGTATTGATACATAATGGGCTTTTGTTAGGTGTTACTCCCTGGATTATGTGTCGAGGGAAAGAAGGAAACCATATGTGGCCGATCGATTTAACGACATGGTTAGTCTCGGTTCTGAGCATTAATTTGGAGAGCATTTCCACACATTGAAATGCATTTTCTGCCGACAATTATTTGACGAAGACAGGTGCACCACATAAAATAAAATTACTAGCAGACCCACTACTCCATGCTTGATGTCATTGTTTTACTGAATGATGATATGCTTGGGGTGACACAATTGTAGTTGAATATTTAATCAAACCTGCGGGTCGATTCCGGGAATCGACCCGCCGCCGGTCGGGCGGGGCGGGCGGCCCGGGGGTGGCGCTGCGGCGCACAGCGCCACCCCCGGGCCGCCCCGCCCCGCCTGACTGGCGGCGGGTCGATTCCCGGAATCGACCCGCAGGTTTTATTCAAAAACTGTAATAAAAAAAATAAAAAATTAATCAGATTTTAATTTAAAATTATGTGATGAAACGCCCTAGCATAATTTAATTGTCGTAAAAACACGTACATACAGTGTTACGTGATAAGTGGGAATGTATTGTTGGGATGAATCAAAACGAGAGGTTTATTCAGTTCACCTGAATTCAACTAAAATTTCGATACCATTACGCACGTTTTCATTCAATTAAAGACACTTTCTTCACGTCCTCTCTTTCTTCACGTATTCAATCTTCAGCAATGAGACACCCTGGAACATCCAAATGGATAAGGTAGGGGGGTAAGGTAGGGGGTAGGGGGTTTGGGGGGGCTAGGGGGTGGGGGGGGCGGGGGGGGGGGAAGGGGGTAGGGGTTGGTGGGGGCTGGGGAAGGGTACAGTTGGGCAGGGGGTGAGAGGGTGGGCGCAGTGGCGAGGGGCGGCCGCGGGGAGGGGTTGGGGGTGTAGGGGGTTTCGGGGGGGGAGGGGGAGGGGGGATGTGGCGCGGGAGTGTGGGGGGACGGTAGGGGGTAGGGTGAGGGAAGGGGAGGGGGGCCGGGGAGGGGGGGAAGCTTAGGAAGCTTCGTTTAAAAAAAAAATTCAGCTGAAAAAAAAACATCTAGCGTGGCATGCAAAGGATGGACCACGAAGAAATACAGAGTTGGCGAGCGAAACAAAGAGAAAACACAGATTTGATGGATGTAGGGAGTACAATAACTTGGTAATCATATCGAGGGATTTGTCATCATCATCATTTTCGGAGATTGGATCAGGCGTGTTACTTTAATTATTAATGTGTAGTGAATCCAGACAAGAGATCTCTCGTGAGAGGAATAAGTTAATGGGGTCGGGGCTTCAATGTAGTCGTCACGGGGTTGTGGGGGGCGCATGGGTAGGGGCTCGCCCATACTTGCCTAATTGTGCACTTAGCCTCATTATCCCTCACCTGACCTCCCGCTCGCCCATCGACCCGCCTGCCCGTTAGAGGTGGCTGGGCAATTCTGATTATACAAATAAAAAATTTATGGTATATTTTTGTTGTTAATTTAAGTTAATATGTTTTTTAATTTACTAATTTATGTGTTTTTTTTTAGGAAAATGGCATCAAGGAAAATTTCTGTGAATCTTTCTGGACCAAAGAGTCTTAAAGGTGTATCTTCAAAAAACATTGGTGAACGAACTCCACTTGAGCTAATGTCTACAAATATTTCAAGTGCTTTAAGTGATAAGAAGCTAATCTCAGATTGGAAAAGTTCAAAAGAGGTGAAATTTCCATCAAGAGTCTGGTATGTGAAAGAAAGAGAGAGCACAACTATGATTTTTGCATTGATTTTTAAGTTAATTATTATTTTTTGAAAAAAAAATTGTTATTATTATTTTTTTGACATGAAATTCATAAAAAAACTATTATTTGACCATTTTTAGTTAATATTTTTGTATAAAAATTGTGATTTTGACATGTTAATTCTAGCAAAAAATTATCAAAACGTTTAGTTTTTTTGTTATATTTATGTTAAAAATGGTTATTTTTATGTCCATTGTTAAAAAATGTTGTTTTTTAGAAACAATTATTTCATGTGGATTGAAAAATTAATTAAGGATGTATAAATATGTAGATTATCTAAAATTCAAACTATCGACTTTGTAATTTAAAAACGCAAAACAATAAAAACCCCCCTAAAAAAAAAAAAATTAAGATAGAGAACAAGAAAATATGAATAAAATGACGACTTCAAAAACTATCAAATTTAGAAAATAATTTTTTACATTTCACACACTAGAAAATTAAAAGTCAAAAAATAGGTCTTTTAAAAAAAGGGTGTGATGCAGAATACTCACTTTTTAAAATTAGCATGAAAATCACTACCATTCTAAAACTTGATTTCATCCTTGAACATGAAAAAAAATTAAAGTTCCAAAAACCATGTTCTAAAAAAAACATGTGTATTCTACATCACCACTTTTGAAAATCGGGTCATTTTTTTGCTATCTCTACGAAACGGGTAACAGTATCAGTTCCCGTTTCAAAGTTTACATTGTTATAGCTAGTTGATGGCTAACAACACTATGTGGAAATGACCACATTAATACTAGATCATGTTATCCATGGATGCATAACACATAAATCCTTCATTATACTTATTTCACAGGTTATGGAATTCATACACCACAACATATATATATATATATATATATATATATATATACACACACACACACACACACACACACTTAACATCCAATTGAGCCATGCAATTACTATGAATATATCAGTAGCATAGAGATGCCTAAATTACTCATATCATGAGAAAAAACATGTAAACATCTCATTCTAAGCATACAAGAATGCATCATCTTGATTCAATCAATGCTATTGCACCTTAATCAACTGCACACATAGCCATGCACATTGAGGGAATTTTGAGGTCTAAAATGGGCCTCCTAAGAAAAATGTACAACCAAAATCATTTTTATAAGAACTAATAGTATTAAAGATGATGATTTCAACCATGAGGGGTGATTCACCATTTTTGGAGTAAAAAGTAAAAATATTAAAAAATAATAAAATAATAAAACTACTTTTTCAACTCGTATTTTCAACTTATCTCCCTAAATTTTTATACAAATTTCGAGCGAGAGTACTCATTGGATGCAAAATTTAATTCCTCATCCAAGGAGTACCCATTTTCCATACTTTTGATGGACCCTGCTACACGAAAAATCACAAATACATGAAAAAACGTGATTGTAATCACATTTTTCATGTATTTTTCATTTTTCGTGTAGCAGGGTCCATCGAAAGTATGCAACATGGGTACTCTTTGAATGAGGAATCAAAATATGCATCCAATGAGTGCTGCCACTTGAAATTTGAGTAAACCCATAGGGAGATAAGTTGAAAAACAAGTTGAAAAAATAGTTTTTCTTTTTTCCCTCTAAAATTTGATGATGTAATCTAATCTATTTTTATTATTTCCACTATTATTTTATAATTTCCTTAGGAGGCCCATTTTAGACTTCAAAATTCCCCTAATGATTAGCCCTATAACCATTAAGGAAATTACATGGAAATTTTTTATGTTTCCCATACCTTCAAAATACAAAGATAGAAAACGCATGAGATACTCAGGGCATCCAAGCATTCCATAACATCCTAAATCAAATAAGTTAGCTTCCACTCATGTTCTTATTGACAAAATATAATTAACAAGAAAAAGGTAATAAAATAAGTCATGGTTGTTGTAGACCACCACACATGCTTGCAACAACTCTCATGTAATGATAGTCATCATTGAATCGCAAGCATTAGCCAGTCCATAAACACACTAAACAACTAGTCATTCATAGCTATTGGATAAATTAGGCACTATTTCTTGAATAATATAGGAGTACAAATATTTACAAAAATAAACACTTATTTAAATCACTACAAGATGTTGACAACTAGAGGAGGGAATTCAACTCTCCTCCCAACCATAGACTAATATACACTATTAATCTTCTTGCAGATAGCCATCCCTGAACTAGATTCAGAGACTAAGTAGAGATGTACTCAAGGGAAAATACTTCCACCTGTCAAACAAGACTCACAAGAGTCCAAGGACATAAGAATCGATCCACCTACAACCCTAACAAGAATTTTCCACCATTATGGCTCCTCCTCAATAGCAACCCACTATTCCTTTCCAAAATCATTTTTTCTTTATCCTTTCATGCACAGTCATGCTTTTTATTTCTTTTCTTGCTTTTTGTCTATGCCAAAAAGGTGTTATTTGTTTTTTTTATCTCTTCCTTTTTCACTATGCATTGTCACTCCCAATGTTGCACTTCCTCATCGTTTCTCGTGTGTTTGTATTTTAAATAAATCCCCCCTGTGCTTCATCAGCGTGTTAACGATGCCAATATCTTCCACGAGAATATCATTGCCTTCGTACTTATGGATAGATTCCCATACTTTTTCTTATTTATATGGACTTGTTTCCTTTTCATTTCTATAGGAAGCTAAATGACCTCTTAATTGAACCTATGAGTGCAATGTTTTCCTTAACATTCCCCAAAAACTTCGCCACTCAAGCTCAGAATATGTTTCCTCTCCTCAGCGAGTCAATGTTTTATATTTCCTGTTATAGATCTGATATGAAATTATAAGATAATGCAAATAAACCCAGAAATAATATGAAATGATTCTTTATTGATATCAAACCCTTAAGGTAGGGCAACACCATACATTCACTCCTTAAGGAAGGAGAACACTCCACAAGCCATATGCTTGTTCATACAATAACCTTGACTATTCATTCACCCAGAAACAATAAGAGAGAAATAGATAGAAATGCTTCTTTATTGATATCAAACCCTTAAGGTAGGGAAACACCATACATTCACTCCTTAAGGAAGGAGAACACTCCAAAAGCCATATGTCTGTTCATATAATAATCCTTGACTATCTTCTCCATGTGAAGTCTCTAGCCTCTATATAGGCCTCATACATACAATACCATGGGTCATTACCATGGTTCCCTCATACCATCAACTAATACCATGGGCCTATTACATTATTATTAACTACTTGTGGTCCCTTACATGATATGGGTTAACCACCTTATTTATTACTATGTCCCATCCCATTATTACATTATTACCTTGGGTACCTCCCTTGGTACCCCATATTATCCCCCCTAGGTATATAACACTCCACCCCCCTTAGTATGTTTCGTCCCCGAAACATGGGAAGAACACAAATAATAAGATCTACTCAAAAGAGTAGTCCACTGATACCATGCACGTGCATCTAGCCATCCAAGAGAAAGGTGAACCCTCGATCTCGCTGGTGCCTCGCTCGCTTGAGATGGAAGTTGACCGTGGCAACTCTTCTGTGTTGATGTGTAGTAGGTGGATCTTCGCTCCTCGCTATCCGTCATACGGGGGTTGTT
The DNA here is from genome assembly GCA_031772625.1 of Pinus tabuliformis. NCBI lineage: Eukaryota > Viridiplantae > Streptophyta > Pinopsida > Pinales > Pinaceae > Pinus > Pinus tabuliformis. The sequence continues at coordinate 1,652,173,961 of CM062817.1, read as the reverse complement.
GTCCTTGTGGCTAATTGGTTGCCATCTTGTTGGTTGTTTTCTTGCGGGGTGATGTGGGTGATGATATGTTGAAGTTTTAACCCACGATGTATTTTTCTTTAATTCACCCTGCTGTGGTGCCTGTTGTGGTGTCTTCTTTTCCAATATGACTTCAACCATTGAGCCCTCCTCTGATGTATCAGCACCAGTAACCTTTTCTGCTTCCGCCTTTGTTTGTGTTTGATTGTCTATCATCACTGGCTCATCATCTAATATGTCAAACCCTGGAACATCTTCTGCTTCAGCCTCCTTGCACTCTACCTGTTTATTAATGGAATATCCTGTAATGTAATTTTCTTCTTTTTATACCAGAGCTTCGGGAATTTCTTATGTACATTACTATTGATAGTACCCACTGATTCCATCCAAGGGTATCTCAAAACAACATCTATGTTATCCATATTTGAAGCATAAAAATCACTATGCAACACATACTTATCCATAGAAATCTTCAAATCCTTGTACACTTGAACATTCTCATCATCAACCTGTGTATTTTCAATGTGTTTTGTTGGAACTTGCAAATTTTTTGCCAAATTAACATTGATGAAATTATGCTTGCAACTAGGATTTATAGAAACCATGATTTTCTCTTTCTGAATCAATCCATGAACCTGCAATAAACATATACCAGTAGGAAATAACCCCATATGTTTCTCCTTATCTTGTTTTCTAGTATGAGACCATCGGTCTAAAAGGAATTTTTCAAATTCTTCATCAGGAAGGTTGTAACACTTCTTTTGGTTAAGTAATCCTCACCATGTGGCTGCATCATCTCTAAATAGTTGCACTGCAAACCATTTCCAATTGTTCTTCCATAACCTCTTGTGTTCTTTTATCTATTATTCAATAGTAGGGCCATTATCTTTTCCTGTAAAATGTAGAACCGCCATGAAGAGAAAAAGTCACTTACTTGGCGAAAATTTGAAATGGCCACAATTCCGTCAATATTGCTCAGAATCCATATTATGACCTGTTTTCGAAAATGGAACAATGATTCTTCATCTTCCCATGTGGTCTAAATCTCGATATATGCACTGGAATTTTAGATCTGCGCTGCAACTCTCCCGCCGTCATCAAAATTTCTGCAAAAAAGAGTTGATTTTAAATCAGCGATATCTCCCCCATCCGGACTCCGATTCGACTGATTTTTTTTTTGAAATTGGGTAATTTTTCTCAATCAATCCAGATCTACAATTAGATTTTTTAGATCTTGCACCAGGACATCCAGATCTGCGCCGCCAATTTGCTGCCCTGAAAAATTGTTTGCAACCCCACTGATTTTTAGATCAGCAATATCTCCTTCATCCGGACTCCGATTCAACCGATTTTTTTTTTTGAAATCGGCTATTTTTTCACCAAGAATACAGATCTACAATTAGATTTTGCAGATCTTTCACCAAAAGATACAGATCTGATCTGCCAATTCGCCGCCCCCGAAATCCTGCAAAAAATAAAAAAATTTCTCCACTTTTGCCCAAGAAAGTGCTTTGATACCACTTGTTATAGATCTGATATGAAATTATAAGATAATGCAAATAAACCCAAAAATAATATGAAATATTATAGATCTACCCATATTATACCCCCTAGGTATACAACATTTCCACATTATTTAAATGAATATAATTCATACTATAATTAGAAGAGGGAATATTGAAAGGGGCTATCACAAACCCCAACCCCTTAGAGGAACACCGTCCTCAACGTTATGTTCCTGAACATGAATTTAACAATGAAATTTAAAAACATGACTAATTTACAATTACATTTAAATTCACAGTTGCTTTCCCAATAACTCAATGGATATAACATATCATTAAATCCACCATTTTATGTGTGGCTATTTACAATTCTCTTAATGCTTCTTCATGCACCTTTTCCATCTTAATCCATGTTTTTCGAAGTGTTTTTTTCCTCCAGTGTTGTCCTCGGATAGATATTTCTAACCAGGTATTATCCGCGTCAAATGGAGATCGTATGCCAAAGTTACGACCCTGGGAAGTTGATGTACCAATTTACCCAAAACGGGGCCCATAGTTTGGCGCTTCATCTCCTAGGGTTAGGGTTTTCGATGTTTACGGTTTTCCGTTGTTTCTAAACAATAAATAGGCCTTTGAGCCTCATTGTAAGATAGTTCAGAGGCATGTAGCCGCCACATCTCTCCTCATAGATAAGCTACCATCGCCCGAGCTAGTTTATTTCCATTTTTGTTTGTAAGCATATTTCAGTATTTTACATTAATGAAATGAAGTATTATTTCTGTTGTATCTCTGTATCTATGGTTATCTTTGTAATTTGTTGTGTTCATGTTTAAATCTGGATCAGTGGTATCAGAGCGGGTCTCCTCTTTCTCTGTTTTTCTTTGCATGTCCCCAACAAGGTCAGGATATAAGGAGTTAGGGCTTGAACTGATCAAATCTTTGCAAGACCAGCCTCGCAAATCTCGACGGCCTCTCATGGCGGATGAAAAGAAAGATGAGGGGGCAGGAGATCCTATCAAAATCTTGCTCGAAGAGGCCCTTGAGCAACAAAGGAACGCGATGATGGACAAATTTTCCCTGATCCTTCAACGGCTACCCAGAGGCGACACATCTACTTCCAGCAGCTACTTTGGAAGCCCTTTAAGGTACAAGTTAACTTTGAAATTCCCATATTTGAGGGTTAGATAGATGCAAATGCTGTAGATAAATGGTTAAATTTGCTAGAAGGATATTTTTATGTTCATGATTTTTTCAATCGAGAAAAGATTACTTTATCTCTTCTAAAAGTCACCCCCCACGTCAAGGATTGGTAGGAAACCTACTGCGAGTAGAAGGATGAAAGTACGACCTCACTGTTTTTAGTGCACCCACTTGGAATTCATTCCGGAATGCCATCAAGGAGCAGTACTACCCTGTCTGAAGCTATGAGGATAAATACATAAAGTGGACCATGCTGCGGCAAGGAAGGGACCAAGACGTGCCGAAGTTTACCAATATTTTTCATACCCTTCGCATGAAGTTGGGTAAAAAGGATTCTAAGTTGCATTTGGTACTCAAATACGGTGGTTTCCTACACAGGTACATCTAGGACGAGATGGAGTTTTGTTATAGATCTTACTCAGAAATATTATAGATCTGATATGAAAATATAAGATAATGCAAATAAACCCAGAAATAATATGAAATGATTCTTTATTGATCAAACCCTTAAGGTAGGGAAATACCATACATTCACTCCTTAAGGAAGGAGAACACTCCACAAGCCATATACCTGTTCAAACAATAATCCTTGACTATCTCCCATGTGGAGTCTCTAGCTTCTATATAGGCCTCATACATACAATACCATGGATCATTACCATGGTTCCCTCATACCATAAAACTAATACCATGGGCCCATTACAATATTATTAACTACTTGTGGTCCCTTACATGACATGGGTTAACCACCTTATTTATTACTATGGCCCATCCCATTATTACATTATTACCTTGGGTACCTACCTTGGTACCCCATATTATCCCCCCTAGGTATATAACATTCCACCCCCCTTTGCATGTTTCGTCCCCGAAACATGGGAAGAACACAAATAATAAGATCTACTCAAAAGAGTAGTCCACTGGTACCATGCACATGCTTTGATACCACTTGTTATAGATCTGACCCAGAAATATTATAGATTTGATATGAAAATATAAGATAATGTAAATAAACCCATAAATAATATGAAATGATTCTTTATTGATCAAACCCTTAAGGTAGGACAACACCATACATTCACTCCTTAAGGAAGGAGAACACTCCACAAGCCATCTACCTGTTCATACAATAATCCTTGACTATCTCCCATGTGGAGTCTCTAGCCTCTATATAGGCCTCATACATACAATACCATGGATCATTACCATGGTTCCCTCATACCATCAAACTAATACCGTGGGCCCATTACATTATTATTAACTACTTGTGGTCCCTTACATGACATGGGTTAACCACCTTATTTATTACTATGGCCCATCCCATTATTACATTATTACCTTGGGTACCTCCCTTGGTACCCCATATTATCCCCCCTAGGTATATAACAAGTTCCTGGACATCTCCTCGCTTGGCACAACGTACAGATACGTTGTCAAGATCGAGTAGAAGTTTAAACAGAAGAACCGAGACTTTGGATCCGGAAATTCGAAGAAAGGGAAAAGTGCCCCCAAACCATTGAACAAAGGACAAAGCCAAGGCGGGGTGGCCCAGGACAATCCGCCAAAGCCGGAGGCAAAGAGAAACACCATGAAGCTGAAGAAGTACACGGGAAAGTGATGTGAGTTCCATAAGAGCTCCACTCGCAACACAAGTGAGTGTAGGGCCAAGCAGTCAATGGTGGCCAAGTTAAAGTCTTCATAATCAAATTCATGTTTAGACTCTGAGTTAGAATGCGATAAGGGGAATGACAAAGGGAAGCAGATTATCGATGCGGAGCCCAATGCCACTGTTGCCACCACGAAGATCCAAAAGGAGGAACCCGAAGATCCAAAGGAGGAGGAACGCCTCTTCCACTCCCAGATGTGGGTAAAGGGATACCCACTACAGTTCATTGTCGATAGCGGGAGCCAAAAGAACCTTATTTCAGCAGAGGTCATGAAACGGTTGGGCTTACCGACCATAGCACATCCACAACTATATGCCATCGAGTGGCTTCACCAAGGACGGTATCTTCACGTGACTCAACAGTGTCGCCTTCCATACAATATCAAGACCTTCATAGATGAGGTATTGTGTGACGTTTCTCCCCTTGATGTTTGTGATGTATTATTAGGCCAACCATACTTGTGGAAGCGACATGTTGTATATGAGTCAAGGCCTCGTCCTGTTATTGTTACTTTGGGAAATAAGTTGTACAGGATACGGAGGTAGCATTGCATACTGTCGTCTCTTTGGTTACTGCAAAACAATGTAGTAAGCTCATTTCCAAAACCGAGAAATTTGTTTTCCTGATGATATGCCCTCAAGGAAAGAATAAGACGGTGGCCACGACCTCCAGACAAGGCCCCTCTGCACGACAACTATAGATGGACAAGGTCGTGGAGGAGTATGAATACATATTCACCTCCCCTGCAAGGGTTACTCTACACTGACAGGTCAAGCACTCCATTGATTTGACCCCAGGTGCGCCGCTGCCCAATGGACCAATCTATCGGCGCTTCGTTATGGAGAATGATGTAATCAAGAGGCAGATTCAAGAGCCGCTGCAGAAAGGTCACATCCGACCAAGTTCATTGCCCTGTAGGAGCCCGATCGTGTTGGTACAAAAGAAGGATGGGACTTGGAGACTCTTTATTAAATATCGGGCGCTGAAAAATATCACTGTCCGAAATAGGTACCTGATCCCACGGATTGATGACCTTCTAGACCAACTAAAGGGGGGAAAATATTTCAGCAAGATTAATTTGAAGTCAGGATATCACCAGGTACTAATAGAACCCTCCGATGTGTGCAAGACTACCTTCAAAGCCAAGGAGGGCCTTTTCGAATGGTTGGTTATTCCTTTTGGGTTGACGAATGCTCCTGCAACCTTCATGAGGCTAATGGATGACATCTTGCAGCCATTCACAAACTCATTTGTAGTGGTATACTTGGATGACATCCTGATCTTCAGCCAGAGTTGGGAAGAGCACCTCCACCACATCCGACAGGTTGTCCAAACACTATGACAACACAAGTTATGTGCCAATTTGGAGAAAGGCACTTTTAGCATGACCCAATTTTAGTATCTGGGATACATTATTGATGAACAGGGGGTGCATGTGGATCCAACCAAGATCCAAGTCATTCGAGATTGGCCATCTCCAACCACTCTGACAGAGCTCTGCAACTTTCTGGGTCTTGCCAACTTCTACCCCAGGTTCATGTTGGGATTTTCTCATATCACTTGGCCCTTGAGTGAAGTCACCAAGGGAGGAGTGAAGAAAAATTATTTTGGTATGAATCTCAACAGAAGGCATTCACATAGTTAAAACATCGCCTCTGCTTGGCACCAGTGCTCACATTACCAGACTTGCAACAACCATTCGAGATCAAGACAGATGCCTATGACTATGCTATTGGGGCAGTCCTTACTCAACATGGGCTTGCAATGGCATATCACAGTGAGACACTTTCAGACAGTCCAGAAGTATCCCACTTATGACAAAGAGATGTATTCCATTATGCAGGCCTTCCGACAATGGAAGCATTACATTTTGGGGAAGGAAACGGTCATCCAAACAAACCATCGGCCCCTACAATTCATATAGACGCAAGGGAAGTTGCAAAATGATCACCATCATAAGTGGTCCACATACTTGCAACAGTTCCATTTGAATATCAAGTATAAGAAGGGAAGCACCAATAATGTTGTATATTGCATCAGTTGACCACCGATCATAGCGTTAACCACCATGCTCAACTCTTGTGGGTATGAGACTTTTGATTGGTCACTTCTCTACAAAAGCGACCCAGAATTCAGCCACACATACCAGAGACTCTTGGAGGATCAACATGTCCCAAATTTTCACCTCCAGGATGCCCTGTTATGCCACTTGGGTCATCTTTGTGTTCCTTCAAGCGAGTGTGGCAAGATGATTTGGGAAGCACACTACAGTTGGGTTATTAGGCATTTCGAGGTCGAGAAAACGGTGGTAGTACTATAGAAGTATTTCTATTTGCCAAATATTCGACAGGATGTCGGGAAGTACATAAGATCCTGCACTGCCTGCGCCATTGCCAAACCGACCATCAAGAAACAAGGCCTTTATACTCCGCTCCCTACCCCTAGTTGACCTTGGGAATCCATCTCCATGGATTACATATTGGGACTTCCTTCTACTAAGCATGGAAACGACTGTGTTTTTGTGGTCGTTGACAGGTAAGAAGAATATCACAATAGAAGCCATTGTTAAACTCTTCTTTGAACGAGTGTGGGTACAGTTTGGGATCCCACAGTCTATCATATCAGATCGGGATAGTAGGTTCCTTAGTACATTTTGGTCCAGTCTCTGGTCGATGCTGGACACCAAACTCACTAAGTCCACAGCCTTCCATCCCCAAAATGATGGCCAAACAGAGGTTATCAACAGGATGATCGTACACATTCTACGCATGTACAACTCAAAGCATCCACGCACATGGGATGAGAGCCTCCCTTATGTTCAACACAGTTATAACCGGGCTCTCCACAGCTCGATTGGCCACATCCCTTTTCAGGTGGACTTGGGATTCCAACCACTATGTCCCAAAGATGTGGCCATGACATTTGCAGCTGCTCAGGCAGATTCGGCTCATGTCCAGTCCGAAACAAATAAGGAAAACAACTTCATTGAGCACATCCAACATATTCGTAAGCAGGTCCACGACATTCTGGAGAAACCAAATGCTAAGTACAAGTAGCGACATGATCAACATCAGGTGCCACACAAGCTTCAGGTGGGCGAAAAAGTCTGATTGCATTTGCAAAAGGAACGCCTTATCGGAGCCTATCAAAAACTCAGACCACTCCGATATGGTCGTTACACCATTACCAAGGATGTGGGAGACAATGCATTTGAACTCAACATTCCCCCATTCCTTGGCCTGCACCCGGTGTTCAATGTGGACTACCTTCGGCCATACTTTCCACCATTACTAGACACATATGACATTGCAGAATAGCTCACTCCAAAAGAGTTAAACCCAGATTGCATGGAACAAGCTACAACTGATTGGATCATGGACATGCAAATCAAGCACACATGCCAGCAGAATATCCAATTGTATCGAGTTGTCAAAGTAGGCCAGCAAATTCAACAGGGAAAGTGGCTCACCAGGGACCAAGTTCAACAAAAGTTTCATCATCTCATGGAGGAACTCAACGCAATGGGGACCATTGCTTCCTAAGGGGGGAGGAATGATCCAAGTGGATATTGGTGGCCACTCACCAATTCCACTTGGATCCCCACCATTGTTGCTTTCAGTTTTTCAGTTTCCTTACTTGTAGCACAATTTACTATTTTTGGCAGTTTTTCGGGTCCTGAACTTCCGGAGCCGTTTTGAGGCCCTAAACGACGTTTTTTGGGAAAACGAGGAGCAACATGGGGCCATGGAATCGAGTTGCTTCCCAAAGTTGTAGTCCTCGGATAGTTATTTCTAATGAGGTATTGTGTGCATCAAACGAAGATCATATGCTAAAGTTACAACCCCGGGAAGTTGATGTACCAATTTACCCAAAACAGGGCCCATAGTTTGGCACTTCATCTCCTAGGGTTAGGGTTTTGGATGTTTAGGGTTCTCCATTATTTCTCAACAATAAATAGGCCTTCGAGCCTCATTGTAAGACATTTCAGAGGCATGTAGCCACCACATCTGTCCTCAGAGATAAGCTATCATCCCCGAGATAGTTTATTTCCATTTCTGTTTGTAAGCATATTTCAGTATTTTACATTAATGAAATGACGTATTATTTTTGTTGTATCTCTGTATTTATGGTTATCTCTGTAATTTGTTGCATTCATGTTTAAATCTGGATCAATTGAAATATACCTCATATTTTTGTTTTATGATGCATGATGAGTATATATATGTTATGTTATTATTATGTTTTACATTTAGATTAATGCTTGAATCTCTCTCCATTATTAATATAAATTAGAACAATCTAATTTAATGTCATAGCATAGCCACAAATTATAGTTGTTGTTGGATTGCATAATGTTAAATGAATGTATATGGAGTGTTACTTGAAAGAACTGCATCACAACATGTTAACTTCACTATGTAGAGCTCCCCACCTATCGAACGCCTTGGTAAAAATCCTCAAGTGAGGCCTTCCTTGCTTAAAGAATTGATAATTTCAATGCTAGACTTGTACAATGTTTGTTGGACACTTAAGTGGAGCCTAGTTTACCAATTTGAGCCATGAAATTGTTATGTTGTTGGGACCACAACATGATTCTATGGCCTTAGGAAAATGAGGAAATGACTGGCTAAACCACAATTAGAAGATTGTTTTTATGATAGAAGAGAAGATATTTTGTGACAAAAGGCCCAAATTGCTAACAAATGAGTACTAGGGTAAGCGTTTACTTTTTCTTTCACATGTTGAGAGACATTCATGTATTTTAAGGTGTGTTTTGTTGTTGAGTTCACATATTTGGAAGCACAATTGCACAAGTGGAAACATCTCACATTTGGGGCACTTGGCTACAATGTTTTATGCATGTTTTCTATTTAGGGTATCTTTCACATTCACCAAAGCACAAATTAAATATTTGGAGGTATCTTGGATGATTTGTCACATTCAACTAGCTTCACGCATAAATAGGAGCTCCCATCATTTAAGAAGGTTTTGAAGGGTTTTCATGGCATAGTCAAGGGTCACATTTACAAAGGAAGAATGTCCAAGTCAAAAAGATGACAATTGCAATTCACATCACATGCGGCATAAAGGAGAGGAACATAGGTGAAGAGTGCTCCATTTTGAAATATCTAGAACAAATTGTTTATGTCCTCTTTCCAAAGAAGATAAGATATATTGAGACAAAGGGCCCAAATTGTTGACAAAAGAGGACCATGTATTGAATCATATGGAATTTGGCTTCTCCTCATTAGGTTGACCATTGTATGACCCAGACTGTTAATTATTAGGTGGACACTATCATACAAGGCCATTGTTAGAGTTTGTTGTAAAACATTGTCAACAGTTTTCAAAGAAAGAAACGAAGTTTAAGAAAGGATCTTGTGCTAAATTAGTATGAAAAATCCATCTTTGAATCAAAATGTTATTAGTAGAAGGGATATTTCTATTTACCCTTGGTTATATGGTCATGTATGCCCATTATGATAGGGTTGGCTAGCTAGAATAATAATGGTGAGTTTTGGTGGTTAAGATCTCTATGGTAATGGAAACATTAGAGAATAGGGTGGGGAATGAGTGATTTCGAAAAAGGAATTCATTGCAAATTTATGTTGTTTGAAATAAATACACATGGTAAGGAAGCGGAACAAACAATTACAAAAAGATATTGATGATGGAAGGAAATACTAAAAAAATAAATAAAAGATTTACAAAAGATTAAGAGATGGGGAGACTTAAGTTAAATGAAACTTAATTTAATAGGGTTTAAATTGTTGGATGGTTGAAATTAAAAGTATTATGGTATTTCAATCCTTCATTCCTTTCCATTTTCAATTTAAGAACACGTATTAATAAAGTAGGATTAATGAGGTCCTCTTAACCAAGTTAGCTCTCAAAAGGCTTCTCGGTCACGAAATTGCAGCTATATTTGATTTGTAATTTTGGAAGAATAGTTCCTCTCGACCAACATCTGTGTTTGTAATGAGATAAGAATATTTTATATACTCTAAGGACACGAAGGGACATTTAGTACCTAATGATGCTCAATGTGATTGGTTGTGTTATTACATGTCAAAACTATGTCCTATGCACAAAATCACAACAATGTGATCGTATTCTTTTTATTGAGCATATAAATTAGTTGTCTGTAAACCCTGGGCAACACATCGATGGTGATTCTCTCATTCTTTCAAAGAGAGAAATGTGTCTATGGTGGCCTACGTGTTACTGAAATTCCCTCTCCTATCCTGTGCCACAACTAGCACCTTACCACCCCCTATTCGCGCAATGGAAAGCCTAAAGTGATTTATACTTCCAAGAACTTTTGTTCAAATTATTAGGAGAATGTTTTGGTGGATGTTGATCCGGGGATGATGTGGTCAAGCTTATAAGTGCAGAAATATCCTGCAGTATTCTGGATGCCATTTTGGAACCAAGCAGATTGGGTCTTGCACTTTTTTTTTCATCAGATAATTTAGAAGGGGCTCAACAATTTAATTTGTTCGATGAAGTGGCATATCTTTGGAGCTCTAAATCGAACTGTCAGAATCTGTGTCCTCGAAAATATTGATTGTTGTTTGGATGGCACAACGTGAGGAAATAGTGTTGCAACTTACTTGCCACGTTATCGGAATGCCACCGAACACACATCGACACAATTTATTATTCAATCTGAATCTTATCTATCCATTCTTGTGTAGAATGATTTGCAATTTCTCGAGGGTCAAACCATATTTTAAAAAATTGAAAAGGTCATACGAGTATTTGGTTTCGATAAAAGAATTGTTAAGGTTTCGGGTTGGAGCCATTTGGGAGCATTAATGACAAAATATCAAGAACATTGAGCAATGACGAAGACAAGGTCGTGAGGAACAGGTGGGTACAATCTGGACTGAATTATTTCGTGAATGAGAATAAATCGTACTATTCACCAACTAATGTTAGCGCATTCATCCTATATGTCACTGCTATGCAATGATATAATAACCAAAAATTTTGTGCCATAAAAAGCATGAAGTCTAAATGTGAGTGTTCTTGACCTCGAGGGAAAGGTGCTTGTATCTTAATTATTCATGTCGAACATGGCACAATAAGCAAAAAATTTGTGGCATCAAAAGCACTATGTCTAAATGTGAGTGTTCGTGACCTCGAGGGAAAGGTGCTTGTATCTGAATTATTCATCTCAAACATATAACCAAAAATTTTGTGCCATCAAAAGCATGATGTCTAAATGTGAGTGTTCTTGACATCGAGGGAAATGGGCTTGTATCTTAATTATTCATTTCAAACATGACACAACGTTCCAATCAATTTGTTTATTTAATCATTCATTATGTTATTTAAAAGAAATTATCATGTAATTTTATAAAATATAAGGTTGATTTCTCATTCATCTGGTGGAGTGCGCAGCGTCCTGTTTGGCGCTCTCTTTTCATCATCACCTGCTGGTTCCTTTGGAAGTGGAGGAACGTCCACATTTTCCAGAATTCTTCTCTGCCTCTTGACTCTATTTTGACAAAAATCCTGGGATACTTGCCTTCTGAGGATTAACTTCGATCTTGGTTTTATGGATGATTTCCGTATTTTGAATTCAGACCCGGATGGCTCTTTCTTTCTGAAGTCTTTGTAGTGCCATGCACTCATAACTTTTGGTTTTCTCTAAGATGCATGCATTGTTGATCCTGGACAGCAACAGTTTTCTGTTCATTTTGCTTCAAGGCCTCATGCCTTCGTTTGTATCTGGATTTTTATATACTCTTAATATAAATCATGAAGCTTTTTCTTTCTGAAAAAAAAAAGGGTTGATTTCTCATTATTATTTAAGGAAAACTAAGCTACTTGTAATTACTTATTGGTGATTTGTAAAGGAAAAGATTTCACTCTTGCCACATGTCATTGGGTCTTGTGTTGTTAGCCTATTTCCTTAAATGTGAGAAAGACAAATTTTTAATAAAATAGAAACAATTTTAAAATATACTCTAAATCCAAAATATAAATATATAAATTTGTATTAAGATAAATTTGAGAATATATATATATATATATATATATATATATATATATATAATTTGGTAATAAAATCATTTCGATATTTCCATAATATAGTGGTTTGTGTGTTTAATAGATGGAGGGTACCCTTTCGATTTTTCCAATGTGGGGGTTGATTTGGATGTTCACTAGAGAGAGAATTAATATGTTTTATATTTTACTATTTCCATTTCTTCTTGGGATAAGATATAATAATATACTAATGTATTTGTTGTTTCATTTCTATGCTTTAGATTTAATGACATTGTTTCATTTCTACTTTTTAGATTTAATGATATTATACCTGTTAGACCAGAGCATACATAACACACAGCGGATTTATACTCAGAGACTTAGACGGCAATAACAGAGAATAAATCACAGAGACAGACAAATGGAGAAACAACAGGATTACTTAGTCAGAAACAGCGGAATAGATAAAACAATCACTGGAGAACAGAAATCACTTTGCATTACATAACAGGTTTGGGCCTTGGATTGCTTTCCTTGGCCAAAGAAATTACAAATTTATAGAGGCAAAAGAAGGATCTAGAATCCTGTATGTGATTCAGATAGAGATCTGGAATGATATAGAAACCACTGGCGGTGTAGGAGGATCTAGAATCCTGGAGATCTAGAAAAATCTAATCTAGAAGGATCTAGAATACTGCATGAATTTGGCTTCACACTTAACATTCTCCCACTTGAAGCCAAATAAGAGTCATCAAGTCACATTGAGTCCTACCATGCCTCTACATAACTCATGTTTATTTCATGGTAGAATCTTAGTGAGCATATCAGCAGGGTTCCTATCTGTATGGATCTTTTCCAAGGATAACTATTCTTCCTCCAACACATGTCGGATCCAATGGTACCTTAAGTCAATGTGCTTGGTTTTTGAATGAAATGCTGGGTTTTTCGCCAAGTGAATGGCACTCTGACTATCACAATATAACACATACTTGTCCTGCTTTATTCCTATCTCTCCTAGGAATCGCTGCATCCACAACATCTCTTTACAAGCTTCTGTTACAGCTATGTACTCCGCTTCTGTTGTAGAGAGGGCTACTATTCTTTGTAGCCTTGACACCCAAGATACTGCTGCACCTGCAAAAGTATACAAATAACCTGTAGTGGACTTTCTAGTATCCATATCTCCAGCCATATCCGCATCTATAAATCCTTCAAGCACAGTCTAATCATGACCAAAACATAAACAATGATGACTGGTACCCTTGAGATACCTTAAAATCCATTCTACTGCTTGCCAATGTTGTTTGCCTGGATTGGTAAGGAACTTGCTCACTACTCCCACTGAATATGCACTGTCTGGTCGTGTGCATGCCATGGCATACATTAAGCTACCAACTGCTGAAGCATAAGGAATTCTGCTCATCTCTTCTTTCTCTTTGTCATCACTAGGACATAATTCAGTACTCAGCTTGAAGTGGGCTGCAAGTGGTGTGCCAACTGGCTTGGCATCCTTCATATTAAACCTGTCAAGCACCTTCTTGATATATTTTTCTTGTGACAACCACAACCTTTTGTTTTTCCTGTCACGCATAATCCGCATGCCCAATATCTGTTACGCTGGTCCCAAATCCTTCATTGCAAATTTGTTACCCAACTCTTTCTTCAACCTATTTATCTTATTCTTATCATGCCCAATAATCAACATGTCATCCACATATAACAATAATATGATATACTTTCCTTGATCATACCTCTTGATATAGACACAATGGTCAGCTTCCAACCTTTGAAAACCATGTTCCAACATGAATGAATCAAATTTCTTGTACCATTGTTGAGGTGCCTATTTCAACCCATAGAGACTCTTCTTCAACCTACAAACAAGGCCTTCTTTGCCTTTTTCTATGAAGCCTTCTGGCTGCTCCATATAAATTTCTTCCTCCAATTCAGCATGAAGGAAAGTAGTTTTTACATCTAACTGTTCACATTCTAGGTCTAAAGTAGCAACTAGACCAAGAATGACTCTAATGGATGACATTTTAACAACAGGTGAAATTTTTTTAATGAAGTCAATACCTTCTTTTTGGGCAAAACCTTTCACCACCAGTCTTGCTTTATACCTCTCCTTCTTTTCGTCACCTTCATGCTTAATCCTGTACACCCATTTGTTTTGTAGAGCCCTTCTACATTTTGGGAGGTTTACAAACTCCCAAGTTTTATTTTCCTGCAAAGAGTTCATTTCTTCTTCCATTGCTTTCTTCCATTCTTTACTGTGCTCGGCTTTACAAGCTTCTTGAAAACAATTAGGTTCACCTTCATCAGTCAACAAAATATAGTTTGAAGGAGGATACCTTTGTGAAGGCTTACGAGGTCTAGAGGATCTGTGAACCAACTGTGGTGGTGAATTGTCAAGTTGAATCTCCTCTCAAGGTTCCTGCAAGATTCCTTCTTCTTTTTATTCATTATTTTCCACTTGTTGTTCTTCATGCTCCTGAATCTGCTGTTCATTTTCTTGTATTGGTGGTATGTTTTCCTGTTGCTCTTCAAACCTGTTAATAACCTTCTTAACCTCCAACTCACCTACAGTCCTCTTGAACATTTCTAACTCATTAAATATAACATCCCTGCTTCTAATAATTTTATGTTTGACTGGATCCCATAGACGATAACCAAAATCTTCATCCGCATATCCCAAAAAAATGCATTTCATAGATTTATCATCTAGCTTAGTTCTATTTTCTTTGGGAATATGTACGAATGCTTCACATCCAAAGATTTTCAAGTGAGAATAATTCAAATTCTTACCAGTCCAAACTTCTTCAGGGATACCGCCATCCAAGGTTGTAGTTGGAGATCTATTTATGAGGTAGCAAGCGGTCCTGACTGCTTCAGCCCAAAAATTCTTCTCCAAACCGGAATTGGACAACATACTTCGCACCTTTTCCATAATGGTGCAATTCATCCTTTCTGCAACACCATTTTTTTGAGGAGTACCAGGCACAATCTTCTCATGCTTTATGCCAAACTTGTTACAATATTCCTTAAATTCATTTGAGCAATATTCTCCACCATTATCTATTCTTAAACACTTCAACAATTTGTTAGTTTCTCTTTCAACAGCAACATGGAATTTTTGAAATATTCCAAACACTTCACTTTCATTTTTCATAGGATATGCCCAAACCTTCCTGGATGCATCATCTATAAATGTTACAAAATATGATGGTCCTCCTAATGATTTGATGTTAACAGGCCCAAACAAATCTGAGTGTACCAATTCTAACACATTTTTCTTTCTGTCGTGGCCACCTCTAAGGAATGAAACCCTTCTTTGTCTACCATATATACAATGCTCACAAAGATCAAGATTGTAGGATTTCAAACCTGGCAATAAATTTTTATCAACAAGGATTTTTAAGCCCTTCTCGCTCATGTGACCCAAATGCTTATGCCACAGATTTGCTGAATTTCCTTCTTTTGTGACAACAACCAAATCTGATTTTCCTATCAATGTCTTCAATGTGTATAATGTTCATGTCTTGGGTCCTTTGGCCATGACCAATGCACCTTTGCTAATTTTCCAACCTCCTTTTCCAAAGCTTTTCGAATAGCCTTCATCATCTAGTCGTCCCATAGAGATTAAATTCATGTGCATTTCTGGTACATGCCTGACCTGTTTCAACAATATATCTTGTCCATCTTTCATCTTGATATGGACATCTCCCACTCCAACAATACTACAAAAATGATTATTCCCCAAATGCACTCTACCATAATCACCGGGATTATATGAAACAAAACTATCTTTGCATGGGGTTACATGGTGAGATGCCCCAGAGTCAAGGATCCAATCAAAGCCACTGATAGATGTATATACACATGCATCCTCTACTGAAATAGTAAACAACACATCACCATCTGTGGCTACAACAGTGGTCTCACCTTCATTTGTGCTGGATGACTTGTGATTTGTACTAGACGGCCTCTGATCCTTTTGTCCTTTCTTCCATAATCGACATTCTTTCTTCATGTGCCTGGGTTTGCCACAATGAAAGCAGATGATCCTTCTCTCCTTGATTTTGATCGGCCTCTCGATCTTGATTGCCCTTGCCAGCCTCGATCCATTCTCCTACCACAATCAGCTAGAGCTAGAGCCTCTCCTCTCTGGTTTTCCGCAATTGACTTGCGTCGCAGCTCCTCATTCATTAAACCACTGCTGACATCATCAAACTTCAAGGTCCCTATAGTTGTTGAAGTGCTCATAGCTACAATTAAATTTTACCAATTGTCTGGCATAAAACACATTAGAAAAATAACTCTAATTTCATCATCTAAAATGATTTTAACAGAGGCAAGTTGATTAGTAATAATATTAAATGCATTCAAGTGCTCAAAAACTAAAGCACCCTCTTTCATTTTGAGATTATAAAGCTTCTTCATCAAGAACACTTTGTTTGATGTTGTGTTCTTCTCATATAGATCATGGAGCTTCTTCCATAATCCTTCAGCCGTCTTTTCTCCGGACACATTGAAATAAACATTCTTTGCTAAATATTGGCAGATTGTTGCAATTGCCTTTCTATCTAGCTTATTCCACTCTTCATTTGTCATCGATGAGGGTTTCTTTGTTGTGCCCTCAATCGGCAAATACTGATCCTTTAAAATCAATATATCCTCCATCTGTGATTTCCATAGGGAAAAATTAGCCCCGCTCAACTTCTCCATATCTGTAACTGTTGTCTCCATTTTCAATCAAATTCACACCCCAAAACACAAAAAAATCCACTTAAAAATAAAACTTTAATTATTACTCTTTAAAATTTAGTAATAATGACCTTCCTCCTTTTTAAAATACCCTTTTCAAAATTCTTGCTCCCTTTTAAAATTTACTTTTCAAAATTCCAACATATAATTATATATATGTTTCATAATAAATATAAAAACATATATAATGTTTTAACCTTTTCACATTTCACACATACATATGTTGGTTTGAGAAAAAAACTTGACGTATACATGCAAGCTTGATGTAAAGAAAAACTTACGAACACCACATTTCAACTCCAATCTCCACGGATCTCCACTTTTCAAATTCCAAAAACACATTTCAACATAGGTCCACGACCTTGTTTTTCTTGCAGCAACTGTCTTTTAGTTCCAGCGTTCCTCAGCGATTTCCTGGACAGATCCTTCAACAGCTCCAGGAGTAACAACCAACGTTTTAACGAACGCTGCCAGAGCAAGGCGATGGCATTAAGCAACTTGCACAGTGGATATTCGACCCTAGCTCCGATACTAGTTGTTAGACCAGAGCATACATAACACACAATGGATTTATACTCAGAGACTTAGATGGCAATAGCAGAGAATAATTCACAGAGACAGACAAATGGAGAAACAACAAGATTACTTAGTCAGAAACAGCGGAATAGATAAAACAATCACTGGAGAACAGAAATCACTTTGCATTACATAACAGGCTTGGGCCTTGGCTTGCTTTCCTTGGCCAGAGAAATTACAAATTTATAGAGGCAGAAGAAGGATCTAGAATCCTGTATGTGATTCAGATGGAGATCTGGAATGATCTAGAAACCACTGGCAGTGTAGGAGGATCTAGAATCCTAGAGATCTAGAAAAATCTAATCTAGAAGGATCTAGAATACTGCGTGAATTTGGCTTCACATTAACAATACCTTTGGTAAAGTTACTTTAATTTATTTGGTTAAGTTATTATTATTTAATATTTGGAAAAAAAATATTTTTTTAAGGTTTATTTTTAGTATATTTTAAAATAATAAAAATATATATTTATTAAGTTGATAAATGTGCTTATTTTAAAATAAGTGTTTTATAATTTAATTTAATTATGAATAATTATTAATTGGATCATAGAGATTCATTTTTTATATAATATTTATGAAATATTTTGATAGTAATGATATGAAAGGGTTGAAACTTATTTCAAAGGTAGTTATGCTTTTTGTTTTTGTTTTTTAATTTAATAAAAAAAATGCACAATTTCCACATGTGTCATGTTTTGTTTTCATTTGGTCACTTGAGGTTGGTTTTGTCTTCAATAAAGTCAATTTATTTGTCTCTTATTAAGGTGATCCCAAGAAAAATCCATGATATGTAGATCAATTGGTTTGTGTGGGGTTTAGCCCCACCTGGTCATGAGTTCAAATCTCATGGGGAGGGATTGAAAAGGGAAGCCATCTTAGGGGAATTAAACTATCTGAAGGGGCATCTAACCTCAACCAAGCTTCTTACAATCCTCATGATAGCATCTCATTGGTGGGAAGATCATTCTTCCATCCAACATTATAGATATTTTTTACTCTTTAACATAAAAACATTAAATTTGAAGTGGTGTAAGAAAACCTACACACTAAAAGTGACATTCTCCTATGTATAAACTGCAATTCGTTGTGCTCATCCACGATGGAAGAATCGCCTTGCAGTCGTTGCCGATACTAGAGTACATCAAGGAAACTTGGCTACCCGTTGACATTATGCATTGACTTTTCGATGGTCTGCTTATGACAAGTCACTCACTCGATTCTGGGCAAATTTTGCCAACAAGAAGTTCACCCTCTTCCCCCTCTTTTACTTTGTTTTCTGTATGTCAACCATTATCATGGTTCCCTTTATTTCTATTTACTTGTGTTTGAATGTGAGAAATTCATATAGACAAGACTCAAGCTAAAGAAACAGTTTTGGGAAAAGGATGTCATAATTGGAAAGAAATAGTAGAGCATTTTATAACCCTGGAGGAGGGGATGAGGACTATCGGATCGAAGGGGGCTTTTTCTTGGGTGAGAAGATGAATCTGGGAGATGTGGCTCTTTTACCAATGGTTGGGGGAGCTAAAGTTCACTCGGTCATAGTAGTGCAACCATATGCACGAATGGTTGAACACTATGCCAAATGATCCCAACGTGATAGCCTCCCTTCCTACTAGAAATTTTATGTTCGAATACACTTCAAACTTCCATTGTTTTATTGAAGAGCATTATCCTAGTGGATTTTTCACAAAAATACCATCTATTATGGCTATTTTAAATACACTAAATTGTAAATTCTTGCACATTGTAGTTTCAAGTTGTGGTAATAATAATGTAGTGTGTGAGGTAGCTGTCACAATTTGCTGTGATGCTTCATCACACAATAAAATTTATAATCTCATTTTTATTATTGCAATGATTTTATAAAGCATAGTTAGGAACATATGAATCAATTATGGGCTTTAATAATGCATTGGCAATAATATTTTCGATTTGGATGTGACATTGCTCATAGTTGTAGGATGGATTCAAACCCAACAACTTTGAAATAGGTGATAGTGTGTATTATGAATATTTTTTATTTAATTTTTTAGTAAATTTGCAATGATCGTTTGAATCTAGTTAGATGTTCATGTTTAAATTTTTGAATGGGAGAAAATTATTGTTTCAACGTATTAGAGTTCCAATGCATTCTTCTAGAGAGTGTTTCTTTCTAAGTGTGTATTATGAATAATTTTTATTTAATTTTTTAGTAAATTTGCAATGATCGTTTGAATCTAGTTAGATGTTCATGTTTAAATTTTTGAATGGGAGAAAATTATTGTTTCAACGTATTAGAGTTCCAATGCATTCTTCTAGAGAGTGTTTCTTTCTAATAAGTATGGGTTGTAACCACATAGGTGTCATTATCATTCCCATCGTAATTAGTTGTTATAGTTATTTGTTGTACCTAGCCCATTACTATATATATGATATTCTATCATGTCTCTGGACATGGATTGGATCCATTAAAATCTCTCCTAAAAAAAGATTGAATATTTTTGTTTTGATTCTATTTTTTCTAATTTGGTACGAGAGAAGACTCCCTTGCAAGAGGAACCAAAGGAATGAGCTCTCATGGATCATGTGTCTGAGTAGCTTAGGTGAATAAAATAAATTGTTTTTGAGAGCTATGTGTTTGCAATAGAGTGTTTGTCCACCAAATTTTTGTGTTTGTTGTTGTAAGTTGATTTGTTGAGGTGAAATCTGCATGAGAAGTTTTTAGATCTAGATCTGTGTTAAGGGGATCTCCCTAGTGTAAGAAAAACCAATTTTCATGGCTAAATATTAGATTTGCATGGGGAGAGAGACATTCAATTCATTGTAATTGTTTGTCCTCGATGTCAAAAGATCTATTGGTTTGATCCATTTCAGCACAGTTCATTTGAGAACAATCTATGTGAGAGTTTGGAGAGACGTGTGGATGTATATTCATGTGGTGAAGCTCCTTGCAAATAGGAGAAGGCCTCGATTACTAAATTTTCATGTTGATGCTGAGGAAAAGGGAATGTGAAGAGTGATCCACTAGGTTAGAAAGATCTTCAAAGAGGGATTATGTATCCCTCAATATCTAGGATTCGTGAGATTTCCATGGTGGTAGTTGCAACGATTGTTTGAGAAGCACTGACATAGGATCTTGCAGAGGGATATCGAGAGATAGATGCTAGAGAGCTTTGGAATATGTTAAAGGAAGAGAACCTGTGTGAAAAAAACTGTGTCATCAACTTTTGGTTAAAGTATGGATCAAAATAATCCATTGCAGAACAAAACATCATTTCCTAAGCCACATCCATAATGAATAGATTCTCATGAGTGAATTCACTTGTCTAGATCTAGAAGGGAGGAGTCAACCATCTCATTCATATATGGCCCTATATTCAGAGGAGAGATGAGATATGAAAGAGAAAAACTCTACAAGTATTGCATCCATGTACCCATGAGGAAAATACATAGGGAAAATTTTTTCAACTAATTTAAGACACGATGATATTCTTGTACTTTCCACCCTTCTCAATGTGGACAATCAAGCTTGGTGTTGGAGGTGACTACATATATTTTAAGGAGAATTTGACTACATAATTAAAAATAAAGGCATGCAATTTATTTTTCAAAAATGGTTTCATAAACAGACGGCTATGTTAACGGATTATTAACAAGATCATGGGAAAATAAAAGGAGGAGAGAAAAATGAGGAGGTTGAGATAATGCTCATAATTTTGTTAATAGAATCTTGTTAAATTTTATGTCATGGTGTAGTTTTCAAAGATTGATCAATAAATGGTATATTATTGGTCTCATTCACATAAGTGCATTAAATTTTTTGTATATTATAGTTAAAGTGTAACGAAAATCATGGTGATGAGATGGGTTTATATTTTGGTAATATGATATCTATAATAGAATTGTGTCAATCTTTGTGATGTTGTAAAACATTTTGAATGCTTGTTGTACCCAATTTGAAATGATTTGTAGGGGGTGCATGATTTGTTGTACCCAAAACCCCAAATTTTTTGTACAAGCTATAAAACTTAGCCATAGGCAAGTTGTTTTCCCCATATGTTTGGTAAGCCCTCTTGAGTTAGGCTTGCATGCATTAGTGTGTAGAATGTATACTTCTTATGTATAGGAAAAAGTAGTGAAATAAACCACCTTGGTAGGTACAAGGGTGGCAAGGACTTGTATCTAACTTGATGTGGAATTGGAGAATTGAGTCTCCAATTAAAGGGGGAAACATGAGATAGAAGAATCTCACAACATGGACCAATTTAGAGAGAGTTTAAAATAATGATGAACCATGGAGGTGAAAAGAATTCCTCTATAATTGGAGAGTATAGAAGATACAACTCATGTATATTGGTAGATGTATTTCTTTTTATATGGACATCAATGCTCAATTGTGTGTAAGAAGAAGCAAACTCTTGTACACTTATTAGTTTTATGCAGGTACAAAAGGAAAAAGAGGGAAAAAAATTCAAGGACAAAGCTAAGAGTGGTGAAGGCAAGAGGGAGGATAGAGAGGTCCTACATACAACAGAGAAAGAATCAAGATAAATGAGAGAAGTTGTGATAGAAGAGAATAAAAAATGATGATGGACAATAGAAGTTAAAAGTTTGACAATATTGTGATGGTCTTATGTTTTTATTTTTTCATTTTTGTGAGTGTTGTGATGTGAGTCGTACATTGTGTTTTATAGCAAGTCTAAGATATCATGCTTGAATTCATTTATTGGTCCTAAGATGATATTTTCTTATGTACTTAGTATCTTCATGAATGGAGTATGAGAATTGTATATGCTTGAGTTGTGTACCCTGATGTAGTTTGTGGTAATCTTAAAACCATTTTGTAATGCCAGGTTTGTGGTTAATCAGAAATGACTTGACATAGGAAATTTTGTGGTCAACTAGAAACTACTTTGTGTGATGATTTGTGGTCATCCAAAACCACTTGATGTGTTATTCATGGTAAGAAGAAACCACATGAGTATGTGATGAAGAAATGGAAGTTTGAAAGAGAGAGGGAACTTATGGACAATGATTCTTGTAGATTTTTGCTATTCCTTAGGAGTTTGATGCAAGAGCATTAAGAGCACGGTTGCAGGTAAACTGAAAAAACCAAAAACAGGGTTGATTGTAAGCCTAAGAAATCCAAGATTATGATGACGATTATGCAAGGGGAGCTAAACGTACAGTCACATGTATGATGATATGTGATTCAAGGATGGTTGAATGAACCATGTACATGAAAGATATCATAGTAGATTGTTGGTTGCAACGACTTGTTACCCATGCATTCGAGTGGATTGTTATTCCTTTATATGAATGTCAATATTTTCATAATGTTTGTAAATGTCATGTTAGAGTAAATATGACATATTAGGTGTTGTAAAAAGTATATTTCTCCATTAAGAAGGAGTGTTGGAGCTAATGGAAGAAATGTAAGTGTTGTAAAGAATACATTTCTCCATTAACAAACAATGTTAGATTTAATGGGAGAAATTTATTGTTCCAATGCATTTTTCTAAAGAATGTTGTTTTCCAATAAGTGTGAGTGTAACTCATAGGTGTCATTATTATTCTAGTTGTAATTGGTTATAGTTATCTATTGTACCTATTCCCATTACTATAAGTATGAGATTCATTCCAGTTGTACTTCTTATACCTATCCTATTACTATAAATATGAAGTTATATTGTGTATTTAACAACAATAAATTGGATTCAATAAGAGAGGGGATATAGATTCAATAGTCCAAATTACAATGTCAATAACACACGTTTATATTATGCATAAAAGAACATCAACATACATAACATATGATATAATATAAAATATAATTTATTAATATATATATTTTACACTAGAGTAACAAATACTATTTAGTTTAAGATATACATCATTGAAGTGAAATATTTGTAAAATAAAAAATATAGATATAATTCTAAATTAAATCTAACAATGTATATCTGAAATATTACCATATCCATTTACCAGTAGGAATATTTGGTGCGTACGGATATTTCATGCTAACATTCCAGAGGAGCCTACGCCGAATTTCTAAGATCGTTGTGACCACCCGAGTTTTGGATACGCATTAAATGGAAGCTACTCACCCACTCTTTAAATCCACACCATAACACACCCGTGACCCAACTGAAGGCATGGATTTTCTTTCTCAAATTACTCTGTGGGTCGTTTCAGCTGCCAAGTGAGATTATTTCAAGTTATAATATATTTAACCGTAAAGTGGAATTAGTTTTTTCTTCAAAATGAATAAGAGAAATCCTCAGAAAGGTCGACCGTTGGTTTAGAATTGGGTTGTTAGCTCATAGTTAGGCATTATCCTAAATATATTATTGCAATATACATGATTAATCATGATGGAACTTTGCTTATCCCAAAAGTTAGTTTTTTAAAACTCAGCAACTTTTCTGATCCCTAAATTTGTGTCAAACAATTTGTTGGGTTCGTTCGTGTTGGACTCCTAATCCTCTAAGGGTTGGTGTGGAAGCTGAACAACCAAAAAGAGTCCAAGAGACCACTTGGAATATGAATCCAAGGGCCACACCATGTACTATAAATGTATATCATTTGTTGATAATAAATGTACTCTCCTATTTATCATTCATATTCTGTTGTTGCCATGTGTGTGTTTAACATGGTATCAAAGTAGGCGATCTCCTGCCCTGCTCAAGTGTGAGCCACCTGTTTCTTTGGCCTTTGTAAACCAATGATCTCCTCCAAATTATACCTTTTTGAGAATTTGTTAGAAGAGAGGTTGTTACCTCTATCAGCTCTGCCATTCCTCTGTTGTGAGCAGACCTGCCCCTACTGCAAAGAGGAATATTGCTAGACCTGTCCCTCTCTACCAATGCAACGCTCTAACACTTTCATGCTCCCACTCAGACCTATTCTGAACAAGTCCTGGCCCTCTGCGACTTAAATTCTCTATTACGAAATCATATCATCAATATTTTAGCTGCATTCTCTACGCACTCTTCCCCAAATAGAAAAATCCTGGCAGCTCTAACGCTGACGCTTCCACTAGTCTGACATACCTGCTCCACGTTGAACGCTACTCCATGAGTTTTGACGGTGAAGCTGGACAATGCCAGGAGATTGAGGGCTGTAGCCGAGCGTAGACGAAAGTGGGTTCGGGGGATTGGTGGTGACAATGAACATCAACATTATTGTTCCACATGGCACGAGGATAGAGAAAACGCTTCAAAAGAATTTAAAAGGATTCTTGAGACTCATCCCCATAAGTGGTAGTCTGTCTTAAATGCATTCATTAAAATTAACAAGACAACAAGACGAGATTTTGGATTGTTGGTGAATTATTATGCAAGGCATGGTGACAAGCATCACGCACGCTCCACTTTCGAGAGCATGCGAGCAAGAGGAATAGAACCAAATTCATATGTATATACAAACTTGGTTCATGCTTATGCAGTTGCCAGAGATATGCGGGGAGAAGTTTCTCGTGTGGATGAATTGATGGTTGATTGACTCTGAAAAAATAAAAAATAAAAAGCAGAGTGAAGAAGCGGGGATTCCACAGGCCTTATTCAGTGGCTACTGCTGTTGAACTTTATCTTTGGTGAAGATTGTGAGTGTTAGATATCTCTGTTGGTAAGTTGAACACTGTTGAACACTGTCCATAAATATCACACTATTGGTTGAACGTTGTTGATATAATGCTGCCAACATGTAAAAGGTGCGCATCTTGTAAAAATGTTGAATGCTAAGTGGGAAAACGCCTGCCTCCACTAACTGTTTACAGTCCTCTCATTTTTGATACATCTGAGTAGCTCAGGGAAAGAAATCAAAGAAGCTAGCGATATACATTTGTGCACTGCAACCATCACTGGTGACATACGTTATATTACAACACCCTCATATACCACTCTTCGTGGCATCAAACCGCACTTCCTCTGCCATAACTGCCATCCGCACCCGCATTAAAATTGTATGTGCTTGATTTCCGCTGTCCTTCCTTCATAACATTATTGAGAATTCTGTGTTTAGGAAAAAGTTGCATATAAAGCCCCCATTCACGCTTTCTCACTTCTAGAGCGAGCATTGAAACTCCTGATACATCATTATACAATTTACGAGTCTTTGTTACCAGTGAAATTCATTTGGCCATTATGCTTCCGCTACAACTTGGTAGTGACGATTCTCGACACTTCTTCTATTTCTCAGGTACCCGACCAGATTCTCATAATTTCGAAAGGTCGGACTTCAACAGTGAATCCTTTTGGCTTAGCTGAGTGCACATGAATTTCACATTCACAATAGGTTAAATTTCTCTTACTGGTGTACAATGACCTGGTTAGGGTTAGCTATTGCTGGTTTTCGGTGCAACTAAATATTCCAGAGTTGATAAACGACTTTAGGATCCAAGTTGTGTATACACAGTTGTTGATGAGCAGATATGCACATTGAGGGAAATGACGAATTGATCTACCTCAAGGAGAAGAGGCAGAAGTTGGTGGAGTGCATTGAGGATAGGTGTATTGTCCAGGATGAGCTTATATACACGCTTCACAAGCTTGTATCTAACCTTGTGAGCTCTCTGGACCTTTCTCAGAGGGTAATTTCTGCATTCAATGGAGGAGATCCAAATAGAAGGGTAAGGCCGCATAAGCATTATCATGGTGGTTTTGATTCGCTCACAAGAGATCCTTTGTGTGCTAAAGTTTCAGGCAGTGGCGTGGGTGCAACAGATGGTGTCATGATTTCTGAAGATAGAAATGGTGTTTCAAGATTGGACTATGTCAATGGTAGCGAAGAAGTAGATATTAGGTCTCATCTGCTTCGATTGGATGACAAACACGAGTATGAGAATGGGGGGTGATTCATTGAGAGAAGGAAGCAATGATGCAAGTGGATCTTATCACAAGGTTCTTAGTACTATCAAAGTTATGGTTACTGATATTTTGTTCGATCGTTGTCTCGATCACACATGTTTTACGCCCATTGATTCTGTTGTGATTCTTAGGAAATTGGGAAATGGTTACTGCACACTTGCAAATAAGAACACTCTCTGTGATATTAAAACCTATCTGCAGTATACACAAGAAAAGGTAGAATTTTTGGAGCTTGAATCTCAGCTTCAACAAGAAGAATTAAAACAGGGGAGTCATCATTCTGAACCTGTTTCTGTTCAGAACATTGAAACAGACTCCCATAAGCAGCAAGTTCATTCAGATCTAGTGCCCAATAAAGCAGAAGTTGTACATGCAGATGCAGAAATTCTGTCTGCACTTCCCAAGTTGGTCATCAGACCTTGGGAAGAACTTGTCCACAACAAGAACATAACTGGTCTTGGATATGGCAAGGGCGTGTCATTTCACATTCCAAACTACTCAAAGCCCATCCAGTTTCAGAGTGTTGGATTCCTTCATGATAGTTCACCTTCAATTGTTCCAGATTCTGCTCCTCTTCCATAGAAACAACAACAGATTATGAAATGCCAACACTGTGACCGAGTTGGCCATATGAAAGATCACTGTTTTGATCTTCATCCATGTAAGCACTGTCATAAAACTAGTCATTCTTCAAACAGATGCTTCAAAAACAAACCTCCTGCAAGAACAAAGATTCATCTTGGATGGATCGCTTCTTGGCAATGGGCATCAATAGCCAAGAAGATATTCCAGTCACATGTTAGAACTTGTTCTAGAGTATTGAATAGTCTTGCAGTTGAGTTTTCTCCAACACCTCACCTTGCATTTGACAGGGGGGGAAATGATGGTCATCTACAAGCTTCAAAGCCACATCAAGCGAGCCTCAGCCACAACTTGCCACACCGGATTCAGAGTTGTAGCCAGAGACAAAGATGCCCCTAAGCATGCCTTTAGTCAGTGATACCTCTTCAAAGAATTGTGGACACTTCCTCTAGCAGAAGACTTCGTCTTCTTGCTAGTTTTGGAAGAGTTTCAGAAATTGCATTAAACATTCCAAAGTTGTTGGTCATCCTTAAACCATCATAGGTTGAGACTTCCCTTTTCAAGTTGAGGTTCTCCCTTTTATGCGGGGTGAGACCTCCCTTTCATGGTTGAAGGTTTCCTTCTTCAAAACATTAGGAGCACTTCCTCTAGCAGAAGACCTGAGCTTCATGCCAGACTTGGAAGAGTTCTGAGAACTGCACTAAGCGTTCCAGTGTTGGTGGTCATCCTTAAAACATCTCCCTTTATACCAACATTTCAAAGAGTACATTCAGCCTAGTGTTGCCATGCAATTTTTCACGTTTAGTATTACAGCTCTCTTCTTGGAGTCATACATAACCCTTCGGATTAAGGGGGGGAATGTTGAACACCTAATCCTCTAAGGGTTGGTGTGGAAGCTGAACAGCCAAAAGGAGTCAAAGAGACCACTTGGAATATGAATCCAAAGGTCACACCATGTACTATAAATGTATATCATTTTTTAATAATAAATGTACTCTCCTATTTATCATTCATATTCTGTTGCTGCCATGTGTGTGTTTAACAGTTTGTTACAAGTTCATGACAAAATCAATTTATCTGTTTATAAGTGTGGCAGAAGAACAATTTATTCATTAAACTAGCATAAATTTATTTTAATATAGATCTAACATGAGCCCAGAGGGATCCAAGTTTTTAACCTGTAAATTTTTATTTAAATGTTTTGTATAGTTATTTAATTTTTTTATATTTACAGTTTTTATTTTTTATTTTGATCAACATGACCAAAATTTCAACTTTTATGACGGGATGGACAAAGTTACATCACACTGGGCTGTAGAACGAGGCGCAATCACATCTCTATGATTGAGATTATTTTGAAATAAAATTTGGGTTTATTATTATTATTATTATTATTTATTATTATTTTTAATTAAGTTGAGTTTAAGTTGGGGTTAGCCCCTTTATTGGATAAAAGAATGATCAATCTACAATTTGATGTTATATGAGGATTGTGCTAATCTAGATTGAGTTTGGAAACTCATTGGATAGTTAAATTTCTCTAAAAGTGGCTTTCATCATTGACCTCTCTCCATGAGGTTTAAACCTAAGACTTGATGGGGACTACACCCCACTCAATTTTTTGTATTGACAAAGTTGTGCAAGTGCATTCTGCAACTTTCAAACGATTATTGACCCATGTTGGGTAGAAACTCTATTTTTTTGGGCAATTGCAAGACAATTCAGAGAGGGGCTAGTCTAAGTATTAGTTGTTTTGTTTTTTCATACAAATTGAGTAATACAATGTTTTGTAAGACCATATTTTTTTTAAATGCATTTTGAATACATAAATGAATTTAGCACCTTGAAAATCTTTTAGATACATGGATTATGTAAATTACATTGCTCAAAATATTAGCATCTTAAATATTCAAGGTACATGGACCTACACGAAATGGTTGTCAATAATATATATATTTGTTACGAGGAAAACATCTATTTTATTTACCATTACAAGTTTAATTTTAATTGATAGACTTTCAAGATTTTGTTGAATTTTATGTTTTTTTAGATTTTAAACCTTTTACAATAGAGAAATATAAAATTTTAATTAATAAAAAAAAATTATTATTTACTAAATCTCTAAGAAAAACTCCCCTCGCATGCCACTTCGGGATAATCTACACCATAGGATCAATTATTAGACAATTGAAACGTCTTTGTCATTCGATCCACCGATTGAACTTTACGTCGCTTAAAAGTATGTTCAACCGTTCATGTGTAACTAACTGCCTTGCACGGGCTTACCCATCCATCGTACCTGCTACAATTCCTGCTCTCACTCTCTGCCTGCTCTGGACACCCTCCATGGAAACATGGCGATATTTACACGTAATCTCATTACTTGTTTAAGTCGCTTGACAACAATTTTAACCGTTGATCTGTAACCACGTGCAATTCAACCTTTTCTCTCTGCAATTATGTTGAACCCTCTCATTTCGCTCCATCTCATCTTCCAAGTGCGTCAGATTCACATTATGTTCATTCAATTGGGACACAAGGGACTCTACTTCAGTGCTCAGCTCTCTATTTTTCTGAATCAGTGATTCCCTTTCACTAGAAAATTGATGAAGCTTTGACCGTAGCTATGCAACATCGCTTTCCAAATTTTCTTTTTCCAAAACCCACTCATGTTTGTCTTCAAGTAACTCTTGTACCCTCCAAATTTTCTTTTTCCAAAATGTTGGAATGATAATTCCAACTGCAGGTTGCAGGTTACGGGCGGACGTGGGCAGCGACGGATGCCAACTCAGTAAGCGCAACGATCGTGCTTTTTCCGGCCGCCCGAAACTTTTCGCACCAGCTTTCCGGCGAAGGAATATTTCGGCGATCGACTCCGATACGATGTGGTGGCGACACGTGTCTCTCGCCTGACGTCAGCGGACGCAATTTTTCGGGCACTAAAGTTTGGGGATGTTGGGCCTTCCGAAATCAGTCTCCGCCGTCCGATTTGATCGCGCGCTCTCAGCCGTCGATCTCCGAAGATGCAGCCCGCCCGCGTCAAGTTAGAAATTTGTGTGGAGTAATATCAAACTTTCAGTTTGACCGCCGACTTGTTAGTAAGAGAATTGATCGCCATGCTGAGAATAAATGGCATTCATAAATAGTTGGTGAATTTTTTAATTTTAATGTTTTTATATATAGCGGAAGTATCCATTTTGTCTTTTCACATGTGAATTACATTGAAATAAACGCACACGTTGTGTATTAAAAAAAAGGGGGCAGCGTAGGTTAAAAAAATGGTAAGTCGTAAAATGCACAGCAGTGCATGGTGAAAAAAAAGAACGCATATGCCAGTGTAATTTTTTGTTATGTGTTGCCCTGTGTATGATGCAAGTAGAAAATATTGCACAGCAGTGCAAAAAGATAGAACAAGGGAGCTCGTATTGTATGTAATTGTTTTGGGTCTAATAGATATAAAAAAATGGACTCGCCTGTGTAGTGTGCCTGAATATCTAGCTTTGCTCATGCAATGAACCTGAAGCTCGCAGCAGTGGAAAAATCAATGGAGATGCACAGCAGTGCATAGATCAACGTTGATTTATTTATGAATGTATTGGATTTGCATTGAAATGCAAAAAGAAAAGAGTGCACAGGTATTTTTGAAATTGTGAATGTAATGTAAAAGTTTACTGCATATGTAAAAGTTTGTTTTACAGTAGTATGTGTAAAATATTTTTACAGCAGTATGTGTAAAAAAATAGTTTTACACCAGTGAAGTAAAAAGGGGTTTTACTGCAGTAAACCCAGCACAGTAAATTCTCAGGTGAAAACAGAGTTTTGAAGAATGAGTTAAATTTTGGTGAATCCCTCTCAGCAAAGAGGATGAATATGTATCAGAGTTGGTTGAATGTATTTTTGGTAAATCCCTCTGAGTGAAAGAGGCTGAATGTTGTTTCAAGCATTTTATATTTTAATGAATACAAGGATTTTTATGGCTGTGTAATACTCTGTTCTGAGAATTTTTTTTATCAAAAAGCTTCCCTGTGCAAAAGATCCTGGAATAGTGGAAACAGAGCATTGCCTCTGTGGAGTTTATTTTATTTGTTTTTGGGATTTTGCCAGTAAAATATCCAACAGTGGTATCAGAGCTAGTCCAGGCTCTTTGAAGTGTCAAAGAAGCTGAAGGAAAGACTCTTGTTGCAGCAGTAAAGCTTCTCCAGCAGTGTGAAGTTTCAGCCAAAGTGATTCAGGTATTTCTCAAGTTTTTGAGTTATTGTTGAAAAAACAGTCAGCATTTTAAAAACACAATCAAGTATTTTGGAGTATAGTTAAGAATGGAAAGGTCAAGGAAGAAAGTGTCCAAACCTTCTAAGGTTGTGTCTCCCTCTTCTATTAAAATAGAAAACAATCTATTTGAAAGCATTGTATTTGATGTTCCAAGGTTCGATGGGAACTTTGATATATGGGAAATAAAAATGAGGGCTTTCTTACAGTCTCAAGGGAGTGAAATCTGGGAATCAGTGATTGATGATAGCAAGAAGGATAAAGAATCCATGGAGTATGATGCACAAACAACAAAGACTATCTTGGATGGACTGCCTGATTCTGTGAAGAAGAATCTAGGGAAATATTTATCAGCAAAGGATATTTGGGACAGACTGCATGACCTTCATGCAAAGGGAGCACTGACCATGACCATCAGTGAAGAAGAAAATCCTGAACCCATCATAGAAGCTGAATGTGAGAAGGTTGACCTCATCAAACTTCAAGTAAAGGAAAGGGATGAAAAGCTCATCAGGCTTAAGAAGGAATTTGATGAAAGCAAGAGGAAACATCATGAAGAAGTCATATCCATGACAAATCAGCTGAATGAAGCAAAGAAGCAGGGAGATGTCTTGACAAGTCAACTTGAACAAAGGCACATGAGGGTGAACAAACTTGTAGAAGAGATTGGACAGTACAAGGTAGAGGTCTCCTCCCTTAAGTCTGAACTACAAGAAGCCAGGAAGCAGGCACAAGAAGCTGAGAAGAAAATGGAGAGCAGTCAAGCAGAAATCTCCAAAATGAAGTCTGATATTATCTCTCTTAAAATAGTAGCAGTTGAAGCTACTCGTAGCAAGGAAGAAACTGAGGAACATCTTGCAAAGAAGAATAATGAGTGTGAAAGATTGGAAGAAGAGATTGTCCTCCTCAAGAAAAAGGTTGAAGGGATGAACAAAATCATGAAGAGCTCTCAAGCCTTGGATGACATGCTCAGCTATCACAGATCCCCATCTGATAAATCAGGACTTGGATATGTAGGTGAACCCTCAAACAAGAATGAAAATGCTTTAAGCAAAGGAGATGTGAAGAAGCCAGAAAGAAATGATGATGCTCCTAGTTCCAGCAAAGGCAAGGAGAAAAATGAAGACTGCAATAGAAGAAATCCTACTCCAAGTAGAAAATCAACTCCAAGAAAAAATGTAGTTGATGTCAAAGAGGTAAGAGGCAATGGTTATCAACAAAGATTCTCAAGGCAGCAAGGCTTCAAAAGTACATCAAGGAAACCTCCATCTCCCAGGTACCAAATTTCATTTTTTGGTTATTGTTATGCTTGTTCAAACTTTGGTCATATGGCAAAAGACTGTAGAGCATTTAATAAAGATAAATGTTGTGGTCCCCGAAAACCTCCAAGAAATAATTTTAAAAGAAGAAATCATGAATTCTTATTCATGAAAAATGTAGAATGTTTCAAGTGTCATAACATTGGGCATATGGCACGTGACTGTAACTTAAGATGGGCTCCTATGCAAGCTAGACCCATGCAAAAGAAGAAAGTTACACAAGTATGGAGAAGGAAGGAAATGCAACCTGAAACCCCCTTGAGCTCCCTAGCTGATCTAAGTTTCTTTTGAGAAAACTTTGCTGAAAAGAAGATAAAGCATACACTAAAGGGGAGCTTGTAATTTTTTTTTGCTGAACTGTATTAACAGTCACTCTTTGATGAAGACCTTTTCATAAGGGAAAGATATGAAGTTAAATCTGCCATAGTAGCAGAGAAGAAAAGTATGCAAAGCAAGAAGACCCTCACAACAGTGGGAAGACAGAAAATAAAACAGCAGTTTGGAAATTTTTTTTGGAGCACATGCATTGAAATGCATAGCAATGGAATGTAGTTTTCCTTTTATGTAATATGAGAGAATATACTCACAGCAGAGTGAGTATAATACACAGTAGATGGAAATGTTCTGTATTGGGAATGAAAATGCAAAGCAGTGAGAAGAAAATGAGAAGAAGGCAAAACGCAGCAGAGCGTAAATGCCCAGTGGCTGAGAATGCAATGAAATTTTTCACACAGCAGTGAAAAATGTAATATTTTTTTGTATGCAATGCAACATGCACAGAAATGCCTAAAGAAAAACAGGGGCAACGTATATTTTTAATGCACATGGGATGAATGAGAATGTGTATGGCAGCAGAAAAACGAAAGGAATTGCACAGCAGTGCATTGTGTAAATAAAAAAAATGAAGACGAAGACTGTGTGAAGCAAGGGTGTAAAAAGGAACATGGGCAGCCACTGTGCAAATTGTAGAGGCAACGCAGCAGCAAATAAAAACCCAGGGGAGACAGAGTCTATGGTTATGGGTATGGACAGCAGTGCATAAGAAAAGGCAGCAGCGTGATGGTAAGAAGGAGAAGCACAGTAGTGCGAAGAAAATGAAACCAGAACTAAGAGATAATGAAGAAATGTGTTTTTACACAGCAATGCAAATAAGGAAATGCAGCAGCATGAAGTTTTTGTTGAAGAAATGAAAGGTAATGGACAACAGCAGATGTAAAAGAAATTTTTCCTTTACAGCAGTAAATGTAAGTATAGTGAATGTGTTGTTCATTGAATTGAAATGCAACATATGCAACAGCAGTGAATGTAAGAAATGTTTACACACAGCAGTGCAAATTTGTAAGGTGGGACAGAGTAATTGTTCCAGAAAAGACAGAGTATTCTGTCTTTGAAGAATGCATAGCATGCAGAGTTTGCAATGAAATGTAAGTGAAGTGCAGCAACACAACAACAAGTGTAGACACAGCAGTGTGGGGTAGACGCAACAAAGAAGATGGCACAACAGTGCAGCAGAGAATATGCAGCAGCATAAAAGAACAATGTAATGAGTATGCACAACAGTGCAATGAATGTTTTGTTTTGAAACTGCATCTAAAGCAGTGTTTGGCAGTAATCCCTCCGTGAGAGGAAGTGAAGTTCTTAGTGAATCCCTCTGTTAAAGAGGAAGGTGCTTTTCAGCACAGTATCATGGTAAATCCCTCTGTCATGAGGAAGATGCTTTTTAGCATACACATGGTAAATCCCTCTATCAAGAGGATGATGCTTTTCAGCATAGTCACAGGTGAATCCCTCTGTCATGAGGAAGGTGCTCTTAAGCACAGTTTCAGGTTAATCCCTCTATTAAGAGGAAGACTATTTTGTTGTTTGTGGAACTGCATCAGAAGCAGTTGGTGAATCCCTCTATGCGAGGAAGATTGGTGAATCCCTTTATGTGAGGAAGTGTTTGGGTATGTTTGAATGCCCAGCAGTTGAAATTAAAGGGGAGTGTTGGAATGATAATTCCAACTGCAGGTTGCAGGTTACAGGCGGACGTGGGCAGCGACGGATGCCAACTCAGTAAGCGCAACGATCGTGCTTTTTCCGGCCGCCCGAAACTTTTCACACCAGCTTTCCGGCGAAGGAATATTTCGGCGATCGACTCCGATACGATGTGGTGGCGACACGTGTCTCTCGCCTGACGTCAGCCGACGCAATTTTTCGGGCGCTAAAGTTAGGGGATGTTGGGCCTTCCGAAATCAGTCTCCGCCGTCCGATTTGATCGCGCGCTCTCAGCCGTCGATCTCCGAAGATGCAGCCCGCCCGCGTCAAGTCAGAAATTTTCGTGGAGTAATATCAAACTTTCAGTTTGACCGCCGACTTGTCAGTAAGAGAATTGATCGCCATGCTGAGAATAAATGGCATTCATAAATAGTTGGTGAATTTTTTAATTTTAATGTTTTTATATATAGCGGAAGTATCCATTTTGTCTTTTCACATGTGAATTACATTGAAATAAACGCACACGTTGTGTATTAAAAAAAAGGGGGAAGCATAGGTTAAAAAAATGTGGTAAGTCGTAAAATGCACTGCAGTGCATGGTGAAAAAAAAGAACGCATATGCCAGAGTAATTTTTTGTTATGTGTTGCCCTGTGTATGATGCAAGTAGAAAATATTGCACAGCAGTGCAAAAAGATAGAACAGGGGAGCTCGTATTGTATGTAATTGTTTTGGGTCTAATAGATATAAAAAAATGGACTCACCTATGTAGTGTGCCTGAATATCTAGCTTTGTTCATGCGATGAACCTGAAGCTCGCAGCAGTGGAAAAATCAATGGAGATGCACAGCAGTGCATAGATCAGCGTTGATTTATTTATGAATGTATTGGATTTGCATTGAAATGCAAAAAGAAAAGAGTGCACAGGTATTTTTGAAATTGTGAATGTAATGTAAAAGTTTACTGCATATGTAAAAGTTTGTTTTACAGCAGTATGTGTAAAATATTTTTACAGCAGTATGTGTAAAAAAATAGTTTTACACCAGTGAAGTAAAAAGGGGTTTTACTGCAGTAAACCCAGCACAGTAAATTCTCAGGAGAAAACAGAGTTTTGAAGAATGAGTTAAATTTTGGTGAATTCCTCTCAGCAAAGAGGATGAATATGTATCACAGTTGGTTGAATGTATTTTTGGTAAATCCCTCTGAGTGAAAGAGGATGAATGTTGTTTCAAGCATTTTATATTTTAATTAATACAAGGGTTTTTATGGCTGTGTAATACTCTGTTCTGAGAATTTTTTTTATCAAAAAGCTTCCCTGTGCAAAAGATCCTGGAACAGTGGAAACAGAGCATTGCCTTTGTGGAGTTTATTTTATTTGTTTTTGGGATTTTTCCAGTAAAATATCCAACACGAAACCCACGCATGTCTTCAAGTAACTCTTGT
Source organism: Pinus tabuliformis (assembly GCA_031772625.1). Taxonomy (NCBI): domain Eukaryota; kingdom Viridiplantae; phylum Streptophyta; class Pinopsida; order Pinales; family Pinaceae; genus Pinus; species Pinus tabuliformis. Next base: position 1,652,137,795 of record CM062817.1, on the reverse strand, counting down.
ACCCTTTCCTTGATTTCTTTCAACCTGAATTGCAATTCTATTTTTTCTTCCCTATATTGAATTAGGACCCTCTCATTTTCCATAGACATCTCTTCAATTTTTTTCTCAAGTGAGGCGAATGAAGATAAAATCTTGTTCTTATCACTCTTCCATGCTTGCTCTGCCATTTTCCTGCCTTTATGGTCTCTTCAGTGTCCATTCTTGCTGCTACAATATGTGACCAAAGCTCGTCTTTTTCTAATTTCCAACCTTTATGTGTTGCCTCTAAATCTGAAGTTATTACCTGAATTTCCCCATTCAACTGAAAAACAATAGATTCTAAAGTTATTTAATCAGAAGGCACTCCTCTGTATTCTTCTTCTTTCTCGAAAATTTCCTTTTTGAATCTTTGCTCGATGTCTTGCAATTGTTTTGAAATGACAACCCATATCCGTCAACTTTCCTTTGACAATGTTCTCTGAATTCTCTCTCGACTTTCTCCAATTCGTCATTCAACTATTCCCCGATCTTCACTTGTTCTATCAGTTCCCCCTGCGGATTATCCAACTTGGAATGGAATTCTCGTTCAAGATAGTGAATGCTTGATTATGTTTGAGTGAGCTTCTCGAAGAAAGATGCATTTTCTTGTCAAGAGTTGTTGATATCTTTAACAAGTCATTGATTAAGTTATAGCAACCTGCGTATTTCCTCCTCTTTTCCAATGCCCAGGCCCACCTGGGAGTTAAATATTTTGTCCGTCTATATCAATGTTATTATGTGATTACCTTCAGCAGGGCGAGAGAACCCATTTTTTTGTCATGAAATTATTTTCCACCTGCCACCCATCTTGTTCAACACCCTTAAAAAATTGAAATTAAAATCGATTTCTTCAATAATATTTGTTCCAATTCCCTTGTTTGCGATCAAAACAAACTGAGTTACTGCCTTATGACCACGGTGAGGGGTATAAAAGCATTTGGGCAATGTATAAATACATAAAAATAATACCGTTTGTGTTGGGTGTGGACCCCTAGAAAGAACATTTCGGCTCACACCATCGGTTAAGAGTAGAATGGCTGACCCTGGAAAGAACATTTAAGCTCACCCTATTGGTGGGGAACACTGGAATGGGGCGCCTCGACGTGGATCCCAACATCACTACAACTCAATCCGAAATTCCCTATCGAAGCCTCCCTCCGTAGGATTATAACTTATTTGCACTAATATGCTTTCACTTTGTCATAGAGCCACCCATTATTGATGGATTCATTCATCGTCGTATTGTTAATTGGTTCCATCCGTACACCATAGATGACACCTACCTCCATATCCCTTTGGAATTCCTCCCCTCACAATACACTCAGCTCCATATGTTTGGATAGAGAGATTGCGTGACTTAGTTCTTTTCACAATGCAACACAACTCCCGGGAGATAAATGAAGGCTTCCATGTTTTACATCATTTTATTTTATTTACCATTATAATTTGTTTTTAAATATGACACTGATTTTGTATTTTGTTTTTCCAATATTTATTTCACTATGGTTTTAATAAAGGTTATCAAGAAATTTAAACACCACGCACTTTTACAATAACGCACTTTTACAATAATACAATTGAAAAACATATTAACAATTAAGTAAAGATAATATATTTAAAATAATATTTATAATTAATTGGGATGGAATTTTAAAGGGGTTAGATCTACTTGTGGAAATCGATGATTTTTTCACCATTAAGCAAAGTTCAATTTCCATCAAGGCCTAATTTTGAGTGCTGGGCACCTTGAGTCATTAAATAACCTTAAGAGATTACATTAAAGGGTCATATAACTCGTGCAATCTATAGGTTACTTTATTATATTTATTCTTGCGACTATATGTTCTAGTGACATGAACAAATTTAATGGAAATGGGAAGTGCACAAAAGGACATGAAAGAAAAGAGCATAATCTATTCCTTTTTTAGAGGTTTTGCACCTATAAAATACCAATTTGTGCACATGTAGATGTTATGGGGAGAATATGTAAAGTTGCTAACTTATCTTTTTTGTTGGTAACATTATAATTATTATGGAATCTTAATTTAGGTACAAATGCTTCACATTTGTGGGATATCCCCATGTATAATACAAAAAATACAAAGTGCTTGCTTTGTTGTTGGCAAGAACCTCTCTAGTAACCAGTGAAGTCTATTTCAACATGGTTTCTAAGAAGAAATTGCTATGCTTGAACTAATTTACAATTGTAGGTTGTGAATTGTAGCAAAGAAATCATTATATGCCTATAAATGGAACATTATTAACTTTTACAGATGTTGTATTGATTTTATAAAATAAACCCTGAAATGATGAAGATGTTGCAGGGAAGCACAAAATATTGAATGCTTTAAGCTCTAAATCCATGTAATGAATATGAGAAAAATAAAAGAAATTGGAAAAGGTAAAATTTGTATCAGAGAGATGCTACTACAGGATATATGTAAACTTAACCATCAACATTTTTGTTGTTGACTTTAGCTTTGACACAATGGCAAAAACCAATTTGACTATTTTTTTCTCATTGCAAATAGAGTGGACACTTAATTGCAAGCTTCAATGAGCAACAAAATATCCACTTATCTCCTATCAAATAGTGTAAAGTTTCTATGTTGGTAACTAGCTTTATTGATATATCTATTTCGTAGCTTTGCTTTAAACTAGTTCATCCAATGGTAAATTTTGAATTTCCATTTTGGAAAAAAAAATGAATAAACCCCTTGTGTCACTGATCTAGGTGGATATTGGTGGCCACCTGCCTTTTCCACTTTGACCCCACCATTGTTTCTTTCATTTTTTCAGTTTCCTTAATGTAGCACAATTTACTATTTTTGGCAGTTTTTCGGGTCCTGAATTTTCGGAGCCATTTTGAGGCCCTAAACGATGTTTTTTGTTTTTTTGTTTGTTTTTTTTTTTTTTTTTAATATGAAAACATGAGGTTTTCATTGATGTTTATAGTCTGAAGTTGTATTCCTTAGATAGATATTTCTAATGAGGTATTGTGTGTGTCAAACGAAGATCATATGCCAAAGTTACGACCCCGAGAAGTTGATGTACAAATTTACCCAAACGGGGCCTACAATTTTGGCTCTTCATCTCCTAGGATTAGGTTTTTGGGTGTTTAGGGTTTTCCATTGTTTCTCAATGATAACTAGGCCTTTGAGCTTCATTGTAACACAGTTTAGAGACATGTAGTCACCACATCTCTTCTCAGAGATAAACTACCATTGCTCGAGCTAGTTTACTTCCATTCTTTATGTAAGCATATTTCAGTTCTTTGATATTGATGAAATGAAGTGTTATTTCTGCTGCAACTCTGTATTTATGGTTATATATATATGTGTGTGTGTGTGTGTGTGTGTGTGTGTGTGTGTGTGTATTCTCTTGTTTAAGTTCGAATAAATGGTATCAAGGCGGTCTGTTATTTCTTTATTTTTCTTTGCATGTCCCCAATGAGGTCAAGGTATAAGGACTTAAGGCTTGAACTGGTTGAACCTTTGCAAGGCCACCCTTGCAAACCCCAACGACCTCCCATGGCAGAATAAAAGAAAAACAAGGGGCCAGGAGATCCTTTTAAAATATTGCTCAAAGAATCCCTCAAGCAATAGAGGAACGCGATGATAGACAACTTTGCCCAGATCCTTCAATGGCTACCCACAGGTGATGCATCTCCTTCCAACAGCCACTCTGGAAGTGACACACACTTTAAGGTACAAGTTAACTTTGATTACCCCATATTTAAGGTCATATAGATGCGAATGCCATAGATAAATGGTTAATCTGCTTGAAGGATATTTTTGGGTTCATGATTTTTCCAACCAGGAAAAGATTACTTCTGCACTCCTTAAAGCCGCCCCCCACATCAAAGACTCGTTGGAAACCTATTGTGAGAATAGGGATGAGATTGCACCCTCACTATTTTCGGTCGCACCCACTTGGAATTATTCCGAGATGCCATCAAGAAGCAGTATTACCTTGTCGGGAGCTACGAGGATAAATACATAAAGTGGACCACATTACAATAGGGAAGAACCAAGACGTGTCGAAGGTCACAAATATTTTTCATACCATTCACATGAAGTTGGGTATCAAGGATTCTGAGCAAAATTTGGTACTCAAGTATTGCATCTGTCTACACAAGTACATCTAGGAAGAGATGGAGTTCCTAGACATCTCCTTCCTTGACACGACCTATCGATATGTTGTCAATATCGAGCTGAAATTTAAGCAAAAGAAGTGATACTTTCGATCTGTGAATCTGAAACAAGGGAAAGACACCCCTAAATGGTAGATCAAAGGACAAAGCCAAGGCGAGGCAACACAAGACAACTTGTCAAAGTCGCAAGCAAAGAACAAAACCATGAAGACAAAGAAGGACACATGAAAATGGTGTGAGTTCCATAAGAGCCCAACTCACAACATACGTGAGTGTCGGGCCAAGTAGTCAATGGTGGTCGATTTGAAGGCTTCTGAATTAGATGCATGTTTCAACTCTGATTTAAAACCCTACAAGGGAAATGACAAAGGGGACCAGATTATTGATGCGGAGCTCAGTTCCATTGTTGCCACCACCAAGAACTAAAAGAATCAGACTGAATATCTAAAGGGGGAGGAGCGCGCCTTCCACTCACAGATGTGGGTCAATGCTTCTCTAATGTAGTTCATTGTCAACAACGGGAGCCAAAAGAACCTCATTTCAACAGAGGTCGTGAAGCGGTTGGGCCTACTGACCACAGCACACCCACAACCATACACTATCGGGTGGCTTCACCAAGGATAAGATCTCTGCGTTAGCCAACAATGTCGCCTTCCCTAAAACATCAAGCACTTCACGGCTGAGGTACTATGTGATGTTTCTCCTCTTTAAGATTTTGATGTATTATTAGGACAACCATATTTGTGGAAGAGACATGTGTTGTATGAGTCTAGGCCTCACACTGTTATTATTACTTTGGGAAATAAGTTGTATAGGATACTAAAGGTAGCACTACCTACCATCATCTCTTTGATCACTGTGAAGCAATGCAGTAAAATCATTTCCCAGACTGGGAAATTTATTTTCCTTATGACACGCCCTCAAGGAAAGAATAAGATTGTGGCAACGACCTCCAAATAGGGCTCCTCCACATAGAAGCAATAGATGGACAAGGTCGTGGAGGAGTATAGGGACATTTTCACCTCACCCATAGTGGTAGCTCTACACTATTAGGTCAAGCACTCCATCGATCTAACCCTGGGCCCGTCGCTACCCAATGGACCAATCTATCGTTGCTCTATTCTCAAGAACGATGAAATCAAGAGGTAGATCAGGAGTTGTTGCAGAAATGGCACATCAGGCCAAGTTCATCACCCTATGGCAGCCCAATCGTGTTGGTAAAAAAGAAGGACAGGGCCTGGGGAATCTGTATTGACTATCAAGTGCTGAAAAAAATCACTGTCTGGAATAGGTATCCAATCCCATGGATTGATGACCTTTTGGACCAGCTCAAGGGGGCCAAATATTTTAACAAGATTGACTTGAAGTCTGGTTATCACTAGGTACCAATTGAACCCTCCGATGTGTGGAATATTGCCTTCAAATCCAAGGAGGGACTTTTCGAATGGTTGGTCATGCCTTTCAGGTTGATGAATGCCCCCGCAACCTTCATGAGGCTGATGGAAGACATCTTGCGACCCTTCACCAACTCATTTGTGGTGGTGTATTTGGATGACATCCTGATATTTAGCTAGAGTTGGGAAGAGCACCTCCACCATATTCGACATGTCCTCTAAACCCTACAACAACACAAGTTGTTTGCCAATTTGGAGAAATGCATTTTTGGTATGACCCCGGTTCAATATCTAGGGTACATCATTGATGAGCGGGGTGTGCATGTGGACCAAGATACAAGTCATTCATGATTGGCCAGCCCCAATCACTCTAACAGAGCTCTGTATATTTGTTGGTCTTGCCAATTTCTACCGCAGGTTCGTATTGGGGTTATCTCATATCACTTGGCCTTTAAGTCAAGTCACCAAGGGCAGAGCGAAAACAAATTTATCTTGGTTTGAATCCCAATAGAAGGAATTTTCCAAGTTGAAGCATCACCTTTGCTCTGAACCAGTGCCCACATTACCATACCTGTAACAACCATTTGAGATTGAGACAGATGCCTCCGACTATGCTATTGGTGTAGTTCTTACTCAGTAGTGGCATCCAATGACATATCATAGTGAGACACTTTCCGATACAGTCCGAAAGAATCCCACCTACGACAAAGAGATGTATTCCATTATGTAGGTATGCCGACAATGAAAGCATTACATTATAGGGAAGGAAATGGTCATCCACATAGACCATCGACCCCTACAGTTCATACAGACACAAGGGATGTTGTAGAATGATCGCCATCAGAAATGGTCCACATACCTGCAACAGTTTCATTTGAACATTAAGTACAAGAACAAAAGCACCAATAATGTTGAAGACTGCCTCAACCGACTGTCGTTCATGAAACTGATCACTGTGCTCTACTCTTGTGGGCACGAGACTTTGGGGTGGCCACATCTTCATAAGAGCGATCCATAATTCGACAACAGATACTCAATGCTCTTAGAAGACAAGCAAGTTCCACAATTTCACCTCTAAGATGCATTGTTATGCCAGTTGGGACACATTTGTGTTCCTTCAAGCGAGTGTGCCAAGATGATTTTGGAGTCACACTACATTCAGGTCACTAGACATTTCCGAGTAGAGAAAATAATGCAATATTGTAGAATTATTTTTATTGGTTGAACCTTTGATAAGATGTTGGGAAGTACATTAGATCCTACAGTGTATGTGACATTGCCAAAACAATCATCAAGAAGCAATGCCTATATACTCCTTTTCCTACTCCTAATTGACCTTGGGAATCCATCTCCATGAATTACATGTCGAGCCTTATTTATACTAGGCATGGAAACAACTGTGTTTTCGTGGTCATCATCAGATTCTCTAAGATGGCCATTCTAGCAGCTTGCAAGAAGAGTATCACAATGAAAGCCACTGCTAAGCTCTTCTTTGAACAAGTGTGGATACACTTTGGGATCCTACCATCCATTATCTCAGATTGGGATAACAGATTCCTAAATACATTTTGGTCAAGTCTCTAGTCGATGTTGGATACCAAGTTGACCAAGTCCATGACTTTCCACCCGAGACTGATGGCCAAACAAAGGTCGTCAATAGTATGATTATGCACATTCTACACATGTTCAACTCGAAGCATCCACACACATGGAATGAAAGCCTCCCCTATGTCCAAAACAGCTACAACAGATCTCCCCATAGCTCAACTTGCTACAACCCCCTTCGGGTGGGGTTCAAATTCCAGCCACTATGTCCCATTGATGTGGTCATTACATTTGCAGCTACTCAGGAAAATTCGGCTCATGTCCAGTACGACGCTAATAGGGCTAACAACTTCATTGAGTGCATTCAGCACATCCGCTAGCAGTTCCATGACATACTTGACGGAGCCATTGTTAAGTACAAGCAGTGTCCTTATCAACATCATGTGCCACACAAGTTCAAGGTGGGCGACAAAGTTTGGTTACATTTACAGAAGGAGCACCTCGTTGGTCCCCATCACAACCTTATCCCACTCTGATATGGGTCTTACACCATCACTAAGTTTGTAGGGGACAATACTTTCAAGCTCATCATTCCACCATTCCTTGGCCTGCACCCAATGCTCAATGTGTACCACCTTTGACCATACTTTCCACCATTACTGGACATATCATACATTGCAGAACAACTCACACCAATAGAGTTAAACCCATGCTACATGGAACAAACCATATCTGATTGGATCATGGACACATAGATCAAAAACACTCGCTAACATAGGATCCAATTGTATTGGGTTGACAAAGTTGGTTGACTCTTGCACCAAGGCAAGTGGCTCACTAGGGACCAAGTTCAGCAAAAGATTCCCCATCTCATGGAGGCACTCCACGCAATGGGGACCATTTCTTCCTAAGAGGGAGGACTGATCTAGGTGGATATTGGTGGCCAGCCACCTATTCCACTTGGACCCCCACCATTCTTTCTTTCAGTTTTTTAGTTTCCTTAATTGTAGCACAATTTACTATTTTTGTCATTTTTTCGTGTCTTGAAATTTCGAAGTTGTTTTGAGGCCCTAAATGATATTTCTTTTGGAAAATGGGAAAACATGAGACTTATATTGATGTAGTCAAAGGTTGTAGTCCTCGGATACATCTTTATAACGAGGTATTGTGCACATCAAACAAAGATCGTATGCCAAAGTTACAATCCCGAGAAGTTGATGCACCAATTTACCCAAACGAGGCCCACAATGTTAGTGCTTCATCTCCTAGGGTTAGGTTTTTGGATATTAGGGTTTTCCATTGTTTCTCAATAATAAATATACCTTTTAGCCTCATTGTAACATAGTTCAGATGCATGTAGCTCAACAGCTCTTCTCAGAGATAAGTTATTATCGTTCGAGTTAGTTTATTTCCATTCTATATGTAAGCATATTTTAATTCTTTGATATTAATGAAATGAAGTGTTATTTCTACTACAACTCTATATTTATGGCTATATTTGTATTTTGTTCCATTCCTGTTTAAGTTCAGATAAGTCATAAACCAATCCAAATTCCCAAAAGAAGGTAAGCAAGGAAAATCAAAGGAAAATCCAATCACCTTAAGAGCAAGTGTTAAAATACTGTAGCCTTTTGATCAAGTGATGCAATTCAATTTTGAAAAAGAGCATATTTTTTATCAAATATTTGCTATTGGAACTTGAAAGAGCATATTTGAAAATTGAGAGGAAATCTATGTTGGAAATGTTATAGAATCTATAAGTTTGGCATAATGTAAGTGATTTCTCTTTATCTTCTAGCTTTGAATGATATTTTGTTTACTAATTTTTATATTCAATGATTTTCTATATGTCACAATTTTTCTCGAAATTATTCCTTACAACGTTTGCTTTGCAACATATGGTGCAATTGCTAGTTAACTCTTATTTGTCTTAATGTGTCACATATTTGATAATATGAGAAAATGTTGTTTAATATTGTATTGTGTTATTGTATTGGCTATTATATATAGAATTTCTTTCTACATGAGCAATTTTATTCTATATTTTAAGAGGATGTTAGATCTTATTGGATATGAGATGTGTTTAGTGTCATTTGAGATATTGGCTCTTATTTTGGCTAAAATAATGTAACTAATGTGTGTGTGTGTGTATTTATATGTATATATGTATATATATGTGTATATATATATATATATATATATATATATATATATATATATATATATATATATATATATATATATATATATATATATATATATATATATATATATATATATTTGTTCTATTACATTAATTAAATGGAAATCTCAACACATTGGACAAGATTTGGGCTCATGGAAATTAGAGTTGGTATGTTTCTAACTCTTGTGAGAGTCACATCAGACGGGTCCAAGATCATGGCATTTTTTCATTTCGAATCCTTTGTAATTATAGAATATTGTATAATATTGATGTAGGTGAGAAATGATTGCTTTGTGAGTGTTGTTATGGTTTAATTGTATTTTTATGATCTATTTGTCCTTAGCTTGTCAATGGGAGTATGTTCTTTACCCATCAATTAATTCATGATATATGCCTTAGAATTATGGAGGTTTTGTAACTTTTCTTAGTGATATTCATACTCTTTAGAGTAGTCAAAGCTATTGTTTCATCAATACATTTTTTAGTTGTGATCTATTTAGAACGATTAAATTATTTGGTTGAGGTCTCACACACATGTATTGTAATGTTCCTATTAGATAAATTGCCTATATATATGTGTTTTGAAACACACACACACACACACACATATAGAGAGACACGCCTTTAAACAACTTAAAATCATTATTTTCACTAATGCAAAATGAGACACATCATTAGCTACTTAAACTAAGATAGTTTTCTTTGAAATAACAAGCTAAATCATGCCATTGTTAAACTTGTAAGTAAAAGAATGAAGCCTTTGAGGAGGAATTTTATTTTGTAGCTCCTTCATTTATTTACCTAAGTCTTTGATGTTTGGAGCTTGGTATATGACTTGTACAATTGAAAATACACTCTATTGAATATCTCAACTACATCTACAATGAACATTGTTCTATCTATGTTTGTTCTATATATAACAAACTTTGTCATAATATTATGTTTAATTATCATGGTAATATATCACAACTAACTTGCCATTATTAATATAAAAGTATTATTTCAATTTTATTATTTCTATGGGTTTTCTAGAGGGACCAACTTTTGGTCTAAGATATGGCGACCCAAGAGCAGCTAAATTGTAAAATCACACCAACCAAATTAACATGGTTGAACTTTTAAGTGTTTCCTCCCAACTACAGTTGAATTCTAAACCTAGATAGCGATATAAAACAAAGCCCTTCTAAACCAATCACACTAATGGAATTTTCCATTTCAATTTTTCTATTTTGAAAAAAAATAAAAAATCAATTTTAAGAAACAATTTAAATTTAAACATAAAATTGATAATTAATAATTATTAAATATTTAACTATTATATATATTTATATATATAGATAATTTTTCAAAAATAAACACTGAGAATCTCCCTTTCTCCTCTATATATATTTATCTATTAAAAAAACACTTAAAATAAAAATAAAAAAAATTTCCAAAACAATTACATATAATTAATCAAATTCGATCCTAATAATTTTTTCTTTAATATTTAGTTACCTAAATGTTAAAATGTTTATCTTTACTTGTGTTTTCAAATCCAACTTCATATCTTCGAAAACATTAAAGAGTATCTGATCATCTCCCAAAGTAATGGACATTACATTATTTATTTATATTTTTTAAATATTTATCAAATATATTTTTTATTTAAAAAATTAAAATAAATTATATCAATTTAATTCATAGTGATGTTTTAATTTAATTAAAGTTATTTTTATAATCAAATGAGGATGTGCTATTTTTTCTAGGAATATGTATATATTTTTATATTTAATATAAATGTGATAAATAATATTTAAATATATTAATAATATAAACGGTTTTAATATGAATTATAAATCAAATATTTTAATATCAATTATATATATATATATATATATATATATATATATATATATATGTATTTATATATTTATTTATCTATATATATCATTTTAGATTCATCTTAATTCACGATCTATTAAGTGTCTTTTTGGCACTTAATAGATCTAGGGTTAACATGGATCTAGGTTGGTTTTATATACACATACCATATCTAGGCTCCATCCGTCTCTCTCCCTATCTCTCTTCCCTCCTCTACTATCTCCATCCATCTCCCTTTCTATGTCTCAGTGCCTCTCTATCTTCCTTCATCTCTCTCCCTTTCTCTCCCACAACTCTCTCTCTCCCCTGCCATATCTCTCTCTCTACCCTCCAACTCTATCCCTATCTCCCTTCCTCTCTCCTTATCTCTCTTCCGCTCTCTCACCTCCATTTTTATGTCTCCCTCTCTTTTCCCTTTCTTTTCCTCTATCACCTCTCCTCTCTATCTTTCCTCCTCTCCTCTCACCCTCTCTCTCCATCTCTACCGTGTTATTATCTCTCTCTACCTCTATCTCTCTATGTCTCTGTTCTTCCCTTCCACTCTCTCCCCCTCCAACTCCATCTTCTCTCCCTCCCCTCCTCTCTCCCTTCATTCCTCTCTCTCCCTCTCTCTATCCCCTACCCATCACTCTTTCTCTTTGCTTTCTCTTTCTCCACCCTACTTTCTCTCTCTCCATCCATATGATGAAGACTTTTCACTCTATGTAATCAATGCTAAATGTAATGTCTAAAATATTTTACATTTCATTTTTTTATTGTAAAATGGTATTGATAAACCATTTATTTTTTTAATAAAATATGTGGTATTGATAAGCTATTTATTTTTTAATATTATTGAAAAAAAATCAAACATTTAATTAGATCATAACTTGAAAGCCATTTACATAATATAATGCTATGACAATAAATAACTTACATATTTTTTTTTTTAATATGGTTGTAACATCCCTACATGATTTTTAAATATTTATGTTCTTAAAAATTTCACCAAAACAATAAAATACTTGAAAATATCTATCAACCATTATTAATTGATATGAGCTGAGAATAAAGTTGTGTCGTAATAAAGCAAGGGTGTGGAAGAATACACTTGGAAATAAAGGAGAGTTGATGGCGGTGTGTACATTGTGTACCTTTTAGGAGTCCAATCATAGAGCTGCTCAGTTGAACAGAGCCAACCAGACAATTGGCATTTGCATCACAAATGCAGCAACGTGAATATCTCGAATGACAACGCGTGTTATTTAGAGGATGGACGGCATCATTTTTCACTTCACAAATCTGTTGTGTGTCCACATGACCCAAATCTGTTGAAACATCCCCATTAAATTTATCAGATACTCTTATTTATTGGAAGGACCACATACTTTGACGTACAGAACACATCCACTGCCTGTCGTTAGTGGTGGGGACTCGGGAGGAATATTTCGTGAGAAGCTTCGAGAGGCGCCCACGCGGCATCCCAAGATCCAGCGAAATCTCCTACGCGTGAGTTTTGGAAACGTGTTAAACGGTAACTACCCATCCGCCCCACAGAACACCCATTATAAGGCGTTGTAGGAATCACAGCTCAACAATTCGTCTCTGATCTACCTCTGCTTGCTCGCAAGCTCAATATTCACTTCTTAAAAGCACTCTAATTCGTATCGGATTGCAGTTTGCCCAGGTGCTGTCCTTAGGGTTTGGTGCAGGTTAGGGTTTTCGTTTCAAGATTGTATTGTCCAAAAAATTTGACTCTGGTAATGGCAATTCCGAAAACGACGATAACAACTGATAGGAAGTGGCTAGAGATTGCCCCTCCGCGGAGAGTATGTGCCGGAAGGAGGCGGCCTTTGGAGAAAACACTGCGGCCAATCGCAGAGGAGCGCAGTCTCGATAATGGCGAGCTAATGGATGGCCTTCGGCCTACTTTTCCTGCAGTCAGTGGCTTCAAGGCGGAGGGCGATAATGAAAGATTTGCATCCGCAGAGTGTTGAAGGTTATCTCTGCAGCTCCCTAAATCTTCTTGAAGTCTTGAAAATCTGGGAGCCGTTTGTGGGAATGGATGCGTGATGTGGATAATCCGTCTGTAACGTACTTTTTCTTCTGTAATTACCCAAATTTGTAATATATTTTTTACTCTTAAAAATATATGGATTTCTTTTCTGATATTGGCTTATCGGCCAGGCTCATTTCTGTTGACATCTAAGTGATTGCCATTATTTGGAAATTAAAGTTGGAGTGAATTATTGATTACAGAATTATTAATGCCTTCATTGTCGACCAAGTTGTTCAACGTTCATGGTGCAAATATCAAAAAATCACTCACCGTGTTTCAGGCGGAACAGAGGATTCACGCTAAATTTGTAATTGTAATGCACTTTTGGAAAGCAACCACTTAATTTTCTAGCTTTGATCCGTTTCCATATTTTGGATTTCTTTTGGAAATCAACCCCTGCATTTTCCATCTTTGATCCGTTTTCCTATTCTAGTATTTCATTAAAATCTAACCTTGAACCACTCTCGCATATTTTGATAACGTTTTTCCGTACAGAAAGTTATGGAAATTTTTGCTATGGAAATTTTTGCTATTTTTTGAAAAAATTGTTAAGAAATTTTGTAAATACAAGTACAAGGAGTTAAATTTCATAATTTTAGGTGTTTTAACAATTTTTGATGGTGCTGAATCTACTTTCATTATAAAAAATGATTCAAATATTACTATTTTTTGCTTAAATCCTACCACTTTTAATTATCCAATCAAATCCTATACTACATTTATAAGATTTTTTGAAATCTTTTACTTAAATTAGAACCACTTTTAACCCTTCAATCAATTCCTCCATCTCAAAAGACTACTCAAAAATCAATATGAGGCAAACTTTACGCTGATCTCTGGTTTGCACTGGTTGGCTTATGATATTTGTAATAAATATTAAAAAGCCAGCCATCGAAAGCTTGATCTTTAAATTTGCCTCTTCTTGACCGTGAGGGAAAGGTGGATGCATCTTTATTTATTATGCACGTCAAACATGTGCACAGCGATAGCCAATTTGTCCATAATTGTAATATATTTATTTATTTATTTATTTATTGTAGATTATTTTATTAACTATAAATATTTATATTTATATTGGGATTAAATATTTATATTGGGATTAAGATTAATAGAAATTTTAAAAATTATATTATTTTTATTAATAAAAATAATTTGATAATAATTTTTTTTTTTATATATGGTTGATTATTTAATTAATTATAAATATTTATATTCGTATTAAGATAAATTAGAGAGTGATTAATAGAAATTTTAAAATTTATATTATTTTTACTATAAAAATAATTTGGTAATAAAATCAATTCAGTCTTTTTATATTTGAGTGATTTGTGTGTTTAATAAATGTTGAGTGATATTTGGATTTCTTTTCGTGTGGAGTGATTTGAATGTTTAATGGACGGAGAGACGATAGGTTGTATATTAAAAAAATAATATTCATGAATTTGTTGTTTTATTTTTATATTTTAAATTTAGTGATATTATATATTTGGTAAAGTTAAGTTTATTATTTTTGGGTTTGGAATATGTCTTAAAAGTGTTTTTGTTTGGTTAGGATTTCTACTTTCTTAAAATTGTTTTTTTGGTTAAGAACTATACTCCTAGATGTAAGGAAATAGGTTAAAGACTTAGGATTCAACGACTTCTGGGAGGAGCTAAAGCTTGCCCCTTACAAACTTACCACTTAGTAATTCTAGGTGGCTTGGTTTTCATTGAATTATAACATGATGAGTCAGATTGCATGCGTGGATAACACCGAATTATGGTTGCTCTCACTACTATTTTGACATCATAAATTTTATAAAAATATATATTTGTTAAGATGATAAATATGTATATTTCAGAATAAGTCTTTTAGACTTTAATTTAATTATGAATAATTATATGATAGATGTAGAGATTTAACATCTATAGAATATTCACAAAATATTTTTTCCAGTTAATAAACATATTAAACAATTAAAACTTATTTCAAAGCTAATAATGTGAAACAAGAAAAGGAGATAGCCAAATTTCCACCACTGTGCCCGACTTGGTTTTCATTTGGTTTCCAAGGGCCTGTGTGAGTCTCCATATAAAGTTAGTCAAGAAAGTGTTTGCTCTTTGACATTTTTTTATTTTATTTTATTTTATTTTTTTTGTTCAGGAGAAAAAAATGCAAGTTAGTCAAGAAAGTGTTTGCTCTTTGACATTTTCTTTCTAAGAGAAAAAAATGTTTTCTTTTCATTGAATTAAAAAAAGAGAGTACATTCACTGAGTTTTCTCATATAGTCATCAGCTCTCATATGATTTATCTGCGCATTATTATTTGTATACTTCTACTTTTCTCCTTTACATCTGAGACACATAGCTATATTATGTCCATGTATAGATAGTATGTTGTAGAAAATTTCTTACATCAAGTTCAATAGACCATTATTGGTCATCTAGAAAATAGGGAAAGTGTAACACCCCCTCTCAGGTCTACCCAAAGTAACCATGCCAATTGGGGAAAAGCATGAGGAGAGATGCTACTACAATCAAATTCGACCTCCTATGTCACATTAAGGAAGTGGAATCGATGGAACATCACATATAGTCATCCAACATCATCAACAGACCCCTCAGGAGACAAGTCAGCCACTCATACAGCCTGACACTGGGTCCCATTGCTATTCTACAACTTTTAGGCCATAGTCGCTCTCATGCTATGGGAAATGGAGCAACCAGGAAACATAAAGCCGCTCTCACATGCTTGCTTGCAAGCGACTGTGGTCCAGAATTGCAAGTTCTATGCCAGTGACTCCGAAATTTGAGCCACTTTTCTAGCCCATAATCCTGGCCTCTACCTAGAACTTGTTGTAACTTTCATAAATCATTAACAACTTGATAACCATGTTGATCAATCAAAATCACCCTCGGGACTAGGCCTGAGCATCCTCAACTGGGACTGACATTTTGTCAAACACTTTGCATCAATGCAACCTGTAGGTCTAGGATACAAGACATACCATAAATTACTCAAGCAACTTATGAAACATAACGATAAGGATCACCTCTTTCTCCCTTGAACTACTATGTCATTAATTAGGTCTTGCATCCATCCATTTAACAGTTACAAGTAAATATATGAAATAACCATGACATGAGCCAGTCATTCAACCATGCTTATAACTAGCATAAAACCATATAAATACCAGAGATATGACAAATATTAAATCCACATATAAATCGGTACGAAAGTAAGAGAACTTAGTTTTTATTAATCATAGGCAAATCCGACCAAGTTCGGGACTTCCATGTACCACCCAACCATAGACATGGCTGAACCAAATCTCTCTTTTAGCTAGTCACCCCCGTGCCATATTCCAAGCATGAATGTGCGATCTCATAGAACAACCAATCCAAGAACAATCAAGGGAATCCATAGGTTAAACCACCTCCACCCTCGTTCAACCGTGATCACACCAAAACTGGTGGTCTGATCAAAACCGAACAAAAATTGGAATGCCATCGAGAATCCATCACTATCCTTGAGAATTTTTTCGTCTCCTTGTCTCTCAAACTTTATTGTAATCCAAACCCGAATCACTAGTGATCCGAATTGGATCCATGAATATTATCAAAGTGTCATGACTATATTAAGACAGGACAGACTGCGAATTTATGAACACAGAGCGATCAGGAAGACTTCTGGATAGTGGCAAATTGCGGCCAGCAAGGAACAACGAGGACCTTGGTCAAAGCGCGCTGACTGAGGCCCATGGAGTCCGCGCAGGAGGCAAAACTACCACTTGGGAAGCCCGGATCGGGAAACGGAGGCCATTTTTAATCACACATTGTTGGGAAAAACCCCTCAAGAAGGAGAAGCCCCAAGCGCTCGATCACATGGAAGCCAAGAAAACCGTGGGGAAAGGCGCTAAGGCAAAAGGTGGGTCCCACGCTCCAAAACCAACGGTATATCGAGGGCATCCTTGGGCGGTAAGCGGATTTGGCTGAAAACAAGCAATTCCACTTAGCGCATGACGCGTGTCCAACGAATGAGAGAGAAAACTGCTGCTCATCGCATGCTAACAGTCGAGCAAGTCAACCGCGCAAAATGAGAAAATATCGTAGGATCTGGGGGCTCCAGATCTGACGACGGAGATTGCGCCCGATGGAGAAACTAGATTTGACAGGGAATTAAGTCGCGGCATAGAATAGTTTGACGTACGATTTGACTGCTAAGTTGGCGGATGAGTCATTCCAAAGTGTAACTGAAAAACCGAACCGACGAGGAAGAGCTGGCGCAGTTTGCGAGAGGAAAAGTGGCCACTTTCTGTGAGACGTTGGCAATGACGTAGAGGTAGGGAACTCCAAGTGAACAGCAGCAGGCGATCTGAAGGGGTGGAAGAGGAATCGAACAATCAAGGACATATTGGCTTTAAGCCATGAACGAACAGAGAACAGAATACGAAAGAAGAGAGAAGAAGAGAACGAAGACAGAGAGAGCGAGAGCAAAGAAGAGACAGTGAAGAAAAAAGCAGAAAATAGAGAGCCGAGCTGACCTAAGGCAACATCGAGCAGACAAAAAGCTTGAGAGGTTCAAGCAATCCCTGAGAGGATCTGTCGGGAATTGAGCACCACATTGGGCTTCTCCCATTAAAGACCAGAGAGGTCAAGATCTAGTAAGGAAAAGAGTCTGTGTACTCTAGTGGCTTGGGGGATCCAAGAACCACCCTACCAAACATTATCTGTTTCAGGAGACTCAAATTGAGCTCCTCATTGTAAATCTCTGCTTTAAAGACACAATAAAAGAAGGCCACCACTGAAATCTGGACCAGAGACGTAGCCCTGGAGAATAGGGTGAACTCCTTATTAAATCTGTTGTGTTCTTGCATTTGCTTACTTTGTTTCTCTTGTTGTTTTCCATTCTTCCAATGTTTGTGTATTTCACAATCTGATTGATTCGTTGCCTGAGATAACATAGACACACACTAGCACATGAGTCTCTAATACCTTCATTTATTAATTAATTAGCTGAGGACACTCAAGAGTGATTTTCAGATCAAGTGGTATCAAAGCTTTAGGCTATTAAGGTTAGACAAGCTTGTGTTGGTTTAGCTGTTGAATGCTAACTAGATCAAAGCTCAAATTAGGAGAAGGAGAGTTGGTTGAAACTAATCCTGAAATTGGGAGAGTCTATCCTTGGAAGACAATGTCAGAAGAAGGTTTTATGGGGCCGGACCCTCAATTCATAGATAGTTTCCTAGCCATAAAGTCCATGGTAGAAGAAATGTATAGGGACTTTAGAAAACATAAGGATGAAGATTCATCAGGCTCTAAGCAAGACAAAGGAGAAGATAAGATACATTCCCATGACCACTCAAAAGGAAAAGGGAAAGAGGAAAATTTTCTCACACCTCCTAATATCCCTAAAAAGAAAGCATCTTTGATCAAAGTAGATGTTAAATTTGATTTACCTATATATGATGGAGAGTTGAATGCAGAAAAGCTGGACAATTGGATTAGAAAAATTGATGTTTATTGCAAAGTGCAGAATATCGACTCAGACAAGAGAAAGGTTCAGCTGCAAGCCTATGCCTTGGAGGCACTGCCTTGGTTTGGTGGGAAGGCAGAACCCAAGTTAACATGAAAGGACATAGTAAGACCATATTTGTCTGGAGTGAATTTGTTTCTGCAATCAAAAAGCAGTTCTATCCATTGGCCTACATGCAACAAGCCATGATGAGTTGGAAAACTGTTCGACAGTTGAAAGGGCAAAGTGTGCAAGAGTACACTTAAGAATTTAGAAAGAGAGCATTGATTCTAGGAATCTCATTAGACTCACCTGAGACTCTATTGAAGTACATTGATGGTTTACACAGCTACATGACACACACCATCCTCATGTTTAATCCCACTAGTATAGATGAGGTATCTGTACAAGCTACTCATCTAGAAGTTAGAGGAAATAATGGAAGTCCAGAAGTTGGGGGATCATCCCAACCCACTGCAAGCAAGAATAAGGAGAAAAGAAAGTAGAAGTGGAAAGAAAGGAAGGCTAACACTGCATAGAAAAGCAAGGCTTCATGCACTCACTGTAAAAAGGATGGGCATGATGATGAGAATTGTTTGATTTTGCATCCAGAGCTGAGACCTAAGAAGTTCGAGGGCAAGAAGAAGAAGACTATTGCAGCTATTCAGAAGGATTTTGGGTCAGACTCGGGAGATGAAACAACCATTGCAGCCACAGGTATAAGAGGTAAGAATTTTGAAGCATCTACTAGTAATTCTGCACAATCTACTACTGATGAAGAAAATGAAAGAAAAAGACATGAGCTTTTCCATATTCGAGTTATTTCCAAACATCAAAAGATTGATGCTTTGTTTGATAGTGGCTCACAAGTAAATTTAATCTGTAAGGCAATTTTAAAGAAGTTGGGATTAGCAACTACACCTCACAAGAAACCATACCCGTTAGTATGGTTAAATGATAAAGCACAACTACAAGTGACTAGATAGTGCAAACTCAAGTTTTCTTTTGGGTCAACATTTGTAGATGAGGTTGAGTTAGACATAATTCCTTTGGATATATGGGGAATTGCTTTAGGAAGTCCTTAATTGTATGATAGGAAAGATATTTTCTATAGAGCTGAGAACAAGTATCTACTTGTTAAATATGGAATCGAATACTTTGTAAGAGCTCATAAGCTCAAGAATAATTATACTCTCATAAACTCAGGGCAGATGAAAAGAATGATAAATTCATGCAAACAATTCTTACTGATGGTTGTAAAGGAAAAGAAACCTGATAAAACCAATGTATTTGAGGGCTGTAATGCTAAACAGCGACCTAATTTAGAAAAGGTTGTTTCAGAGTATGATATCTTGTTTCAAGAACCTAACAGAGTGTGAGAGAGAAATAATAATGAGAGAGCTCCAAACTTGAACTTGACAAAAGCCATGAATTGATCCCCAGAAGCCTTTTTATGAATGAGGCCTCTAATTTCTTCATTTTCCATTATTTTCCTTCAATTTCCTCCTCACATGAAACCTATGACCTTTTACCTTCATTTTCTCCTAATTTCCTTTATTTTCATAAACAAATGTGCCAAAAATGCATTTTTGCCTTTTAATGCCTTTTCCTTAGCCTTTGCTAATTTTCCTTAGCCAAAACACACATTGAATCATGTCCACTAAGATATCTTGCCAAACATTCAACTTGGAATAAGTGTCCTTTAACTATGGTCTTATTTTTCCTTTATTAACTTTTATTACATGAATTTTTCACCAGGGCTGGTAAAGAACCCTCCCCCTTGGGGAACATCGTCCTTGGTGTTAAACCACATCAAGACCTCATCAAAACCACCAAAAAGAAAACATACTGCCTATCGATCCTTATAACTTAGCTCATTGCAGTATTTACAATGAAGAACTTGCTCAAAAGAAAAACATCATGACAATGTGACAAGATAATAACCATATTGCTTATTGGAGATTTATAACTTAGCTCATGGCAGTATTTACATCCATATACGTATACATATACAAATATAAAAACATGAGAAAAACATATGCAAAACATAAACCAACATCAAAACAAAACTGCTTTGCCTCAACTGGAAAACAATGAAGGCTATAGGGCCCGCATCTTATCTGTCATCTCCCATGTAGCTTCTTTGGGCCCAAAATGCTTCCACTACACTTTAACTTTCTCTATGGCTCTATTCCTGAGGATGAGATGTTTCCGCTGCAATATGCACTGAGGCTCCAGCTGTAACTTTCCTTCTTGCTCCACCTGCAATACAGACCAATCAATAACATGGTCAACATCCTTTATATACTTCTTAAACAATGAAATATGGAAAACATCATGGACTTTCACTGTTGGAGGCAGTGCCAGTCGATATGCCACTAGTCCAATCCTCTTAAGGATCCCAAAATGCCTACAATACCGTGGTGCTAACTTGGCACATTAACCAATCCTCAAAGATACTTTCTTGGGCTTGATGCATAAATACACATGCTCCCCAACCTGAAACTCTTTAAACACTCTATTTTGATCTACATAACTATTTTTTCTATCATGTGTTGCCTTTATATTCTTCTTGATAACCTGCATTTCTTGCTCCATGTCCATCAACATGTCTGGTCCGGTAAGTACCCTATTCATTGGATCACTCCAACTAATGGGAGTGTTACAACTCTATACATGCAATGCCTTGAAAGGACTCGTCCTCAATGACTCCTGACAACCATTGTTGTACACAAACTCCACCAATGGAAGATATTCCTCCCATTTCCTCTACTAGTGCATCACATACATCCTCAACATATCTTCCAAGATCTTATTGGGCCTCTATGTTTAACCATCTGTCTGCAGATGATAAGCTATACTAAAGGCCAACTCTGCACTGAAGCCTGCAAATAGCTCCTTCCAAAACTTGGAAGTGAACTTTGCATCCCTGTCCGACACAATCTCCTTTGGAACACCATGTAGTATCACTATCTCTCTTATGAACTCCTATGCTACCTCACTAGATGAATATGTAATCTTCACTGGAATGAACTGAGCTACCTTTCTCAACTTGTCGACCACGACCATAATAAAATCATGCTACTTCACTCTCCTCGGAATACCTGTGATGAAATCCATGGAAATGACCTCCCATTTCCATTCTGGAATCACTATAGGCTGTAGTAGACCACCTGGATGCTTGCATTCTGCCTTTACATATTGACAGTCTAAACATATAGTCATGAATTCAACCACTTCTTTCTTAAGATTCCGCTAATAATAGAACTTATTTACCACCATCAATTTTATTTTGATACCCCGGATGACCCGAATACGGTTTCACATAAAACTCCCCCAAGACAAGCTTCTTGAGCTCACTGCAATTCGACACATAGATCCTGTCTTGAAACCTCACCAAGCCATCTGCCGTGAGATGATAATCTGCATCCTGATCGCTTGTACATGTATATCTATACTCTATTGTAATATGTGCATGATCTCCATGTATTTGTCATCCCGTTGACCTGCCTGCAAAATCCTATCTTGTAACTCTGTCCCATAAGAGGTTATAGCTGCTATATGATTTATATGTACCTTTCTGCTAAGAGCATCTATAACCCGGTTCTCCTTCACTTTGATGTATCTAATCTCGAAGTCAAACTCACTAAGGGTGGCCAACCATCTAGCTTGCCTAGCATTTAGATTTGGTTGGTCAAACAAATACCTCAACCCACTGTGATCGCTCATCAATGTAAACCTCCTGCCCAGAAGATAATGTCTCCACATCTTCAATGCATATATAATAGCTACTAGCTCAAGATCATGCGTCAGACAGTTCCACTCATGCTCATTCAGTTTTCATGACTCATAGCACACTACTTGTCCTTCTTGTGTGAGAACTACACCAAGTCCCCTTTTGCAAACATCTTTATACACAACAAACTCATGGTTTAGATCCACAATGTTTAGCATTGGTGCATGTGTCAACAACTGCTTAAGCTACTCAAAACTATCTTCACATTCTGTCATCCATTCGAACTTCTTACCTTTTCGCTGCAATGATGTGACAGGATATGCCATGCATGAGAAGTTCCTGATGAACCTCCTATAGTAACCTGCCAATCCCATAAATGATCTCACCTCATCTACATTCTTAGGAGTTGCCCATTCCATGATGGCCCTTATTTTTTCCGGATCTATTACTATGTCTTCTTTGGAGACAACATGTCCTATGTAATGTACCTCAGTGTGAAAGAAGATGCACTTGATAAGTTTAGCATACAACTGATGCTCTCTTAGAAATCTCAACACTGCTGCTAAATGTTCGGCATGTTCCTCCTCATTATTAGAATATACCAATATGTCCTCAATGAATAAAATAAAAAACTTGTCCAAATAAGGACGCAACACATTATTCATCAAACACATAAATGTAGCTGGAGCATTAGTTAAGCCAAATGGAACAACAACAAATCATAATGCCTATAGTTGGTCCTAAACGCAGTCTTGATGATATCCTTTTCCTTGATGTGTACTTGATGGTATCCTGATCTCAAGTCGATCTTAGAGAACATTGTTGCTCCCTTTAGTTGATCAAACAAATCATCAATCCTCGACAAAGGGTATCTGTTCTTGATCGTTACTTTGTTCAGCTTCCTGTAATCAATGCACAATCTAAGAGTACCATCTTTCTTCTTTACGAACAACACTGGTGCACCCCAAGGTGATACACTAGGTCTGATGTATCCTTTGTCCAACATTTCCTTTAGCTGCAACTTCAATTCTACCAAATCAGGTGTGCTCATCCTATAAGGTGCTTTCGATGCTAGAGCTTCCCCTAGCACTAACTCAATAGAAGAGTCTATCTCCTTGTGGGGTGGAAAATCTGGAACATCCTCAGGAAATACATCCCAAAACTATTGCAATACTGGGTACCTGTTCAACACATGATCATCCTCAACCTCCTTACTCTTGTCACTGGAAATGTGTACTACAAACATCACACAACCTTTTTCTACAACTACGCTTAGCATGCATAGCGGTAACCATCCTTACTAATGTAGGCTTCTTCTTTCCCTACAATGTCCTCTTTCCCCACTATCATCCACACTCAATGGCCTTGTCAAAGAAATCCACTTTGGTTCTGTGAAGGTGTAGTAAATCCATAACCAAAAGCATATTATATGATCCCAATGGCAATACATTCAAATGCATTGTTGTGGGTATACCATTTAACTCAAATGCAGAAGATTTTACCGAATGGTGGCCTCACTTCTTTGTACCAGTAGCCAACTGTACCAACCAAGATTCTGCATGCACTTCTTTTCTCAAACCACACTTATCCACCAGGTCAGGATTAATATAACTATAGTTAGATCCATGATCAATCAAAATAGAAACAACTTGATCATAAAGCTTACCATCCATCTCAATGGTCGATGCCTAATGATCTACCTGCTTGTTGTCCCGAACTGCATAAATCGAAGGAATGATATGGCCAACATCATCAACTGTATGCACCTCCTGAGCACTGTAGATTTGGGGTCTACCACCACTCTGATACTGCGGACAATCCCTCTTATGATGATCCTTATCACATATCTAACACTGCAATGGTTCCTTACCACTGCCTTTAGCCTACTTCTCTTCATGTCCCTTCTCAGCTGCATTGAATCTCTTGTAAGGAACTACATTATCTTTCTCACTTTCATCTTAAGGTCTTCCTCTCTTTGGTGGCCATTTTCATTTAGCTTTGTCATTTCTTTTCAAGTCATGTTTAAGCTCAACTTTGATCTTCGACTAATACAATACTTCAACTTTCAGATGGCCTCCTCCAACAATCTAGGCTCATCGAACTCAATCCAGTATCTATATGCAACTGGAAATGAACCGATGAATCTTTGAACCTTGGTATTCTCCTCTCAGAGGTAAGGCACATATCTCAACAACTCCAAAAATCTGCTAGTATACTCCTCATATGTCATAGAACCCATCCGTAACTCATAAAACTCCTTAGCTTTGTCATCATAATACCTCTCAGAAAAGTGCTTCTTCTTGAATATACTTTCAAATGCATGCTAAGTCAACTCATCCTCATGTATGTCCTTGACATTCTTCCCGTCTTCCCAAAAAATATTTTCTTTACCTTGACACTGAAAAGGGCTATCCTTGCTTTCATATTTTCTGAGTAATCATTCAATCTAAAGAATTTCCGGATGACAAACAACCAAGCCTCCTCATCTTGCAATTTATTCATCTCTCCATCAAAGGTAGGTGTTTGTGCCTTCTTGAACTCATCAAGAAAATATCCCCTATCATTCCTCTTGCACGGATGATAATGATGATGATCATGATGTCTATCAGAACCAGAACTGGAGTAATACATGTGTCCAGTACCTCTCTTATCCAGAGTATCCAACAACTTGTCATCTTTGATATTTTCAGATCTGTCTAACCTGTGTCTACTATGAGACCTTCTACCATATGCCCCATTAGTTCTATCCTCATGTTCGTGGTTGATCCGAAGAGGTCCCTATTGCTGCAAATCTATCAAACTCTGAAGTAATATTGCATTGACCTATGCTTGTTTCTCTTGTGATTGCATGATTTTGTCATTATCTGCTTTGCAACTCCTTATTTCTTCCTTCAGGCTTCTCAAGGCATTTGCTAAGTTAGAAGAGTGCCCCACACCACGTTGCCTATCTGATTCATAGGGAGATTCTGTGTAGTCTACCACCTTTTTGTCCATCTGATCTATGTCGTGCAAGGCATACTGTGTCAGCTAAACCAAATCACCATAAATCAACATAGCTTAGCATACTCAGGGAGGATACCTTGTCTGCAAGATCGTCAAATCAACATGATGCATGTACAACATAACCATAATAACATATATACATATATCAATAAGTGCATCAACGCATAGCCATCATACTAGCTAGGTCTAGTCATCTATGTAAGTCCATATCAACAATGCATGCTATGACCTCATGCATGAAAACAACCAATACTCCAGTGTACACATTGCCTCATGCAACTATCCACCTGCATAAGAAATGCCCAATCAATTGCACATACACATAACCACATGTAGTCGAGCATAAGCAATCAATTCTTGTAAACAACCTATGAGATTGATGCATGTAATCAAATAACCAAGAATGTAACCCAACATACAAGAATGTAATCAAGCTGCATATAATAATATAACCAGTCATATAGTCATGACGATGCATTCCATAAAATAAACATCAAGTTACCCATGATAACCTTACTTCTACCATGATCAATATGATGCAGTGCAATAAGTAAATGGAACGTCAGTATAATAGCCACATACAACTGACATGCATGCATGACCAACACATTCACCCATATTTGTAGCACTAGATATGACCCAAAGAGAGCGTAACCATGCTCTGATACCAATCTGTAACACCCCCTCCCAGGTCTACCCACACTACAACAAAATAGGCAATTTGCGCCAGATTTAGCACCAGATTTTAGTGCATTTTTTTCTCAATTGGGATGAGCAGCCTGGTGCTAAATTTGGCTCTATTGTAAAAAATTTAAAGCGTCCTTTTTTGCACCAAATTTTGCATCTTTTTTATGCCAAATTTTCCATCATTTTTTGCATCAAGATTTCATCTGGTTTTACACCAGGTTTTGCTTCTAGTTTTGTGCGATTTTTTGCGTCTATTTTTGCATCATTTTTTGCTCCTTCTTTTGTGGCATTCTTTGCTTCTAGTTTTGTGTCATAATTTGCATCAATTTTTACACCATCTTTGGCATCTGATTTAGTGCCTTTTTTTACATCCAATTTGTGCCAATTTTTGCATCTGGTTTTATGCCATTTTTTGCTTCTAGTTTTGTACTTATTTTTACATCTATTTTTGTGCCAGTTTTTCTGCCTTTTTTTACACCGTTTTTTCCATCCAATTTTGCACCATATGTTGAATCTGATTTAGTGCCAAATTTTGCATGCATTTTTGCACCATTTTTTGCATCCACTTTTGCGTTTTATTTATCTCCCTTTTTTGCATCCTATTTTGCACCATATTTTGCATCCAATTTAGCATCATTTGTTGCATCCAATTTAGCATCATTTGTAACACCATTTCTTGCATCCAATTTTGCATCCTTTTGAGCATCTAAATTTGCATCTTATGTTGAATCATATGTTGCATCCACCTTTGCATCCCATTTTGTGTCTATTGTTACATTCAATTTTGAGCCATTTTTTCATCTACTTTTGCATTTGTTTTTGCACCAGGTTTTGAATGATTTGTTGCACCCCATTTTACATCAAATGTTGCATCTCAATTTGCATCCACATTTGAGCCATTTTTATGCCCATTTTTGCACCATTTTTTCTTCTTTTGTGTCCAATTTTGAACCATTTTTTATGTCCAAATTTGCATCCTTTTTGGTATCTAGTTTTTTATCCTTTTTGGCTTCCAAATTTGCATCCTTTTTTCTACCACATTTTGTGTCCACATTTGCATCTCATTTTGCACCTAGATTTTAGTTTGAATTTTCATCTAGTTATGCATCATTTTTGACATCTTTCGTTTCACCTTTTTTTAGTCCCATTTTGCATCTCATTTTGTGTCTTTTCTTACATACTTTTTTCGTCCTAATTTTACACCATTCTTTGAATCCTCATTTTGGTGTCCATTTATGCATCCTTGTTTGCGCTCAATTCGGTATCCTTTCATATGCCCTATTTTGTTCCCTTCTTTGTGTCTAGTGTTGCACCATTTTTTAATTTTACTTTAAAACCCTTTTTGTGTCATTGTTTGCATCTTGTTTTCATGGCTAGTTTAACATACAATTCTATACCCAATTTTGCATCCATGATTAAATCCACTTTTCGCTTCTTGTTTAGAGTTTTACTTTTATTTCCATTTATAACCGTCTCTATGGGTTCATTTTACTAAGTTCATTTACATAGTGAAATATATTAAAGTTTCTAAATATCATTTTGTTGTAGGATTTAATGCACGATTAGATGAAAATAAAACCCTCTCAGTTTATCCCAGAAACCTAGGACAAACCAATTAAGAGAAAGGTTGTTCTAAGGCTTAGGATTCTTAGTAGATCAAGATGTAGAGTATAGATTAAGAAAAAGAGAATGAATTCTTGTGAGTCCTCACATGCAAGTCTTCTTGGAGTTTTTAGTATAGCTAGGAAGCGCTCCTAGCTAGCTCCAAAGCTTGGTCCTACACATAAGAGAGAGAATAAAGCAACCTTCACAGCATAATATCTTGATAATCGAAACTATCAGAAACATATAAATATTATTGAATAAATAAATACAGACCAAAATTCCATACATCCATTAGTTAAATAGAAGAAGTAAAGAATGGATAGAAACATATGGAAGGAAGAACAACCGATCTATATGAATAAGGGAGTTGGAGGAAAGTTACAACAATCAGATGTAGTTGCAACAACACCTCCCCCAACTCGTAGATCCAAAACTCTCCCTCTCAAGATAGATCGAAACAGTGTGACAATACAGGAATTCCCATCATTTTTTCAATGGCCAAACCTCCAATGTATAGGAAAGTGAAGGCTATGAAGATTTCCAAAATTCCTCATTAGTTCATTTTGGGAAAAATATTTTGGGTGAATAATGTTTCCTCATATAAAAATGGCCTTTTCCACTTTTTAAATGCTTTTGTGCTTAGGAAAAATCTTCCTGATGCTTTATGGCTCTTTCCCACTTTTGTCTGCTTGTATTTTTTAGGAAAAAGCTAAAGATGAGGATAAAGAGATCACATTCCACCATATGAGTTTTCGAATATGAGCAAGAGCGTCAAATTCAAATTCTAGTTTGCTTATGTTTTAGTTTTTTTTAACATATATTTAGTTTTAGTATTTTTTTTTTATTTTCTAAAAAAATATATTTAGTTTTTGGTATTTTTTTTTCTATAAGAAAATTTATATTTTGTTTTTATAAAAATGGGTTTTAAACATTCCATTCATGCTAAATTTGTGATTTTATTATTGGAGTTTAAATTATATAAAAAAGAGTAACTCAATGCCATGTGTTGTGTCGCTGAGATGGGTGTTATACATCTCTTCCTTGCTAAGTTATAGAATGTGCTTGGGTTTTCTTAATGCAATAAAATTAATTATGTTCTTCATGATATCTTGAAATGTTCATCTTGAACGAGGCTAATAAAACAATAAAGTTAAAATAGGTTTGCCTTTGTCCTTTGTAGATCTTTGTCCCCATTAATCTTGGTCTTAATAGATTAATTGTCTTATGGTGGCCTTGAGTGGTCACTTCCATTAGTTGCATGCTTTATAGTTTTCTGTTAATGACATTTTTTAGGCTTGATAATATGTTATTTAATTTATCAAAATGTGTTATTTTCCATATTATTGTTAAATATTAATATTAAATATGTTGGTTTTTGAGCATGTTTTAGCAAAACGTTCCCAAAATGTTTATAGATTGTATTTTATAATGCAATGATTCATTGCTTGATGAAATTGATTTGGATAATTTTTTTTAATGAGTCATTGATTGATGAAATTGTTATGGATATTTTTTTTAGTATATTGAATTGTATGTGATAAAGTCAAAAGTCACCTCTTTTTTAGATTTTCATTGGTCAATTTCCCTTAAGGCCATCAAGTTCACCATTCAGTCCTAGGTTAAGGAAATATAGAAGTCATGAAGTGGAATTGTCCAAGCACTTAAATCTTGAGACATGTTTTTTTTTAAGTCACATTACACTTCCTTTCTATGTAAATTCTCGATGAAACTAGTCTCATGGAACATGAGGGGCCTAAATAGTAAAGGAAAACAAAGACTCCTAAAAGAAAAACGGTACGCAAAGCACCAATCAATAATGTTGATATAAGAAGCAAAAATATTAAGTGAGGTTCTACCTCATATAATTAGAAAATGGGGGAGGAATTTCCAAGTAGTAGCGATTGATGCTTAGAGATACTTGGGTGGAATGGTTATTATCTGAAATGATCAAGACATCAAGGTTACCAATATGTTTACCTCTTTTTGCATTATGACAATACAATTTTAGTTAATTGACATCGAGGACTACTACCATGTATCCAATGTCTATGACTCCAATATCGCAAATGGAAAGCCTCTATTTCTGAATTCTATTTCTAGCACAAGTAATTTATACTCCCCATCTCCATTGATTATTGGGAGTGACTTCAATATTATCAAGTGTCTCGAGGAAAGAAAGGATGAATCACAATGTTTAACAAGATATTTTGTAAGCTATACCATTAAAGCCATAAAGTAGTCTCCATTAAAGTTGTCAAGCAATGAGTCTCCAACCCACACATGTGGATCAATGAGATGTAATACATGTGTGTGTGGTGACTAACTTAATACACTGCTCTAATAACTCCACAAACTTATGTATTTCACTCCGTCACATAAATTGACAGTAGTGTGACATAAGTAAACCAAGAGTAGACATGAAAGCCATAGGCAACAAACATTCCCTAGATCCTCAATTAGGTGCTTAAATGATGAAGTGAAAATGCAAGGAGAAAAGAGGAATTCATGATTTAACCATCACAAACATGTGATCAAGTGTGACTAGGAGTGTATATATTCATATATTTTCCAAAGACGGAGGGAATACATGAGTTACCATTCATTGGCCCTTATTTTTCTTTCTTTTTCATTTTCTTAAATATAGGACTTAGGGAATAAGGTTTTCATAAGTTTGGCACAACTCATAGATATAATATTTACATGAATTTTCACTTCAACCTTAGAGTTTAGACTTAGATAAATCAATATAGTGTATCTTTAATGATTTTGGCTTTCACTTTTTGATTTTATTTCATCACAAATGACAAAAGGGGAAATATTTTTCCACAAATCTATGAATGCTTAATCATAAAGGCGTCATGTGATGAAAACAAATTAATGATGTTATTCTCTATGAAAATGATGGTTATTCTTGAGAAAATCTTATGCTTGTGGATGTATCCTCTCTAGTTGAAAGGGAGTGAGGGTAGACACCATATTATCCATGTGTCATGTACTATGGCCAGGACTAACAATCGTAAGCCTAGTAAAGACACTAGTAGGGAGAATGGTGGATTGGATAAACATCTGGGACCAATATTCTTTGAGAATTTGTACTTTGACTAGGACTAATCGCCATAAGTCAAGTACATTAATCCAAGATAAGAATAGTCATGAGGATTGACATTTCCTGGTGTCAAATATTATGATATTGGATTAGGAAATGATCATGTGAGGACATATGTTATGAAACCAGCTCAAGAAAAGATAGAAAAGATAGATCAATGCCTTAGAATTCAGCCTCTTCGAGGGGGCAACCTCCTTTACATTTCATAAATGAACAATTCTTGGATGATACAAATGAAAATACCTCCTTTCTATATATAGGAGTCTAAGGGTTCATAACATAATTAGAGCCGACATAACAATATTAATGTAGGGGCACAATAATAACAATAGTGGGCTTCTATGGGGCACAATAGTAACAATATGGGCACTACATGGGTACATCAATATAATAAGTGGGTTGTACTAATAACAATAAGGGGTTACACTAGTAGTATAGGGGCCTAACATGCCCCTCTCCTTCAAAAAGAGTTGTCCTCAATGCTTGAGTAGTTCTTGATGCTTATGTATAAAATTCTTGTCCTCCCATGTGGAATCTTCAGCAGGTAAGTTCTTCCACTTGATGAGATACTCTGAAATTGATCGATTTGTAGCTATCGGGTTCTTGTTTCCGTGACTGCTCCAGGTTCCAATATGATTTTTCCTTCCTTTTCAATTTCTGGCAATATTGTTTGAATTGGGATCTTTTGCAAATTTTGAATAAGTGGCCATACTTCTTCATCCTTCTTCCATTCATCCCTTGCTTCATTTATCCAATCTGGTTAGATAATAGAAATAGCACAAAACAATGCTTCCACATCCTCATCCTTGAAGAGTCTTCCCATTCGGTAGGGTCGTCATTTTTTAAGTGCATGTAGTATTGCCAACATTTCCTTCTCATAAATATCTTGCTTGAGATGTAGCAGTAAAAATACCCAATCACCTGCATCAAAAACTTTTTCACTACGATGTTTATCTACCTGTTGTTTCATTTGATTTTGCACCGAAGTGGCGTTATCCTTTAAAAGTTGGACAACTTGTTGTTGATGCTCGATGTGATCTTTCACTGCTT
This sequence comes from Pinus tabuliformis, assembly GCA_031772625.1. Taxonomy (NCBI): domain Eukaryota; kingdom Viridiplantae; phylum Streptophyta; class Pinopsida; order Pinales; family Pinaceae; genus Pinus; species Pinus tabuliformis. Next base: position 1,652,105,918 of record CM062817.1, on the reverse strand, counting down.
GAACCTTTTTCTTCTTGATATGTCCTTCTATCTCTAGAGTTTGAGGAGTGGCAATTTCTTCCAATCCTTTACAAGATATGGTCAGATTCATTTCTTGATGCTCGATGTGATCTTTCACTTCTTGAACATTTTTCTTCTTGATATGTCCTTCTATCTTGATAGTTTGAGTGGTAATTTCGACCAATGAATTACAAGATATGGTTGGATTCATTTCTTTTTTCTTGATGTGATCTTTCACTTCTTGCACATTTTTCTTCTTGATATGTCCTTCTATCTTGAGAGTTTGAGGAGTGGTAATTCTTGCCAATGCTTTACAAGATATGGTCTGATTCATTTCTTCTTTCTCTGGGGTGGGTTCCTAGCGTATATCCTCTTATTTTGGTGTTTCTTGATCCTTTTCTTCCTCCTCTTCATATTCTATGTAAAATAATTTCTTCTCAGCACACTTATGACCTTTAGTGCATTTGCTATCACAATTGTAACAAAGCTCTTTTTCTCTTTTTTCTTCCAATTGTTGTGGTGTAACCCTTGTAGGCCGTGGAAGGTTAGGAGAAACAACACTTCCATCTTTATAGTTGTGAGGGGTATGCTTCCTAGTTTCCATAATTTTTCTTTCCAATATGTCACAAAGCCCTTTTACTCTTTCCAATTGTTGTGGTGTTGCTCTCAAGAAGGTGTTGCTCTTTGTATCCTCATAATTTGCTACCATTTCCTCTGTGAAAATTTACCACGTAACAAGTTGTTTACGAGAACAAAGCCCTTCATACCATAAAAATTGATCTGGTTCTAGATATGAAGATGCAATACATACCTTTTGTAACAGTGGTACACCATGTAGATCAAAATATTGCTCCATCTGAAGTATCCAATTTACCAGATCCTTGCCATCAAACTTCCTCATCTTGCTTTCTCTTGATTTTAGGAGCTTGATCTTGAAACGATTGTAACTCTGTACTTTTGAATATTTAAGTTCTGAAATTATGACCTGTATTAGCCCTCTGTGTCCTCTTTCCAATGCCACCAGTCTGATCCAAATTGGATTCTCCAAGAAAGAGTTATGCACAATCTCCCAAGATGACTTGATTTAAACCTTTCCAGAAGAGTGAACTTGTATGAAGTGCCACGTGTCACTGTTTCGACCTTTGGCTCTGAAAAATATACACAAGAAACTAAATTCTGTCCTCTTTCTGCACCTTCTTACGAAATTTCAATCCGATGCTCAGAGAGAAAGTTATGACGATTTTCCCCAGGTCACCTGTTTGGAATGTAATTCAGGAGTCTGCAAACAGACCAACTTCCTCAGATCATATCTCCGCAAATATAGTGCAAAAGCTCTGAAATTTGAACCCGAGGTTCAACGCGATTTCTTCTCTAATGGGTTTTTTTTGCAACTTCTGAAACATTGCAGAAAAAAAGTTATAGCAAAAATTCCACCATGACCTGTTTGGAGCAGCGAAACCCTAGAATCCAAAGCTCCGATACCAAATGTTATGAAACCAGCTCAAGAAAAGATAGATCAACGCCTTAGAATTCAGCCTCTTCGAGGGGGCAACCTCCTTTCTATATATAGGAGTCTAAGGGGTCATAACATAATTAGAGCCGGCATAACAATAATAATATAAGGGCACAATAATAACAAGAGTGGGCTTCTATGGGGCACAATATGGGCACTACATGGGTACATCAATATAATAAGTGGGTTGTACTAATAACAATAAGGGGTTACACTAGTAGTATAGGGTCCTAACAACATACCTAGTGAACATCCTGGGGGGGTAAGTGCCTAGAGAGGCAGTGGTGTCCAAATTTATGCCTCCCAACATTGTGTTCTGATCTAATGGAGAGATAAACTTGTTAGTCAAGGTCTTACTATTTTGACAATGTTGGCTATGATGATGTAAATCATCATTGATGCTTATCAATCTGGATCCCTTCTTATATGAATATTTCAACTTGAGAGTACTTTTTTGTCTCATTATGAGTACCTCCCTAGTTTAGAGGGAGGGTCATCATCTTCATTATCGCCATCACCACCACCATCAATGTCATCATTATTGTCATCATTTCATTATCGTCATAACCACCATTCATGTTTTCATCATCATCATCATCATCATTATGATTATGGATATTGTCATCAATTATTCATAATTATAGGCATCATAAGAAATATCATCAACCTAAAAAATGTTACGAGTGCTTGAAAAGCGTTGTTAGGACACATGATATATGCAAGAAAAATAGCAACTTTATTTTTTAGAGATGATCGATGATCATCATCATTACTACCATTATCATCATCATTATAATTATCATCATCCCCATCATCATAACTAATATAATTTTTATCATAATTGTTGTCATCTTCATCATGAACATCATAATCATCATTCATGTCATTATTGTTCTTGATGATGACCAATATGAAAATAATGATAATGATGATCAGATGATGATGACTTGGAAGATGACGCCAAAGATAATTATCATAATTTTGACCATGACAACATTTAAAAATTGGTAAGAATGGCCAAGCTCATTAGCATCATCATCATCATTGTCATTGTAACTCCCATTGTCATTATCATAAAAATCACAATTCATGTCATCGTCATCATCTTCATTATCATCATCGTTATAATTATTGACATTGTCATCAGTTGTTCATAATTTTCAATGTCATAAGAAATATCATCAATGCAAAAAATATGATGTGTGTTGGAAAAGGGATGCAAAAGTGAACAAAAAAATGGGGGTAAAAATAGACGTAAATTTTGATGAAGAGTGGACACAACATAATTATATGCAAAACAAGATGGAAAAATTGACACAAAATTGGATGAAAAAGTAGATGCAATAGTTGATGCAAACTTGAACACAAAATAGGATTCAAACATGGATGAAAAAGTGGAAGAAAACATGGGAACAATAGTAGGCATAAAACTTAGCATGAATTGTGGTGAAACAAATGTGGATACTACAATGAATGTAAAAAAAAAAAGACACAAACTTGAATGCAAAAAGGAGGAAAATTTGGATTAAAAAAGGGATGTAAACATGGGCCAAACATGCATGAAATAGTGAACACAAAATTAGTTGCAAAATTGGACGAATCAAAAGTGGATGTAAAAGTAGATTCGAAATGGGATGCAAAAAACATAAAAAATATTTGATGCAAACTTGGACACAAAAGAGGATGAAAATGTGGATGCAATAATGGAAGAAAATGTGGATGCAATAATGGAAGAAAATGTGGGTTGCAACGATAGGCATAAGATATGGCACAAATCATAGCACAAAAAAGTGTATGTAATAATAGATAGAAGAAAAAAAAAATTCAAACTTAGATGCAAGACAAGATGTTATAAGGGATGTAAAAGTGGATGCACACACGGGTGCAACATGAGAAACAAAATTGGATGCAAAATATGGATGCAATGGAAGTACATGCAAAAAAAGATACAAAATGAGATGCAAAACCCACACAAAAGTGGATGCAAAAATAGATGCAATATTTTATGCAAAAGAGGATGCGAAGATGGATGCAAAATTGGAAGAAAACATTTGTACAATAGTAAGTACAAAACATGGCACAAATTGTGTCACAACAAAAGTGGATGTAATGATAGATGCAAAAAAAGAAGAAAATGAAGATGAAAAATAGGATGCAAAAAGGGATGTAAAAGTGGGCGTAAACATGGGTCCAATAATGGATGTAAAATATGATGCAAAAGTTGATAAAACAAAATTCTATGCAAAAGTAGATGCAATACGAGACACGAAACCTTATGCAAATCTTGACGCAAAAATGGATATAAAAAGGGATTAAAAATAGATGTAAAAGTCTATGAAAACCTAGATGTATATGACGATGCAATCATGGATGGAAATTTAGAAACAAAAAAGGCTGCAAAGGGAGGTGTCAAACTAGGTGCAAATTATGGCACAAGAAAAAATGGATGCAATAGTGGACAGAATAATAGATGAAAAAGAGAATGTAAATATGGATGCAAAACAAGATGTAAAAGTAAATGCAACAAAAGTAGATGCAAAAACTACACGCAAGCCTCGATGCAAAACTTGGCACAATGGGGATGCAAAAAATATGCAAAAATGGATGCAAAAAATGATTTTAAAAATGATGCAAAAGAAGATGCAAGAGATGATTCAAAAGTTGATGCAAGTGTAGGTGCAAAAAGTGGATGCAATAGAGGATGCAAAAGATGGTGAAACAAAATTCGGTGCCAAACTTGATGCAAAACATGGTGCAAAGGATAGCACAAAACTTGGCATAAAACGTGGCGTAAAACTTGGTGTAAAATCTGGGGCAAAACCTATTACAATACCTGGTGCTAAACTTGATGTAAAACTTGGTGCAAAGCTCGGTGAAACCTTTGCATCAAGTTTTGCACCATATTTGATAAATGGACACAAATAGCACCAAAAATGGTCCATAGACGCAAAAAAGGAAGCAAAAAGGGATGTTAATCACAGGGTTTTGTTGTAGTGCCAAAGGAACCATGCCAGCTGGGGTAAACATGAGGAGAGATGATACTACAATCAGATTCGACCTCCTACGTCACCTTAAGGAAGTGGAATTGATGAAACATCACATACAATCATCCAACATCATCAACAAACCCCTCAAGAGATAAGTCAACCACTCAAAGAGCTTGTCCCTGGATCCCACTGCTATTTTGTAGTTTTTATGCCATAGTTGCTCTCATGCTATGGGCAAGGGAGTGACCAACAACCTAAAGTCGCTCTCACATGCTGCCTACTAGCGACTGTGGTCCAAAATTTCCTGTTTTGTGCCAGCGACCCTGGGATTTGAGCCACTTTGCTAGCCCAGAATCCTAGCCTCTACCCAGAACTTGTTGTAACTTTTAGAAATCTTTAAAAACTTGATAACCATGCTAGTCAATCAAAATCACCCTCAGGACTAGGCCTGAGCATCCCAAACCAGAATTGACATTCTGTCAAACACTTGGCATCAATGCAACCTACAGGTCTATGATACAAGACAAAGAATAAATGACTGAAACAACTTATGAAACATAACCAGAAGGATCACCTCCTTCTCCCTTGAACTACTACGTCATCAATTAGGTATTTCAACCATCCATTTAACAGTTACAAGTAAATATATGAAATAACCCTAACATGAGCCAGTCATTCAACCATGCTTATAACCAGCATCAAATGATATATAAATATCATAGAATTGAAAACCATTAAATCCACTTATAAATCAATGCAAAAGTAAGATAACATAGCTTTTATTAATCATAAGAAAATATGACCAGTTTTGGGGTTTCCACGTACCACCTGACCATAGATATGGTTGAACCAAATCTCTCTTTCAACCAGTCACCCTCGTGCCATATTCCAAGCATGAATGTGGGATCTCATAGAACAACCAATCCAAGAACAATAAAGGGAACTAGAGGTTAAACCACCTCCATCCTCATCCAACCGTGATCACACCAAAATCGGTGCTCTGATCACAACCGAACAGAACTTGGAATTCCATCTGGAATCCATCACTATCGTTGAGTCATTTTCTATCTCCTTGTCTCTCAAGCTTTACTGCAATCCAAACCCAGATCACTAGGCCCTAAACCAAGACTTCTCCTTCAAGATTTACTGTTTATCCCTCCAAAACTGATCAAGGTATTCCTAGGCCTTTGGGAATGATCCTTGAGTCTACCTCCGCCCGGATTCCAAAATCCATCCGGCAAACCAAAGATCAAAAACTGAAATAAACATCCCAACATACCATGGCATCTGGAAAAAGGCTACTCTAGGCTGAAAACCACTGTCATAACCCGACAAAACCATGCCACTGAGAGCAAGAGAACCATACACCAATAGGCAAAGCCATTCATGTTTAAACCAACGAGGAAATAACATATGCAAAAGGTTGTCTTCAAGTATTCCTATTGAAGCTGCTCGATCTTGGTTCCATTTCCTTGTTCCTTGCTTGCTTTTCCTTTCCTTGCCTTTCCTTTCCTTTGCTCCAAACTAGAGTGCTCTAAGAAAATTGTAAGTGACCAAGAGAGTGAGAGAGAGAAAGAATAATGATAGAGCTCCAAACTTGAACTTGACAAAGGCCATCAATTGATCCTCAGAATCCTCTTTATGAACGAGGCCTCTAATTTATTCATTTTCCATTATTTTTCTTAAATTTACGCCTCACATGCAACCTGTGACCATTTACCTTCCTTTTCTCCTAATTTCCTTTATTTTCATAAGTAAGTGTGCCAAAAATTCCTTTTTTCCTTTTAATTCCTTTGCCTTAGCCTTTGCCAATTTTCCTTAGCCAAAACACACATATAGTGGTTCTCACTAGGATATCTTGCCCAACATTCATCTTGGAATAAATTTCCCTTAACCATGGTCTTATTTTTCCTTTATTAAATTTTATTACATGAAATTTTCACCAGGGCTGTTACAGAAATGATACCTTATATGGAGTTAAAGGAACTGAAGTTCATGAGAACGTCTTGAACATATGCAGCAAAGAAAAACTTACCTGACTCTGTGCAAATTCCCCTCTTTGAAAGAAGGTCTGCAACTTGGTTTTGTTCCCTAAAGATGTGTGTGAAGGATATGTTCTGAAAATTTCTTACCAATATCTTAATGTGCCTCATCGAGTTGGAAAGAAATGGGGTGTTGAAGAGTGTATGCTCCATAACCCAGTCTATGATGCTCTTGGTGTCGCCATGTATGTAGATTTGTTCCAATCTTAACCATTTGGCGAAAAGAAGGACACCCCATAGTGCAATCATTTCGGCTCTGTTGTTTGTACCCTGTCCTCCTTTCCACCAAAAGTGGTAGTATCTCCCCGGATCCATAATGATAACAACACCACACACATATTCTCTGTTGACTTGCCCCATCAAAAAATCCAATGAGATACATCTCCTTTATTTCCTTGATTATGACCTTTCTCTTATTTATTTGTTTTTTGTTGGGCCCAATCTTTGCAAAAAACTTGACAACGTTCATTACAACTCCCCGAATCATTGGCGTTTTGTGTTAAAAAATCCATGAGTTCTTGTTGCACCAAATGGACCAAATGATATAAAAGGGTAAGGTATGATACCTATTTTGATTCTTGAACTAGAAATTGAAGCATGAGATTAGAGATTGACGTGTCCCCATTTGAGCCAGATGTAGAGAGTCTATAATGTCCACCCACACCTCCTTTTCAAATGAGCATCTGACCAAAAGGTGATCAATCTCTTCATTGTGATTCCCACGCAAAAGTAAAATTCCAAGGCCATGAAATTTCGTGTGTCTCAAAATATCCCGAGTGAACACTCTATTTTGTATAGTTAGTCATCCAAAGAAAATAAATTTTAGTGGCATCTCCCATCTCCATGTTGCTTGAAACCAAATTTTATAGTCAAAGTCTCTATCTGCCACTGAGAGTCTATTATATATATCCTTTACACTAGGTTGTCCATTCTTTAAAGTTCTGTCCCACAATAATTTCTTCGCCCTCTTTGATGGATATGCCTGCATTGAAAATGTGGGTGAGGTAATCCTCCCATTCGATGGCAATGATACTGTGTAATCCAGGCTCATCCTCCTTTAGCCAAGATTTTTGACATGAAGATAGATTGTTCAACATATTGATCTGAGCAAAATAATAAATGCCCATGTTGTGAAGGGTATTGAGAAGGTTGGCCGATAGGGTGTGGATACCATTGAAACCCTTTAGTGCATACAATCCAATCTCCACCAACCTATCGTCCCCAACCTCCCATCTCAAAAATCCCAACATCCATTGGAAGCTTTTAGTCACGCCTCGATAAATGTAGGAGGAAGTAGTGGTCCTCCTTGCCCCTTCCCTGATCCAGATCATGTATGGAAATCCCTGCATATATTTGTCCCTAATGAGATGACCTGAAATACTATCTTCTGTCACCACTCTCCACATGTTCTTGATAATCAGTGCACTGTTAAATATGTGGGTATCCAAGATACTCCAAGCCCCCTCTTCAATCGACCTTGCTATGACTTTTCATCTTACCAGATGTATCTTCCCTCTCAATTTGGTCACCAACCAAATGAATCTGGCCATAATATCATATAGATTGTGATAAATCTCCATAGGAAGCAAAAAGAGATGCATCCAAAAAACATCGATGTTATATAGGACAGATTTAATGAGAGTCAATCTACCTCCAATTGATGGCCACTTGTGTGACCACACAAAAAATTTCTTAGAGAATCTGTCAGTCAACCATACCCAGTCTTTGTTTCCATAGTTATTGGATTTGAGATGAAAGCCAAGATATGTGAACCCCTCTTCTAGAATAATTGCATCGACCCCAAATAGTTGACATATCTCCCTACACCGAGGATCCTCTATGTTGCTAAAGATCACTAAAGATTTGGCTTTTCTCATATATTGACTCAATGCCTCACTAGAAGTCCTGATGATAAGATGGAGTGCCCCCCATTGCTCAAGATTATTTATGACACCAAATAATAGGTCGTCTACAAACACCAGATGAGTAATTTGTATATTCCTTGTAACCTTCATACCCTTGATCTTTCCTGCGACCCTTGCAACACCAATATTGTGGCTTCGACATTGCATAACTAGAAGGAAAAGCAATGACGATAAAGCACAATCTTGTCGAAGTCCCCTATATTCCCTAAACAATTTCATCGGAGAACCATTGATGATCACAGTGAAATTTGTAATCTGGGTGAAATTTGTAGTTTGAATGCCAAGCCAGTAAAATTTGTAGCATAAGTGCAAGTTCTAGCTCTATGTGCCATATTTATATTTTTAATTAAAATAAAGGCAATAACTCTTTAACTTTACAAATTCCCTACTTAAATTCTCCCATTTAATAAGTGACCAAAACACCTTCTTTTTAGAATTAATAATTTAATAACAAAATAACAATAAAATAATATAAAGGTACAAAGCACCTTCCTTCTGGTATTAAAATAAAGTACCTTTATGCTCCACATTTACAAAATACGTATATGAAATATGGAATTAAAATATTAAATATGGAACACCATATTTTTCCAGTACGAAAAAAGCATAATTTTATATTGATATCAGAATAATAAGATGTACATATGCCATCCAATGTTCATAACATGAGCCTAACTAGCACTGTCTTAATATACAAATCACCCTTGTGATGATAATAGTGCATGGGGAGAGGTCCATATACAACAAGATGAACCTGATAGAAAAAAACAAAATATTCAAGAAAACATATCTAAATTGGCAGAGATAAAAGGAAGTTGTAGATTTCAAGCGCCCCACATAAAAAAAATAATAAGATGGTTCAGATATGCACTGATATGTTCTATGGAAAGGAAACTAATAGGAGAACAGATAGAACCGATGCCACATCTGAAAGAAAAGTATGCCAACATGAGGATTCTGTAATGATAAAAATGTCAACACCTTCTATGAGGAGGAAGAGACAGAGTTTAGAATGGAATGGTCGAGTCCATCCTCGTAGAGGACACTATTTATGCCCAATGGTCAAGCATCCATGTACAATACATAATAACAGTCTTTCATTAATGCCGCAAAAAGCTATATTTCACATTTAATAACCTGCAAAAACATCAAGAAAAATCAGAATGTTAGGGGGGGCGATGTGTTTAACCGGGGAGGGGAAAATTTTCAATATTTATGTTCTTCTGGTCCATAATAATAGTTTAGTGCATCTTTCCTAAAGAACTTGTTAAGCCCATCTTCGATAGTTCATTTGTTGTCATATTTTGTTCCCTGTGGACATGGTTTATAGTGGAGTTATTTAGTAAAGCCCATAACTATTCAATTCTTGTCAACCATCCAAGCAATAAAGGATTGGATATTTTAGCATACTCCTTTAAATGTTGTATTATTATGTTAGAGTCGCCATGGATGTGGATAAGGGGAATATCTAGAAAGTGTATGAACCATAGAAGGCCCCAAAGTGCCATTACCTAAACTTTAGTGTTTTTTCCCCTACCGCCATGCCAGAAAATGTTATATATTTGTTCCTTAGAGGTGGCCAACCAGAAGCCACAACCACATACTCTCTATTAAGTAGCACCATCAAAAAATTCCATCGGGAATATATGTTGTACTTCCATCTTATTATGGCAAGAAACCATCTTGATTGTGTTTTAAGAAGAGTATAGGGTTAGAGAGGTGAGAATGTTATCCATGACCCTGTGAAAACTCTCATAATAGTTTTGAAAATTGTAGTTATTTCTCCACTTCCATATTTCCCAGAAACGGATAGGCAGAAGGATTTTCCAGTCAGCCTTTTGGCTTCTCCACCAAAGTAGACAATATTTAATGCAATCATACTGATGAAATGGAAAACCAAGTAGAGAAGAGAGACGTTTCCATATATGAGTAGTGAGGGGACAAGTAAGGAAAATGTGGTTATTATTTTCAGAATCCCTCTTACAAATAGGACAGATGCTAGGCCCATGCCATAACCGCTTTTGCAGGTTTTCCCAGGTTAGATTTTTGTTATGAAAGACTAGCCAAGTAAAAAGTAAAATTTTGTTGGGAATGTTGGTTTTCTAGAATGCATAAAGGGTATGTTCCTCAGTTAGGTTAGAGGCCCTGGAGCAGAGAGAAAAGTATGCATCTGCCACATTAATATTGCCATTCTGCATCTTCCTTGTCCAGATTAACTTGTCCTGGTTTCCATCATGGCATATCCCTAGCTGATTCATCCCCGCCACAATGTGCAACCATTCCAGATCCCACAGATGAGGCAGACCGAGATCCAAAGTAGACCTCTAGATAGGATGTGGACCCCTCCATGAAGCAATGGCTTGACCCCAGAAAAAAATGCCTCTGCTATTAAGGGAAGCGATAAGTTGTTCTGGGATATTGTCCACATCACCATAACCCAGGATACGGTTAGTTCCAATGAGAATGTTGTGTCCCGAGCCAAATTTCCAAGCAAGATGTTGCAGAAGGATCTTGGAAATTTTTTGGAAGCTGAGCTAGATGGCAGATCCATTTTTGGCACCAATGGAACCTTTACGGAACCAGTAAGTGAAGTCATGGTTCTTGAGATATTTTTGTCTAATGACCATACTCCAAGTACTGGTACCAAAGATGCCTCTCCAACGGGACTTTATAAGTAAAGCCTATCCAAAACAGCGGAGGTCTAAAATTCCCCATCCCCCCAAGACTTTCGGTAGAGTAATCAAATGAATTTTGGAAAGGTGATATTTTTTTTGAATATGACTGCCTCCCCAGATGAAATTAACCATGACTCGATTTAGGGAGAGGATGGTAGCAACAATAATATGAAATAGGTGGGCCCAGTATACTGATAATTGGTTTAGGATAGCTTGGGAGAGGATAACACGCCCACCCAGGGAAAGGTTTATGTATTCCCATCCAGAGATTTTTTTGAAGAATCTATCAACAAGCCAGATCCAGTCAACATTTCTATAATTGCAAGCTTTAATTTGGAAACCTAAATATTTTATGCCCTGATCCATCAATTTGGCCTCTATACCAAATAAATTCTTAATATAGACAATATTTTCCAAGTCACAATTATCATGATACAAGATAGATTTATGTGCATTCATACAAAGACTAGTTGCATTGGTGAATTTTATGAAAAAGACATAACCAGGAAAAGCTAAGCAACATACCCATAATCAAAATGTCGTCGGCAAAGAAACCATGTGAGATGTTGATATTATTTCTGATCTTGAGGCCTTGAAATTGATCACATTCCACAGCCTTTGAGATGTGCAAATTGAGACCGTCCACAACAAGAATGAATAATAAAGGCGAAAGCGAGCATCCCTATGCAAGGCCCCGCCCAGCCCGGAAGAATTTTGAAGGATACCCGTTTATGATCAACGAATAATCAAAATTGATAACACACGCCATAATCTAGTCCACACACTTTGATTGCAAGGCTATTTTAAAAAGGACAAGCCTGAGGTATCCCCAATCGAGACTGTCAAAAGATTTTTCCAATCGACTTGTAGAATAGAAGCATTAGAGTTTTTTGTATGGATAGAGTGCATACATTCTTGTGCATTTTCAACTGCATCATGTATTTAACGACCTTTCAAAAAACCATGGTGTTGTGGGGATATATGACGAGAGAGAGTGTCCCTCAGATGGCCTGCTACTGTTTTGGAGATAATCTTATAGATACGATTACATAGGAGATAGGCTTGTAGTCATCAAAAAAGTTTGGAGGATTGCACTTTGGGATGAGAGCAATGTAGGTCGACTTGATGTGGTGGTGTACATACCTAGTTATTCTAGATTCCTCAACCATCTGAATGAGATCATGTTTGAAAAGATCAAAAAAATATGTGAAAAGTTCCATGGTCCACCCATCCGGTTTTGGACTTTTGTCCCCTTTAAAAGATTTGTGGACACAGAGAAGTTCATCTTGTAAGATGCATTTGTAAAGGTACTCATTCGAGTCTTGGTCAAACATAATAGGATAATGTTCAATCCCCCAGATGAGATCTTCTGCTACAATGTTGTCATTCCTTTGATAAGTTGTTTTGAAATGTAAGGTGGCAGCTTTTGAGATATTGCCTGTGAATGGATATATTCTCCCGCTTCATCCGAAATTCCCCAAATAGAGTTTATATTTCACCTATGGTTTGCAAATCGATGGAAAAATTTTGTGTTTTTGTCTCCTTCCTTGATCCAGATAGCCCGACTCTTCAAGCGCCGGGAGGCTTCTTCAATATCTAAGATGCGATCTCTTTTGACCTCTAGTTCCCAAATGTGAGTTTGGATGGAAATAGGAGGGTTGTCAGAGGCCATGAGCAGGAGAAGATTATCCAATTCACTTTGAATGTCTCTAATTGCTCTTTTCATAGATAGTTTTTTTTTTTGCCAAGATTTCACCACCCCACGGAGAGACTGTAGTTTATCAAGGATATGATCCATGGGAGAGGAACCAGTAACACTCCCACAGTTCCAAGATTCCCAAACCAGAGTGTTGAAATCCAAATCTTCTAACCAAATTCTGTTAAATTTGAAAGGCATTCCAGGACACACTAGCGGCTTCTTCCAAGCTAGAGTAACAGGGTTGTGATCAAATAAGAAATTATTGATGATGTTTGTCTGTACCTCCCCCAGATGGTCAATCAAATGTTCATGAATTAAAAAGCGATCCAGTCTCTTGGTGACATACGCTGCACCTTCCCGCCCATTGTCCCAAGTAGGGGCCATAACCTCCAGGCAGATGTCTACAAAATTGTGTGTAAGGAGGGCGTCCCTAAACATTCCCGCCAATGGATCAAGTCTTTTGGTTTGACCCCAAGTTTCCTCCAGGGCGATAGTACAGTTCAGATCTCCCGCAATGATGAGGGAGGTAAGTTCCATTATCTCGGAGGAGAAAAGATGATCCCAGAAAGTGGCCCGATCCCTGTAAGGAGCATATGTATTTAGAATATGTATGCGTCCTTCTAGGCCCCGGATGTGGCCCTCAAGTAGAATGCCCGTGAAACAACTGTAAGCTTTGAGACAGACCCATATGGGGTCCCAGATTACCACCAAACCGCCAGAGAGTCCAACAGCCACAGTGGCGGATATGTGCCAATATGGGAAACATTTTCCTGAAATATAATATAACCTAAGGGACATAGTGCATAGATTCTTGTATAAAAATGATAGAGGGGCGAGGAGAGATGAAAAGACTATTAAGGGCTTGAAATTTCGAGGCAACCCCCAATCCTCATATATTCAAGGAAAGAATGAATGTCATGGGGACGCCATCTTGGGTTGCCATGCTCTAAGGCCCCGTGAAGGAGTGATGTCAGCGATAGGAACATCAACCAAAAAACCGTCCATAGGGGAGGCGAAAGGGTTAGGTCTAGGTCTAGGTCATCCCCTAAAATGTCTGCTCCCGCGGTTTTGAGTGCGTCTGACAGTAATGTTGGAGGCTGATGTAGGACTGATGTGGGGAGTGGGTGATCCAACAGGTTTGTGGATGGTGAGTGTATGCAAGTCCAGGGATTTTCTATTGAGTAGAAAATCTAGGTCACTATCGATAGAGTTTGTAGGAGAGTTTCGTGGTGAGTTAGGTGGGGTGGTGCTGGTCCTTGGCCCTTTACCCCGATTTGCATGTAATGAAGGTGACAAGGATGGAACGAACAAACTATGTGATGTGGAAGGAAGGTCAAGCATCGGCTGAGGTGGCAGAATGTCCAGATGGGGAGGAGTGGAAACCAGGGTGGACTTTTGGGGTCAAATAACTGGGCTAGATTGATCTTGAGAGTCCGCCTTCAGGGAGGATGATGGGGACGACATAACCATAATAGGTGAAGATACATTTAAGGAAGATTTTAGAGTATAAGAACGATGCGAAAAATAATTATGTGGAATACCTGCATGTCGCCTCTGTGGTGAGATAGCCTTCTGAAAGTTTGGTGAAGGACCGCTTCCACCATCACGACCCCTTGGATGACCGATGATGGGCCTGCCATGTAGTAGACTGCCCAGCCTGTGAGGGCATTGTGCCAACAGATGCCCAGTATGTTGGCAGTGCAAGCATCAAAAGAGAACTCCCCAAAAATCTAATCTCTAAGACAAATGTGTTTCCCCCCAGAATAAATCGATGTGGTCCAGGAAACCGCCACAGTATTCTTTCTCAATTAAGATCCAGGCTACCATTTTGTCTCGTGCACCCAAACAACGAGGGTCTACGTACACGAATTTGCCTATAGCATTTCCAATGTCCATCAAAACTGGTTTCGTCCATAGTTCAATGGGGAGACTGGGAAGTTTCACCCAAATAAGCTTATTATGGGGTGTATTATGGAACAAATTATATCCAATGTACCAGTGGTGCAACACAAGGAAGCTCTTTCCATTAATCCATGGCAGCATTTTGATTTTTTCTAAGTCCTCCTAACTTAGAAAATGGAAACTGTACCATCCCTTCAAGAACTGAATGACAATCGGCATGTAACCCAACATGGTTTTCCATTTTTCCCCCACCCATTCTCTCATATATGAATCGCTAATATCAGCAAAATACCATCGGCCAACTAAATCTCTCTTCTGTAAACTTGTAATTCTGTCAACAAGCACAACATTATCCAAAGAAAGAGCGGGTGGTGGGGAGGTCGTTTTAATAGAACACTATTTGTTTTTAGAGCGACATCCCCATGCAGCGTGTTCGCTACCCTGCGAAGCATGTGATGCATGGAAGCCATGTGGTGGGCTAGCCTCACCCAAGATATTATGCCACGCATCCTGTGAGCATGGGCCACACTGAATACCCGAATTGACATTATGCTGAAGTAGCGACTTAGTGTCCATTGTGGCCCGGATAAGGGCCTCGTTGGCAGATGAGTCAGAGAGATGGCCCATCATTTGGCGGAGGGTTGAAAGGACTCAATAGGATATTGTAAAAGGACGTTTGACAACAATTAATGTAAGGAAATCCGACAGATGGATAGCCATGATATAAGATGAGAAACGAAATAAATGAGGAAGGCCTCAGGAAATGGAAGGAATGTCAACCAAGGGAGAACACTCGTGTGCACAATAAACCATAAACAACCAGGATAGCAGAGCGTCGTCAATACAATGTCCAGAAATGGCTAAAAGTATGAAGCGACATGGGGGAATTAACATGTTGTAAGAAACCGGTGATCGATGCAATTGGAGCGCATGGGAGTCTATCCGACCAACATGTGTGGAGATTTGGAGGTGATCTCATCGGAGATGGAGCCACCTATTACCCATGGATTAGAGCTGAATGTCGGAGAAAGGTACACCAGAAAAAGGAAGAAAAAAACCAGTACCGAAAGGAGATGAATCCAGCCAAGAACCAAAGCCGAAAGTGAATGTGAGGTTAGCAGAGATCTAGCTACAATAGCAGCAGTAGCAACCCAAGCAAGAAAACTAGATATTACAAATTCTAAAATTGAAATTCTTGCAAGGTCTGGAGATGAAACATAAACATGGCCAACGGGCTCTAATAAGAGCAAGGAAGCTAAGTATAAATCCCGGTCTATCTATAGCGAGGGTCCTAAACCAAGAGTTGGAAGAGGATTCAGAGACAGAAGGCATATGGTCTTCACAAGACGCATATGTAAGGAGAGTGACAAAGTGCAGAGTAGAATTATAGAGTGTAAGACCATAAATTAAAATCAGATATTCAGAAAAAGATATAACAAAGGCAGAGAAAGGAAGAAAAATATTTAATGTTGTCAATTTGCAACCAGCCCAGAACAAAAGTAATATCTTGGGGAAAATAACATACTTGTTGTAGCATCTGAAACCAGTTGTGTTTGTTATCCCCTTTCAACAATTCCATAAGAGCCCACATGCAAGAACCGTTATTTAGGCAGAATAAATTGAATTGGCACCTTGGAAAGATAAACCTTGTAAAACTATAATCACCATCTAACAAGGTGACCAAAAAACGGGAGTTAGTCCTCGTAGAGGACATTGGTAAGCCTAGTGGCCAAGCCTCTCAATAACCAAATACCCTATATGGAGGTACCCTTCCCTTCCTCCATCTCATGTCTTGCAGACAGCCCATGTCTCTGCTTGCTGCTAATCCCAACAGACTGTTCTTTGCATCTATTAGTGCTTAGGAGGCACTATGCTTAGCATTTCATTCTCCCTCTATCGCCAGCACGCAGACTTACCAGTGCATTAACATTGTTGGAGTGGCTTGGTTGTGAATAGCCCCTGCTTGCACTCTTCATTGATGGCGATTAGCAAGGAGGTAACGACAACAATTTTTCTGCGCTGGTCTCATTGCTTTGCACGACACCATCTAGAACTGGAAGAATTCGAACTTTTGGACTAAATTTTGCAATTCTTCATATCAAATATGGAACACCATATGTGAAAACATTGCACTTACTCTCGCCCACCTTTACAAAACAAGATCTACTTTGCAGATGGCATACCTGCCTAATTTTTTTAAATGATTTTTGCTGAAATTACAATTAAATCATTTGTATTACTCATAGTACAATGCTGAAATTGTAAAAGAAATCATTTTTTTTTTTTTTTTAAATAAAGAGATGCTTGTCTATTGCTGGGAAAGCAGTAATTCCTATGATGCCAATGAAGAGAATTTGAAATTTTGCATTACTTTCTTTTGAAATTTAAAAATCCAAGTTAAGTAAATGCTTTAGTAACTGAATTTGTTGTTCATTCTGAAATACGAGATATCTTTCACATTCTACATCAGTAATTGAATTTGTTGTTTATTTTGAAATACGCTATATTTCATTTTAGTTTTCGTGTTTCTTTTACTTTTCACATCAGTTACTGAATTTGTTGTTCATTTGAAATACATGATATAAGAAGCTGAACTATTATTCATAATGAAAGACAAAAAATAAGATTATCGATATAGTTACTGTATTAGTTTTTCATTCTGAAATGCATGATATAAGATGTTGAACTTGATGTTCATAATGAAAGACATAAAGTTTTTCATTCTGAAATGCATGATATAAGATGTTGAACTTGATGTTCATAATGAAAGACATAAAATATGATAATAAGATGGTTGTTATGGCATGAATGTTATCATTGATTTTTAATTATAAAAAGTTCAATTTCAGCATTGATTTTTGAATTTTGTAACTTATTCGAAAGGTTTATTGAACTCTCTTGAAAGAGAAACCACTGACATTTTGTCACTTCAAGCATTCCTATGAAAGATTGGGATTATAATATATAGCTGCACCATCTTGTTACTTAATGAAAGATTGACATTACAATGTATCCATTGTATTAAAGAATTGACACCGGGCATCTACGCAGAGCACCACATGATAGACATACATGCAAAACACCGTTGAGACAGGTGGACATCTATGTAGAACATTGATGGCTCGAATAAGGAGTCAATTTTTTTCTCTGCTATATCCATGGCTGCATCATCAACCATAGCCTCTACATGATCAACCAACTGCTCTGTTCATGCCCCATTAGATTACAGTAAGGCACAGGTTGGTCAAGTTCCAAGGTAGTGCAACACGGCATAAGGAGGATGAAACCAATTTGTTGGGGCCAAACCTATAGGACCGTGTCAAATTGCATCGAAGCCTAATATGGGAATGGCTCTCGCTCTTGTACAATGTGTCACAAATTATTATATTCAGTGTTTGTAAAAGAAGCAACAATGCACATTTCAGTTTACCCATCAGCAAAGGCATAGTCATAGCAGCAGCGCCCATTTCCCATCAGCAAAGGCATAGTCATAGGTGGGAGCATAAAAGGCAGAGGAAAATGCCTATATATCCCATAGTTCATTGTATCCAACTATGGGGATATGGCACCTCTATCACCAACAAAGAAAAAGAAAGAAAGAAAGGGACTGCACTTGGAGAAAATACGAGAGCGAGTTGATCCGATACCAAAAGCGAAGACAGGAGCAAAAAATTGGAGCTTGTTTTAGTAGTTGCATACCAAGGTAACAAGAAAGGGACTGCACTTGCAGAAAATACCAGAGCCGGAAAGGGAGTGCACTTATAGAAAATACCAGAGCCGGTTGATCCGATACCAAAAAAGAAGAAGGGAGCAAAGATACCAAAAGCGAAGATGGGAGCAAAGCTTGTTTTAGTAGTTGTGGGAAGCTTGAAAAATGGTCAATATGCCAATAGTGGGTTTGAAGCCTGACAGTGGATTGAAGCCTCACAAATGTCTAACATGCCAACAGTAGGTTTGAAGCTTGACAATGGGTTAAAGCATGGGTTGAAGCATGACAAATGGCTAACATGACAATAGTGGGTTACATGACACCATTCGAATTGAATATAAAACTTAGGATATGATATGATACATAAAGGCTAGCGTCAGTGCTAAAGTTATCAAACTTAGAATAATGTATGTTGTAAAGTTCCCTTGGATGTTAGCTAGAACTTAGGATAAAGTTGTAAAATCAATACATTGCCCAGATTAATTGAAGTGAAACTGCAATAAGAAGTTCATTTGCTTGCCCAATCAAACAAGAAGGAAACTTAGTTTAAACTTTACAATCTCTCCTACAAGAAGGAAACTTAGTTTAAACTTTACAATCTCTCCTACACTGCTCAGTAAAAGAAAAAACTTTGGTTAAATGATTAAAATGAAAAACAAGTCAACCAACTTAATATGTAGTCAATATACCTACATAGGCAGGTATAATAAGTATACTCAATAGTTTTATTTGCGGGCGCTTTTAAAATAGTGGCTTATCATTTTAAAAATTTATTCCTCTTATGATGGCTGTTCTTCTCAGCCTTTACGCACAGGATATTCAGCATAGTTCATAACATGTTTACAAGATCCACACATAGTCTCCACGCATAATTTTTTTGAACGTCCCACAGCTTCATCGCTCCAAATCATAAATTTTTTCAATGGCCCATATCAAAATATTTTTAACGCTCCACAACTTTAATTCATGACTGCTCCATATCTTCCTTGCGCAGGTAGGAAGCACACAAATCTTAATGCTGCTTCAACTTGTTCACCATAGTTCCACGTCGCAATAATTTCACTGAACAATGCTTCCACACAGGTGACTCCAGGCAGGTTGATAACTTGATGCATGATCAAAGTTCACATGATAGCGGCAGGTATACAAAAAAAAAAATTCTCTCCTTTACATTCTTCTTCGATCACTCTCAACAATTATCTACTTTCCTAAATTTCCTATGCTGTGATATCAAGATATTCCAAAATTTCCTAAGATCTGATACCAAAATATGACACCGATAGGAACAAACAAACAATTTATTGAATTAAATTCTCTCAAAACTTGGTTCTACAAATGAATTATAAGGCTATTTATATTGAAGATTGAAAATTCTGAAATTTCTAAAAAAGAAAACTTTTTTCTAGATTTTTGGAGGAAGTTGAGAGAAATCTTCTAAATTTTAGAAATATATCTCAACTACTTAATCTCCAGCAAATTCCAAAAGTATCCATAAAATCAAATTTTCTAAAATTCTCTAAATTAAATAAATAAATAAATACAAAATAAGAGATGCTCTTGCATAAGAATGAATCATCCATATGTAATAATAACATTTACTACTGTAAGCATCTAAATTTCTCGCACAACACTCACATGCACCATGACTTAATGCACTATTAATCATCAATTACTCCACTTTCAACTCTAATATATTTCATGTAATATCTAGAGTAAAGTTCTAAATTAAGTAGTTTAACAATCCAAATAAGAAAATCAAGTTATTTTGGGCTATTTTCTTTTTTTAAACTAATGAAGAAAAATTGGAAAGTCTCTTGCTAGCATTGCTAAACGCTATATTATTGAATGGTTAGTATGCATCCTCCCACACGTGGTAGTAATGTGCTAGAATTTGTACTAATTGCATCACTTATAATGAAACTATATAGATATCATGTCTTTTAATAGAAAAAATTTCCAAAAAACTAATAAGAACATTTTTTTTAAATATATAGTTTTTCTTCAAATTTATTTTTTAAAATTCCTATAAAATTTATAAAAAAATCTCTAAATTAAAACTATAAATTGATAAAAACGTGAAAAAATCTTTTAAAACCCTTAGCCATAGTACCAAAAATATCCACAAATTATAAATACAATTTCACCATTACTCATACAATTTTACCTGGAAAATATTTTACATATTTTTTTGCTAATAGGTAGGAATCCAAACATCATCAACTTTTAACTTAGGACACGTTAATAATAACCTTTCATTTTCTCTTTAGGCTTAAGAGAACAATAAAATTTTCCTATAAACATTATCTCCTAATATTATTATAGGTTAATACAGCTACCTTCTACATGAATGTGCTTGCCATGGGTCGAGGGATTTTTTCACCACTCCTTGTTAACATCTTCACCCAAGTCTCCATAGAGGGGATGTAAGACAACATTAATGGAGAAAAAATTAAGGTCAAATCATTAATAGAAGAAAAAATAAAGTTGTGTGATAAAGCAAGGGTGTGGATGAATACACTTGGAGATAGAGGATTGTTGATGGAGGTATTTACACTTTTGACCTTTTGGGAGTCGAATAATAGAGCTGCACGGTTGAGCAAAACCAACCACACAATTGGCATTTGCATCACAATGCAGCAACGTGTATCTGTAGACCAACAGAACTTTCACGTTCCAAATCCATTTTGGGTCCACATGAGCCGAATCCGTTGAATCGAACACATCAAATTTATGGGATATCCTATTGAAAAGGACAAGTGCGTTCGGAAGACACCTGGTGCCTCCTCTCCGCAGTGGGTAGGAAGATTCCTAAGAAGTTTCCAGAGGTGCCCACGCGGCATCCAAGGACCAAGATCCAGCGACACTGCGTAGAAAGGAGTTTTGGAAACGCGTTAAACGGAAGCTACCAATCCACCCTTTAAATCCACAACACTGCGCACACATCTTAAGGCGCAGTGGGAATCACAAATCAAGAATTCGTCTCCTCTGGCTTGCAAGCGATTTTCACTTTACTAAAGCACTCTAATTCGTCTCGGATTTCAGTTTGCCCAAGTGCTGTCCTTAGGGCTTGGTGGTTATTAGGGTTTTCGTTTCAAAATTCTTTTCTCCATGCAAAGTGAGTGTCTGGTAATGGCGATTCAGACGACGACGGTAACAACTAAAAAGAAGTGGCTAGAAATTGCCCCTCCGCGGAGAGCATGTGTGGGAAGATGGCGGCCTTTGGAGAAAACACTGCGGCCAATCGCAGAAGAGCGCAGTCTCAGTAATGGCGAGCTCCTGGATGGCCTTTGCCCTACCTTTCCTGCTGCAAGTGGCTTCAGGGCGGATGGCGATTATGAAAGATTTGCGTCAGAGGAGTGTTAAAGATTTTCTCTGTCGGTCCCGAGATCTTTTTGTAAGTCTTGAAAATGAGGGAGCTGTTTATGGGAATCGATGCGTGATCTGAATAATCCGTCTGTAACGGACTGATTATTCTGTAATTACCCAAATTTGTAATATATTTTTTACTCGTACGAAATTACGGAAATATGTTCAGAAATACATGGATTTTTGTTCTGAATGGGTCAGGCTCATTTCCACTCACATCTATATGATTGCCATTATTTGATGATTAAATTGGGGTTTCTGTTCTGAATGGGTCAGGCTCATTTCCACTCACATCTATATGATTGGCATTATTTGAAGATTAAATTGGGGTTATTTATCAAGCCATTAAATTATTAATATCTTCTGGATCGACAATTTTGTGCAACATCCATGGTGGAAATTTCAGCTCATCGCTGGCTGTGTTTCAGGCGCGGCAGAGGATTTAGGCTAAAATGTTTGTAACAGCAATGCACTTTTGGGAAATCAACCCCTTTAATTTCCAGCTTTGATGCCAGGTTTCTAAAATTTTCGTTGTGTGCAAAGCATATCTCAGATGAGACCTGGAGACAGCAATGTCTCTTTAGGCATCTCAACATATCCCACAATGTTTGGAGCCACTTTGTCCATAATGTAAAACGTGTAAAAGCTATTTGACTTAATTATGGATTTATCTTTTAAACAGAGTGAAATAAATGTATTATGGATTAATTTTTTATAAAAGGTATAAATCCAGCTAAAAAGGAAATCGGTAGATCAATGTTTAAGGTCTAAGAGGGATTATGAGGAAAGGATTAATAGGAAATTTACAAACGTATATTTTTTAAAATATTATGATGGAATGAAATTATTTTATTTATTTTTAATTAATAGTTAAGTGGTTTGTGTCTTAAATAAATTTATATTAAGAATTTACTTATTATCTATATTAAAATTTTAATTTATTTGACAAAATAGAATAATATTTATATTTAATATTATATTAATATTTATCATATTTGTTTTTAAATATGTAGATTTCATATTTCAATTTATAGAGTTAGATACTATTATTTAAGTTAGAATTAATTAATTATTATTATTTTTTGATCAAGTAAGAGTGGAACTTTCCATTAATCTAAACAAAATATATATTGTACACTTTTTTAACAAAACCGAGCAAGGAAAACACCAGCGCTGTGAAACTTCAACAGACAACTAGGATGGCAGAACCTTGAACTGAATTCCAACAATACTACAAAAAAACAATGACAAGACATTCCCCCTACAAAGAGAGCAAAGAATCCAAAATAAACCCAACAGGAGTGCAAAGAATCCAAAATAAACCCAAATAGTTCGCTTTGTATGACCATCAGCGAATTATCGAGCTAGAAGGAGAAGTTGAAAGACTCAACTCTCGTGCAACAAAAGGCCCACAGATCCGAAGGCCCAAAACAATGCCACAATTGACCCAAGCACCATACTTAACTTTCGTTTAACTTTCAACCTGATGACCGTGCGATCTCACCCTCGAACATCCAACGTCCTTGTGTTGATTTTGGGCCTAAACCTCGCTCACACTTTAACCTTTCTTACAAACCCGAAGAGAATCATAAGCTGCAGCACTAAACTTTTTCGGGTCCGAACAACGAATTAATCGTTGATCATTTTCTCCCCCTGAAATCCATAGGATGGAGGAGTTCCAAAGCGATCACGCCAATAAGCTCATGTTTTAACCTGTGTTATGGACCCGAAGAGTTTATAAGCCACTGCACAATAATTTTTCGGGTCCGTTTGGAGAATTATTTCTCGGGCATCTTTCCACCCGAAATCCATAAGATGAAGGATTTCTTATGAGATCTCGTCAACTTGCCCACTCTTTTCCATTTCTTAGGGACCCGAAGATTAAATAGACCACCGCTTCATAATAATTCGGGTCTGTTTGAAATATTAACCTACCTGCATTTTTCCACCGGAAATCCATAGGATAAAGGATTTCAAGGCAATCTTTGGTTAGCCGACTACCAACATGCCTGTAGTTTATTACTTGCTTCCCCGCAGTTTATCACTTGCTTCTGCCATATGATTGGTCTTCTCTCTATTCATTTCTCATTCTTTGAAAGTGCTCCCTGTCTTCAATAGCTTGCCTGTGACAGTCCTCACGCAATTGCCTTGATGGCATCGTCATCCAAGCATATCTTCTAGAATTAATTGGTTATTATTAATGCTACACAACATTTTTATTAAATTCAATATATTTAAATATATTGTCAAATATAAATTATATGGTTAGTAAATGATAGTGCATGACATTTCATAGTAGACACTAAGATTCATACATCTAGCATTATCAAGATTAAAAAATTAATAAAAATTATAACACCATTATAAATTGTTATTATTATCATTAATTATAAACAGAATTAATATAAGTGTTAAATATATATACTTTTAAAAAAACATCTAAGGAGAAAAACATAGTAAAGCAACACTAATAGCAATAAGAGTTCATGATATATTTTTTAGTTAGATTGAAAAGAAAAAAGATAAAATAAATTTTGAAATAAATTTTAATTCTCTATCTTAAATACTACTAAAAATATATGGTAGATATTCTATAATGGTTAAATTCCTATCATTTTTAATTTAATAATTATTGATAATAAAAATAAAATTGTGAAAACCATATTTCTCAAAACAAAAACAAAAAAATATGTAATATAAATTATTTGAAAACTATACTTATAATTATATAAATGTAAATTAAAAATAATTAATTTAATTTTTTAAAATATAATTTTTGGCAAAATTAAAATTTCCAATTTTTAACAAAGTAAGAAGAATGAACGGTGTGAAATTGTTCAAGAAAAGATGTCAAAGAAATTTAATTATGTGAAACAAAATTACAAGTTAACTACAGAACAACCAGACTTCCTCCTACTCCAGGAGACCAAAATTAGTGAACAAGAATTCCAAATCAGCACCTCAAAGTTTAGAAGGTATTCAGGAACAGCCGTGAGTGCAATAGGAGCATCAGGAGGCATAGGTGTATTATGGAAGAAAAGCAAATGGAATCTCATAAACAGCAATCCAAACAGGTGGTGGATTAGAATCGACATGCAAAGTCTAGATCTGAGGGAGGAATACACAATCTACAATGTATATGCACCACCCCACTTTAGGGACAAAGCCACTTGTTGGGAATCATTGAAAGCAGATATAGAGGCCTTACAAGGAAGGAAGATCTTTCTTGGAGGAGATTTGAATCTAATCAGGAACGCAGAAGAAAAACTTGGAGGGAAGTACTTCACAGATCCATTCAGAGACAAATTGGAGGACATCATACAAGCTCACAAATTTATAGACATCCCCCCTCAAAATGGCCGCTTCACATGGTCTAACAAAAGGATAGGCAGAAACAATATCAAAGAAAGACTTGACCGAATTCTTGTTCAGGAGAGTGCAGCAATCAGCTTTCAAAGGGTCCACAGTTCAATCCTACTGGGCTTCACTTCTGATCATAGACCTGTAGCGCTGCACTTGGAAAAAGAGGAGAATTTGGGCCCCCTCCCATTCAAATATAACAAGACCTGGGATGCCATCGAGGACTTCAAATCTCTGATCAAGGAGACATGGAGGATAGAGATAACAGGCTCACCGCATTATGTCTGGGAATCAAAGATCAAACACCTAAGGATCGCCATAAAAAATTGGGCAAAAAACCACGCAAACGAGGAGAGGAGGACAAAAACCGAGTTGCAAAGAAGCTTGGAGGAATGGAATCAGGAAAGGGAGACAGTTCAAGAAACAGAAGAAGATCAAAAGGTAGAAGCGGAGATGCACAAAGCTTTATACAACCAGCATCGAAAAGAGGAGGAAGAGCTCAGGCAAAAGTCTAGATGTCTCTGGATCAAGTCGGGGGACAAAAATACCTCTTTCTTTCACAACTGCCTCAAGTTAAGGAGAGCTGGAAATAATATAGGTAAGATAAGGTTTAATGAGAAAGATTTAACAGAGAGTGAGGAAATCAAGGAGGCCGCGACAAATCACTTTCAATCCCTGCTCTCAGCTGACCCTCAGTACAAAGAAAACCCGGACTTCATCAACATTATTGAAAGAAAGGTTACTGAAGTTCAAAACAGCAATCTGGATAAAGAAATCACTATAGAAGAGGTGGAGTGGTCCATCAACAGCATGCCCCTGGACAAAGCTCCAGGCCCGGACGGCTTCACGGTAAGCTTCTACAAAACCCATTGGGATATTATCAAAAAAGATTTCCTCAGAATGGTGAGAAACTTCCACCTCAAAAGCAAATTGGGAAGTAGTGTTAAATCTTCGTTCCTAGCCCTCATCCCAAAGGATCCAAGCCCCCAATCTTTTGATAGGTTCAGACCCATCTCCCTTTGCAATGTGTCTTATAAAATTATCTCAAAAATCCTAGCTAATAGGCTGAAACAAATTCTCCCTTCTATCATTTCTGACAATCAAGGTGGGTTCCTTCCCAAGAGGCACATAACCGATAATGTAATTATGATTCAAGAAGCAATTCACAGCAGTATAGCTAGAAACGAGAAAGGAATGATAATCAAGTTGGACATGGCTAGTGCCTTTGACAGGGTAAATCACGCCTTCCTGGAGACTGTGCTTGCAAAGTTTGGGGTTTCAAGGAATTTCATCAATAAGGTCATGGAATGTGTCTCTCAGAATTGGACAGCTCCGCTCATCAATGGGAGGCCTTGCAGAGCCTTCATAAGCACCCGTGGATTGAGGCAAGGTTGCCCCCTATCCCCCTTTCTCTATATTATAATGGCGGAAACACTAAGCTTGCATTTAGAAAACAAGAGAAGGCTGAAGGAAATCACTGGAGTGGATATAATCAGAGGAGCTAAAGGGATCAATCACTCCCTATTTGCAGACGACACTCTGCTAATAGGTGGAGCTTCAAGCCTTATGGCAAGGAGATTCAAGGCCATCCTTGATCTCTTCCTTCAAGCATCGGGGGAAAACTAAACAACAACAAATGCAAAATATATACCTGGAATGTTCCAAGACATATAACTCAAAGGATTGCTATGATTCTGGAAATTCCAGGCCAATCTAGTTGGTCTCACTTCATGTATCTAGGACTCCCGCTGGCCAAAGAATCAATCAAACACGAAGTATGGGTTAATTTGATCGAGAAGCTTAGAGGCAAACTTCAAAGTTGGGGGATGCACTGGCTCAATCTAGCAGGAAGAACAATCCTTATCAAGTCCATCTTATCTGCCCTCCCTATTTATCAATTCGCCATAACGCTCGCCCCCTCAAGTATCCATAAACACATGGAGCTCATCCTTAGAAGCTTTCTCTGGAAGGGTGGAAAGCAAGAAACGAAGAAATTCAGTCTTGTAAAATGGGAAAAGGTCATCCTCCCCATAGAAAAAGGCGGGCTAGGAATTAAAGTGCCCAGATTGGCAAACTTGGCAATGGGATTCAAGTTAATATGGAGAATTCTAACTGAGAAAGACTCCTGGTGGGCAGAGGTCTTGAAAAAAAAATACCTAAGTGGAAGCAACAGCAATATCCTCTCCGACACAATCACAGAAAGACAATGCACCCCGGTCTGGAAGCTGATCAAAAAATCTTTAACTCTCCTCAAATCTCATATCTCCAAAGCCCCAGGCAATGGGAAGCAAACCAGCATATGGAAAGACAAAATAATGGGTCAGGAAGCCAAGGAAAAGCTTCCCCATCTGAGGCCGCTGCAGCAGTGGATGTCTGATAAAAATCTCACAACTCTCTTTGACATTTCAAATTGGGACCATGACAGCTGGAAAGGCTGGAAAATCAGGCATCTTCCTGATGGACTAAAGGAGCAATGGAACAACCTTAAACTCTCATTAGCAGGAGCAGCTCCCACAAGCAAGGGGAAAGAGGACAGTTTCATATGGGATCCAAATGGAGGCACCTACTCGGTTAGGGAAGGTTACAAAGCGCTCCAAAAACAAGCTGCATTGAATAATTGGCAATATCACAAGAACGCTTGGAAAATCGAAAGTATCCCGAAGATAAAACTCTTCAATTGGACCTTGCTTCATGGCAAGCTCCTAACAGCTGAGAATTTGAGAAAAAAGGGGATCCAGGGGCCTTCCATCTGTGTTATGTGCAGGAAAGAGGAAGAAAGCCTCAATCACCTCTTCATAGAATGCCCAATAGCATCAACATGCTGGAAGCTCATAACCAGCCCTCTAGAGACAGGGGAGGTTCCCAACCAGGTCTCTCTCCTTCAGAAAGGCTGGGGGAAACTCTCTCCCTTTCCAACCAAAGACACAACCCTCGCCAAGAGACTCTGGTCCAGCATTCCCTCCAACCTCTGCTGGCAGATATGGCTCGCCAGAAACGCAAGCATCTTCAAAGACAAAAAACCTAGGATCTCAAATATCCTGGCCAAAACTGTTGCGCTTATAGCTGAGACTATTGAAGCCAACGGGATTCAACAAGCTGACCCGGAATACTCAACTGAGCAAGTGAAAGCATGGGTTCAAAGATTCAACTGCAAGCCAAATCCAAAATTCAAGACAATCAAGGGATCTGGACAGAGTGAATGGAAGATCAGAGGGTCAAAAGAGGAAGTTAACAACTGGATCCAAAGGCAAAAAAGGCACACACTACACTTCGACGGGGCCTCAAAGAACAATCCAGGCATAGCTGGAGCAGGGGGAGTTTTAAAGGACCCCCAAGGAAAAACGATGGTTACATATGAATGGAGCTTGGGGACTTTGTCAAACAACAAAGCAGAAGCATATAGCCTCCTTTTGGGGATCTCCATAGCGCGGAGGAGGGGAATTCATGACCTTCTAGTGATGGGAGACTCAGCAATCCTAATAGCAGCCTTAAACAAGGGGAACAACTTCAACCAATGTGCCCTGAACAGAACAAAAGACAGAATCTTTGAACAGGCCAGGGGCATGAACAACGTGACTTATAAACACGTCCTCAGAATACATAATAAGACAGCTGACGAGCTGGCCAACAAGGCCATCAAAAGACCCACGGGCCAGGTGAGGGAGAATGAGGAAATATATGATCATGATATCCCATAGATATATCTTAATCCCAATGCATCTGACTGTTAGTCACCTCAGGCATCTAACTCGAGACAACAGGCCAGCGAAAAAGAGATCTTCTGCTCTACAAATCGATCTCGACTGCCAAAAAGGAGGGTACAGGACAGGGAATCGGCCTCAGGACCTGAACATGCAAGAAAACAACAGCATTTCTCTTCGACACTCTCCCGGAATCAAAGGAAGGCGTGATCATGCCCATACTTGTTACAGAATACAAGGACGGTCACAGAGCACCTCAGATCACTCGAGGACAGATATGATCAGTCACTCCGCCTCCATTCATGAGTGGGAGATCGCCCGTTGCATCCTTTTTAAACTCATCAAGAACCCAAAGGCCCTCACTACTCATCAAAACCATAGCGCGCGCAGGAGAGCCCTTCTGGATCGGAGGCAGTGCCAAGGTGGTCTTTTCTGCAGTAACAAGGCTAGCACCGGAGACCAAATACACTCTGAGATTCTCTTAGTGAACGGCAATAGCTGGCTTTCCTTTGCGCACAGTGGCACCAGGCATCGAGCGCAAGCAAACTCCACGAGGGCGGACTTACCAGATCTCCATCTGAGCTGGGTAAACAATCTTCCCTTTATCTGTGTTCTTTTCAATACTAACAGTTGGTTCTGTGCTCCCAGCACTGCTCTCAATCATCAACAGGGCACTCACCTCAACTCTGCCTCACCAAAGCAATCTGGCTACACAAGCGGCAAGCCTCATAACTCCTCAGCATCTGACAAAGCCTTCACCGCTCCCAGCAAGATGGCTGACCAGAACAATCAGCAAGCTAACCAGCAGCAGCCAAGGAACCCGATGGATAACATATTCAACAACAGAGATTGCCATATGTGCAAGGCACATGTCATTATGATCAATGCTCTGAAGAAGCAGGTGAAAGAACTCACTGAGGACTTTCACGCGGACAGAAACTCGAAGAGAAAGAAGCTGGAGAAGAGGAAAAAAGAAATCGAAGACCTTAAGGATCGCTGCATCCACATGGAGGCAGTCATTGACCACCTCCGCACCTTAACTGAAAGCCAGCAAGGAGAAGCTTCAACAAGAGTGAGCAAGAGGGAACCTCTCCAGGATGACTCGGTTACCCAACATTCCCCCTAACTCATGCAGTGTAGTTATAAATGGATAGGAGGATCCTTTGTAAGGCATTATAGCCGTTTAAATTCAGTATTAAGTGTAGTTAAGAAGAGCTTCGAGGACTATGGGTCTGCGAGCCCAATTTTGAATCTCAGCTCTTGGAATCTTCCTCTTATTGTAATAGTTTTCGAATCGCAAGTTTTATAATACACAAGTAGACGACTTTGTTAAAAAAAAAAAAATTACAAGTTAACTTAGATGGAAACAAAGAGTATTGGTGTGTTGACAGTTATATGGAAATAAAACAATATTAGAGTCTAAAAAGAATGAAGGTGTGAAATTGTTCAAAAAGGCGGTCAAAGAAATTTAATTATGTGAAACAAAAGCACAAGATAACTTATATAGGAACAAAGAGTATTGGCGTGTTGACAATTATATGGAAATAAAATAATATTAGAGTTTAAAGATGTTGGATGTTATGATAATTTGATAATTATATCTAAACAAAAAAGACTATTAGTGTTTTGACAATTATATGGAAATAAGAAAATATTACTATTTAAAAATGTTAGATATTAAGTTAGGTAATAAAAATAAAAATTTATTTCACAATTATATGGAAATAAGAAAATATTACTATTTAAAAATGTTAGATATTAAGTTAGATATTAAGTTAGGTAATAAAAATAAAAATTTAATTGAATAATTTTTTTCACTTTATTATATTATAAGTGTATTGTACTTTGATACATTTAAAAGGTTGTATATTTTAAAACAATTATATTCACAATAACTCATAAACAATTTACATAGCAACGATAAACTAATAATATGAAATACGATTTTTTTTAATTTAATTATTTAGTGATATCTTTAACTAATTTTAAAATTTTAAAATGTTTTATTATTATGTATAAGGTATCTAAATTCATTATTATATATATATATATATATATATATATAATTAATATTATGCATAATGTATTTGATGTGTATTAGTATTATTTTATTTATATAATAATACAAATGGGATTTTTTTTTCTCATATATGTATTTTTAATTTGTTAATATTAATATCATGTAAATTGTATGCAATATGGATAAGTAACTTACAATGTGATTAGTGTTATTTTTTTAATGTTGTATTATAGAATTTTCAGCTTTCAAATATTTTTTCACTATAAATTATTTCGATTTAATACTTTATGTTTTATAAAGTATTAATGCTTTTATATATATGTTAAGAGTAGATTTAGTTATATAATAATTATTTATATTATCTATATATATATAATTTTAAAGTCATGATTAAGATAGATAATAAATTGGTATATAAGATTATTTTCTATCAATTGAATTTAATATTGTATCACTTAAATTTAATTTATAAGATTAAGATAAATAATTGTTATTTTCTATATTTATATTTAAATTTTAATATAGTTTTTAAACATAAATTGGCTTAATATAAATAATTAAAATGATTAATTAATTTATTTTAATTAATGTTAAAATTAATAAAAACAATTAAAATTATATATTTTTCATTAATTTAAATTAAAAAATTTCACCTAAAACACCCAAAAGTCAGCTTGTGGATTAAATGTCCATGTCCATAATGTCAAGAAATAATCATTAGAAATGTCTATGCATAATGTCAAGGAATCATTCTTGAATATTAACAATGATGAACGAAATTAAAGATGTCTCTATTACTATTGTATTGTGAAGTGAAACATAAAGGAGAGATGAAGCTCAAATTTAATTTGAATATCTATGTTGAATTTAAACTTCTTTGATCCATAAGTTTAATGAGAAGATTTTTTGGCGGAAATCACATTATAGTATTTTTGTCGACCCGTTTAGAACCAACGAGTGTGGTTCAGTTTATGATTAATTAGTGTGAAAGTGGGTTCTAAAAAGTCAACCTTTACACACATGATCTCACTATCATGGTCTTGTTATGAATTCTCCATCTCTATTTTTTTTGTTTTTTCAAAAAAACAAACATATTTTTGATACTTCTATAATAGAAATAAAAAAAATATAATATCTTGAATGTATTGTAGCTCAATATTCAAAATATGTTTCAGTCATACATAAAAAAAGAAAGACTAACTTGTCACTAGAAAATAAATATTAAAGAGATTAACGGAAATGACTCATGATAAAGCACCATTCTGAATTGTGAATAGGTACAAGTACCAATATCCAAAAGTAAAGCTTCCTTTGAGAGTAAATCTATTAGAACGTTATGCTCCCTGTAATAATGAAGGATATTAAGATCATCAAATTGTTTTTGTGATTGCCAGATCCTCCTTGTCCATGATTCCAACTCCTCCTTGTCCATGATTCCAACTGAAGGATTATGTGATCCACCTTTCCATTGAACCAGTCTATATTATTTTGGAATCACCAATCAATTTTGAAACCTTCAGCTTCTTCCAAAAATATAACCTCTAAGCACACAACAGAGAAAACAACTCAGCAACAAAGTTTGTACCACTTCTAATTCTCATCTTACATTTTAGAAATACATTATGAGGGAATAGAATGACAACACCAACCCCATAATTCTCCTTTTGAGAGGAAATATCAAAGAAAACCCATACATTTCCTTTAGATAAGACTAGTTCCCCTATAATTTTTGTCTTCTTCAATTTCAAGGGCTTAACTTGTTCTAGAAAAGCAACTCTAGAATTATGTACAATCACTCTTGAGAATACAACATCATTCTGAAAAAAAAAATGTGTTTATCCCTAAACCAATGTCGTACATCACACACATCGGGAAAAATTTAGAAAAAGACAAATTAAATCTCTAAACCCAAAGCCACAAACTTTCTTCAATAGAATTCCCAAACCATGAACCCCATGAACCTTTTATTTTTAAAATTGGCAAAACCTATTTCCAAATTAGTCTGAAAGTGGGTCCTAAATGGTCAACCTTACACACATCACCTTACAATCATGGCCGAAGTATGGATTGACCATCTCTAAATTATTTTATTATTACTATATTTGTTACTCAGTCATGGGTTGGAGAACTACTCCGCCAATATATGGGAGTTGGGAGACAACGTTATTCCCTAATACAGGGAAGAATACACGTGGAAAAAATAACGGAATCTTAATGTAGTGTTTTGAAAAATGATTGAGGATATATATTAATTTTTAAGTTACACTATATGTGTGGGGATCTCAATTTAATTAAAAAAATAAAAATAAAATATTAATTTAATTAAAAATGTAAAAAGTATAATTATTTTTAAGATAAATCTTAAATGTTTTTTTAGCTAAGAATGAAGATGTATGTATAGAAATTTTGAAGGTACTTTCAGAGGTCTCTGTGTTTATGGAGGAGTGTAGGTTAGTTGCATGGTTGCGAGACAATAGCAAGGGAAGCACTTTGATTCTAAGAGTTGGGGCTATCCTCGGGAGGGGGCATAAACAAGATCTTTGTTGCATGGTTGCGAGACACTAGCAAGGGAAGCAATTTGATTCCAAGAGTTGGGCTATCCTCGAGAGGGGGCATAAACAAGATCTTTAGCTGGTCCCAGGTGCTCTAGTTGTGTGGCATTTGTTATGTACTTTCATTGGTGTCTTTATTATCAAACTATTATCAATAACCTTATCAAGAACCTATAATGATATCATTGATTAATTAGGGAATATTAGTCCCCATCACAAACTAGATAATTGCATCAGTGTCGAGGTTCATCATACTCAACCCTTAATAGAAGCAAGTATAAGGGGATGGTAAGTCCAGAGCACCATATCCTATCACAATGTTTCAAATTATATTGACATCATATCAACTAAAGATTACTCATAACAAGTCATGAAAGATATATTCATTAGATTACATGTCACAAACCAACTAAATATCTAATCAGTGACTATTCTAAAAAGAGTACACCCAACCATATAAAACACCTAAATCTAACAAGAGGGTAGTTAGTATGTAATGTGAAGTTTAATAATGTCTAGAAAAGAGTACAACACATACTAAGGTGCAATTCATGAACAATTAGCCACCAAGGGAAACCCCAACCATCATTCATGGAGGATGATACTTGTAAGTATTGGCTAACGATGATTAGTGAAGAGTTAATCATTCATATATAATAATAAAATTTGCTACCATAAACATCCAAACATCTCGGATAACACTCACATGCACCACTGCTTAATGCAATATTAATCATGGATTACTCCACTTTCAACTCTAATATATTTCATGTAATATCTAGAATAACGTTCTTGATTAAGGAGTCTCACAATCCAAAGGAGACAATCAAAGTTATTTTGGACTACTTTTTTTTTTTTTAAGAATGAAGAACAATTGGAAAGTTTCTTGCTAGCATTGCTAAACACTATATTGAATGGTTAGCATGCATCCTCCCACATGTTGTAATAGTGGGCTATAATTTGTACTAATTGCATCACTTATAATGAGACCATATGCATATAATGTCTCTTAATGGAGGAAATTTCCACAAAAACTAATAAGGACATCTTCTTTCAAAGTCAAAATTTCCTCTTAAATATTTGAATTTTCTCCAAATTTATGCTTTAAAATTTCAATGAAATTTGTGAAAAAAATAGGTAAATTAAAACTAAAAATGAGTATCTGTTGGGGGTAACGAAATTGACAATGGGAAGAAAATGAAGCCTCACCGAATCGGAAGTCTTGGGTTCAAAGTAAAAAAACTAAAAATGAATAAGAACTTGAAAAAAACCATTAACAAAGGTACCCAAAATATCCACAAATTAGAAATATGTATCTCAACAATATTATTGCTAATACAATTTTAGCTAAATACTTTTAGTAATAAGTAGGAATCCAAATATCATCACCCTTTATCAACCTCTAACTTGAACACGTTGCTCTTTATTCTTAAAAAACAATAAAATTTCCCTATAGATATTAATGTGCTTGCAATGGGTGGAGGGATTTTTCCACCACTCGTTAACATGTTCACCCAACCCTCCCTAGAGCGGATGTAAAACAACAACATTAATGTTATGAGCACATTCAACATAAAAGAGAAATGGAGAAAAGATTAAGGTCAAATCATTACTATGAAAAGTTGTGTGATAAAGCAAGGGCGTGGAAGAATACAATGTTCACCTTTTAGGAGTCCAATCAAGAACATTAATGTTGTGAGCACATTCAACATAAAAGAGAAATGGAGAAAAGATTAAGGTCAAATCATTACTATGAAAAGTTGTGTGATAAATCAAGGAATTAAGGAAGTTTCTATTTCGTATCTTATAGCATAGTAAATGTCTTTTGACATGGGTCGATATAACACCATATAATACGCGGCGCGATGATGAGAAAGAAAAAAATATGCGCCGTGTTATATGGTGTTATATCGGCCCATGTCAAGAACATTTACTATGTTATAGGATAGGAAATAGGAACCGCCCTACATCTACACGGTGCTGAATTGTGATGCAAATGCCAATTGTGTGGTTGGTTTTGTTCTACCGTGCAGCTCTATGATTGGACTCCTAGAAGGTAAACAGTGTATTCTTCCACGCCCTTGCTTTATCGGCGGTTCCTATTTCGTATCCTGATCGTTTTTTCCAAATCCGTTTTGGGTCCACATGAGCCGACTCTGTTAAAGCAGAGGACAACACACTTGACGTTCGGAACACCGCTGGTGCCTAATCTTCGTGGTTGGCAGGAATATTCCTGAGAAGCTTCCAGAGGTGCCCACGTGGCATTCAAGATCCGGCGAAACTGCGTAGGAAGGAGTTTTGGATACGCGTTAAAGGGAAGCCACCGATCTGCCCTTTAAATCCACACCATCATAACACACTCATCATCATCAGGAGAGCGGGAATCACAGTTTAAGAATTCGTGTCTGATTTCTCCTCTGGTTCACAAGCGATTTTCACTTTACTATAGCACTCTAATTCGCCTCGGATTGCAGTTTGCCCTGGTGCTGTCCTTAGAGTTTGGTGCACGGTAGGGTTTTCGTTTCAAGATTGTATTGTCCAGACAATTTGACTCTGGTAATGGCGATTCCGAAGACAACGGTAACAACTGATAGGAAGTGGCTAGAAATGGCCCCTCCGCGGAGAGTATGTGTGGGAAGACGGCGACCTTTGGAGAAAACACTGCGGCCAATAGCAGAGGAGCGCAGTCTCAGTAATGGCGAGCTCCTGGATGGCCTTTGCTCTACTTTTCCTGCTGTCAGTGGCTTCAGGGAGAATGGCGATAATGAAAGATTTGCGTCAGCGGAGTTTTAAAGCTTTTCTTTTGGAAGTCTTGAAAATCAGGGCGCTGTTTATGGGAATCGATGCGTGATCTGGATAATCCATCTGTAATGGGCTTATTCTGCTGTAATTACCCACATCTGTAACATATTTTCTACTCTTACAAAATTACGAAAATATGTTCAGAAATACGTGGAATTGTATTCTGATTGGGTTAGGCTCATTTCCGCTGACATCTATATGATTGGCATTATTTGAAGATTAAATTGCGGTTTAATTACCAAGCCATTAAATTATTAATATCTTTTGGATCGACAACTTTGTGCGACATACATAGTGGAAATTTCATCCCATGGCTAGCTGTGTTTCAGGCGCGGCAGAGGATTTAGGCTTAAATGTTTGTACTGCAATGCACTTTTGAGCATCAACCCCTGTATGTTCGAGCTGTGATGCCACTTTATTATTAAAATTTTGAGGAAAAGATATATAAGGAATTAAAGTTTTAATTTCAATGTAATCCAACTTTAAATGATTGTAGCATATCCTTTGATAACGTTTCTGCGTGCTAATTTTGAGCACCGGGGTACTTTCGTACTGCATCTCCGGCTTCAATATGTGTTATAATACACAAATTAGAGGCGAACTTTACAACAATCTATTTTATTGTCTATTGGTTGTCTTCTGACATTTGTAACAAATATTATAATCTAAATTTTTGTTGCGTCAGGGCATGATCTCTTAATGAGACCTGGGGGCAGTAATGTCTCTATATCTCGACATGGCCCACAATATTTGGAGCCACTTTGCCCATAATGTATAACGGGTAAAAGCTATTTGACTTAACTATGGATTATCTTTTAAACAACTGAATTAAATGTATTATGGATTATTTTTTTAATAAAATGTATATTTTTATTCCTAACAATGGTAGATCAAGGTCAAAAGAAATAATGTAGATCCATGTTTCAGGTCAAGAGAGATTATGAGGAAAAGATTAATAGGAATTTTTCAAAACTAATTTTTTTCAATTATGATGAGGAAAAGATTAATAGGAATTTTTCAAAACTAATTTTTTTTAATTATTATGATGTAATGAAATTATTTCATTTTTTTAGTTAATAGTTAAGTGGTTTGTATCCAAATAAATTTATTATTTATTTATATTAAGAATTTTTTTATTATTTATATTATTTTTTTACAAAATAAAATAATATCTATATTTATTTCAGTTTTAAAATTTAATAATATCTATATTTATCGTATTTATTTTTAAATATTTAGATTTCATACTTCAATTTATGGAGTTAAATACTATTATTTAAGTTAAAATTAATTGGTTATTATTAATATTACATAATATTTTTTTATAAATTCAATATATTTAAATATATTACCAATAAAGCTATATAAATTAAATGATTAGTAAATGACAATGTACCACATTTTATAGTAGATACTAAGATTCATACATCTAGCATTATCAAGATTAAAAAATTAACAAAAAATAACTAAATTATAACTTCATTTTAAATTGTTATCATTATCATTAATTACAAAAATAATTAATATATGAGTTAAACATATATATTTTTAAAAAAACATCCAAGGAGAAAAACATAGTAAAGCAACACCAATAGCAATAAGAGTTGATGATATATTTTTTTATTTAATTGAAATATATATATATATATATAGATAATTACTTTTGAAATAAATCTCAACTCTCTATCTTAAACACTACTAAAAATATTTTTTGGATGTTCTAAAATTCCTACAATTTTTGTTTAATAATTATTGATAATGAAATTGAAATTTTGAAAGTTATACTTTTCAAAATAAAATAAAAAATATATAATACAATTTAATTGCAAACTAATAATCAATATTAAATTTAATATTGTATTAGTTAAATTTAATTTTGTATAATTAAGATAAATAATTGTTATTCTC
This sequence comes from Pinus tabuliformis, assembly GCA_031772625.1. Classification (NCBI taxonomy): domain Eukaryota; kingdom Viridiplantae; phylum Streptophyta; class Pinopsida; order Pinales; family Pinaceae; genus Pinus; species Pinus tabuliformis. The sequence continues at coordinate 1,652,067,757 of CM062817.1, read as the reverse complement.
TATATTTATGTCTAAATTTTAATATAATTTTTAAACATAAATTGACACTAATTAAAATGATTAATTTTTTAAATTCATTTTAATTTAAATTAATATCAAAATTAATAAAAATAAGTAAAATTATATATTTTCCATTAGTTTAAATTAAAAAATTTCACCTAAAACACCAAAAAAACAATTTGTGGATTAAATGTCCATTTCTATAATGTCAATTAATCATCATTAGAAATGTCTAATCCTTGAATATTAATTCATTAATGAAGAAACTTAAAGATATCTCCATTACTACTAACATAAAAGAGAGAGGAAGCTCAACTTTAATTTGAAGCATGTGCATAATGTCAACGAATCATCCTTGAATATTTATCCATTAATGAATGAAATTAAAGATGTCTGCATTACTACTATTGTATTGTAAAATGCAACATAAAGGAGAGAGGAACTCAACTTTAATTTGAAGCTTTATAATTAATTAGTGTGAAAGTGGGTTCTAAAAAGTCAACCTTTGCACGAATACAATCGTGGTGGTTTGTTATGGATTCTTCATTTTTTTTTAACATATTTTTGATATTTCTAAAATAGAAATTAAAGTGTGATATATTGAATGTATTGTAGTTTATTATTTAAAATATGTTTTAGTCATAAATACAAAAAAAAAATACTAATTTGTAATTAGAAAATAAAGATTTAAGAGATTAAAGGAAATGACTAAAGATAAAATATCATTATGGAATTGTGAATAGGTACAAGTGCTAACATTCAAAAGTAAAGCTTCCTTTGAGATTAAATCTATTAGAACATTATAGTCCCTGTAATAGTGAAGGATATGAAGATCAATAAACTGTTGTTATGATTGCTAGATTCTCCTTTTCTATGATTTCAAGTGAAGGATTATATGATCCACCTTTCCATTTAACCAATCCACTATTATTTTGGAATCCACCTTTCCATTGAACCAGTCCACTATTATTTTGGAATCACCAATCAATTTAAAAACCTTCAGCTACTTCCACAAATCTAACCTCTAAGCACACAATAGAGCAATCAACTCAGCAACAAAGTTTGTACCACTTCCAATTCTCATCTTACATTTTAGAACCACATTAGGAGGGAATGAAATGAAAATACTAACCCCACAATTCTCCTTTTGAGAGGCACCATCAAAGAAACCCCATACATTTCTGTTAGATAGCACTAGTTTCCCGATAATTTTTGTCTTCTTCAATTTCAAGGGCTTAATTTGTTTTCGAAAAGAAACTCTAAAATTATGTACAATTATTGTTGAGCATACAACATCATTCTGAAAAAGAAATGTGTTTATCCCTAAACAAATGTGGCACATTCCAAATATCGGGGAAAATTTAGAATGAGACAAATTAAATCTCTAAACCCAAAGCCATAAACTTTCTTCAATAGAGTTCCCAAACCACCAACATTTTATTTCTAAAATTGACGAAGCCTATTTCTAAATATTCTTCACAAAAAAAGAATAAATAAATAAATAATCAATAAATTAACTATCCAAGACATGAAACATAGAATGGAGAACCTTCCCATCTATTTTTTGCTAAAACATTCCAAGTGAAGATTTTCCTTCCAAAAAGACCATTAAAAAAGATAACATTTGCGAGTGTCCGATGGTTTTGAACTAAATTAATCGACCATTTTAATTCGAAAATCATATTTTGCTAAATCAAAACATTATATCCCTACTTTGTTAAAATAACCTCATAGCTTATTTTTAAACCATATTCAAAATATCCTCTTCATGTTATAACTCCCTACTTTGTTAAAATTACCTCACAGCTTATTTTTAAACCATAAAGATATCCTCTCCATGTTATAATATTTTTTCCCGATGATTGTCATCTCTAAATTATTTCATTATTATGATATTTGTTCATGAGTCATGATTTGGAAAACATCACTAATATATGGCTGGAAAGCTTATCCGTTAATATAGGGAAGAATACACGTGGAAATAATGGAATGTTTATATTTATATTTATATATATATATATATATATATATATATATATATATATATATATATATATATATGCCTATAGGCCTTCCTTTGGAACAGACTTTCGTCGTTCCTTTGGCTCCCGTGCTGACACGTGGCATCGGATTTCAAATGGCAAAACCAGGAGTTTTTCAGCGTGACGGTTCTGCGAGGGAGTGGTGTCAAAATAGAGCGGAACAGTTCTGAGGGAGTGGCGTCGTGGATATTTATGTTCTGCGAGGGAATGGCGTCGTTGATATTTATGTTCTGCGAGGGAATGGCGGCGTCGTCTAACTGTTCTGGGGTTCCTTTGGATGTTAGAGCAGAACCTGATCCACGGTTTGTTTTCCAGTTTGTTGGACAGCCTGACGCCCTGAAGACAGTCCTCACATTTTGCAAGCGCAAGGAAAAGTTCATCAGCCCATTTTTACCTGTGACAGAGGTGATCGCTATTTCTGTGTTCATTTTCTTTTCATTCATTCTATCCATCGGTCTGTTGAATGCAAGTATTGCTGCTGCGTCTTTTTTGGTTATGAAGAGAGGAGGCTTTCTCCACTACAGCTAGGGTTTTGACCCCTGCTGCCAACTCGCTGCAGGTAGCTTTCATCACGTGGTCAATTTTTACCCTAAATCCCTGACGCCGTGAAGACAATCCTCACATTTTGCAAGCGCAAGGAAAAGTTCATCAGCCTATTTTTACCTGCAAGTTTAGCCGTGACAGAGGTGATCGCTCCAGGCAAGTTTGTTCATGGCTTCTTTCTTAGTCTTTGGATGTTTATTTATATATGAAAATTTTTTGTTCCACAATAATGCCTTAACCACCTATCTTCTCTGTGGTTATGCACTGTTAGCTTATTCAAACTCTCTGCAATACTTCCTTTGGAATAGACTTTCGTCGTTCCTTTGGCTCCTGTGCTGACACGTGGCATCGGATTTCGAATGGCAAAACCAGGAGTTTTTCAGCGTGACGGTTCTGCGAGGGAGTGGCGTCAAAATAGAGCGGAACAGTTCTGAGGGAGTGGCGTCGTGGATATTTATGTTCTGCGAGGGAATGGCGTCGTGGATATTTATGTTCTGCGAGGGAATGGCGGTGTCGTCTAACTATTCTGGGGTTCCTTTGGATGTTAGAGCAGAACCTGATCCACGGTTTGTTTTCCAGTTTGTTGGACAGCCTGACGCCCTGAAGACAGTCCTCACATTTTGCAAGCGCAAGGAAAAGTTCATCAGCCCATTTTTACCTGTGACAGAGGTGATCGCTATTTCTCTGTTCATTTTCTTTTCATTCATTCTATCCATCGGTCTGTTGAATGCAAGTATTGTTGCTGCGTCTTTTTTGGTTATGAAGAGAGGCGGCTTTCTCCACTACAGCTAGGGTTTTGACCCCTGCTGCCAACTCGCTGCAGGTAGCTTTCATCACGTGGTCAATTTTTACCCTAAATCCCTGACGCCCTGAAGACAGTCCTCACATTTTGCAAGCGCAAGGAAAAGTTCATCAGCCTATTTTTACCTGCAAGTTTAGCCGTGACAGAGGTGATCGCTCCAGGCAAGTTTGTTCATGGCTTCTTTCTTAGTCTTTGGATGTTTATTTATATATGAAAATTTTTTGTTCCACAATAATGCCTTAACCACCTATCTTCTCTGTGGTTATGGACTGTTATCTTATTCAAACTCTCCGCAATACTAGATTAGTACAAGCCTTTTTTATAGCCTCCATGAAACATACACAATTGCATATGTTCCCTCTTCTACGAAAGGGTGCAGTTGGAAAGCCATGTCCTGAGGCATGAATGCGTAGCTTTATCCCCAAACGTTGAATGCTTATAAATTCAAGGTCATGATTAGGGAAAAACTAATAGGAATTTTCATTTTCTTTTGGGAGAAAGGCAGAAATTGAGAAGAGCAAGATGAAAGAGAATAACTATAGCTATTTCCGTTTCTGGTAAATACAGTTATGTCCAAAGTGGGAATTCTGTGGATGAATTCGATTTTGAGTATGATTAAAACAAACCTGCAAACCGGGGATCTATTTGGTTGTGGAGTTCTTATACCATATGAGGGTTTTCTCCACCTGAAATCTGTGTATTACTATCTGCATTCTCTATTTCTGTGTTCATTTTCTTTTCATTCATTCTATCCATCGGTCTGTTGAATGCAAGTATTGCTGCTGCGTCTTTTTTGGTTATGAAGAGAGGCGGCTTTCTCCACTACAGCTAGGGTTTTGACCCCTGCTGCCAACTCGCTGCAGGTAGCTTTCATCACGTGGTCAATTTTTACCCTAAATCCAGCCTTGAGCAAAAAACCGTGGTGTTCCAAGCCCCTGTAGCTAAGACCTCAAAGCATGGAGCTCATCAACCAGAGAGAGTATGTTTCCTCATGAAGTTATTAGAAGTGTCAAAGAAAATAACTATTCCATTTCCCAGGTGTAAGGCTCTTTTATTTGTTCAAAAGTTTTTGGTTGATAAGTTGATGGGCCAGTGGTTGAATCACAAGGTTTTAGGGCTTTGACTAGAAGAAAAACTACTGCTGATGAAAGGATCCTTAAGTTTCATCCTTTATGGAGACATATATATTGCTTTCCTGTTTGAATGAAGGAGGAAAGAAGCTTAATATTTCACAGTGGCCCTTATTTTACGCGCTATTGATGGTTTTATTTGAATTGCAGAATGCTGGAATTCAACACTTTTACCTTTCATTTTCACTTTAGTGTACTTTCTTCGCTAAATTTGTTCCAACATCTGAGCCTATCTCATGCATATTTGTATTATGTATCATGGTTAGTCAAAAGTGTGACCATTGTACTAGACCATGCTTAGTAATCTATGTAAACTGTTCTTTTCATCCAGATGGTTTCTCTAGACCTTTGAGGTTTGTATCATCTAACTGGGCTGATCTGTTTATTAAATATGAATTGGGCCGACCTGTGCATGTGAGACTTGGGGTTGGCCCCTTTGGAAATTTCAAATTTGTTCATGAGTTATACGGAAGTGACAACAAAAAACTTATACATCCACTGCTAAGGGAAGATTTGGCGTTCTTACATGATGAGTGAAGGAGATCGACTATTTGGGGCTTTTGATGCTGAGCATTCACTTTGAAAGTCCACTTACCCATTTTGGAGGATACATAGAGATTGTACTTACTGGTTTTTGTGGAGGAAAGGAGCACTTGGGAGGCCTTTAGAGGCTGGATGTGGCATCTTGAAGGGCCTTCTTTGCATCATTTGTGGAGGGAGAAACTGACATACTAACAATTCCACACCTAAGGATAGTTAGGAGGTGAGGTCATACTAACAATTCGACACCTAAGGATAGGTATGAGGTGAGGTCATTCAAAGCCTTTCGTTTCTGGTCATGAAATTACATTGGTTGGTAAGGCTAAAATTATATTCAAACTGCCCACATTCTTTCTCCTTTCACATCATACTCCATTTCGATCTTCTTAACTTTGTACAAAAAGAAAATGGGAATTGAATTACTCCTCTTTTGCAGATCGCTGCATTTAGGTGGATTGGTCAGGCTGCAAATAAATAGAAACTGCCCATGATAGTCCGCAATCTGGCCACTGTTATGTGACTGATGGAATCTGATTGTTGGTATGGTCTGGCCGCTGTTTTCAGGGTCCTGTTTCTGATAGTTCTTCTATATGCCTGGACTGAAGGACTGTGTGAACTTTCAGATTCAATAGCTATACATGGTGTTTGAAGAGCGTGTTCACTATATGCAATGCCTGCTTTTCAACATCCCTAAAATGTGCAGAAATGCACAAGCACAGTGAGTACACCCGCATATAGCATATTAAAGAAAAAAAATTGTGCATTGTTCACATGATACTTAATATATCATAAATTATTACAAAGCCATATGGAGTCCAGTCAACCTTTTAGAAGGGTCTGGAAAGGGTAAATTAAGTGAGTGAAATACATGGCAAATGCCTTGATTGAACAAGATCTCTTAATGTGTAGGATCAGTATTAGGATTGGCTGAGAAATTTTCCTATTTCATTGATGTTTTGCCGGTACTGCAAGAATATAAGCATTTTTGAGCCGCTTAAGGTGCTTCTAAATTCCAACAATATGTAGCTTTTCCCTGAAGAAAATGGGAATTGAATTACTCCTCTTTTGCAGATCGCTGCATTTAGGTGGATTGGTCAGGCTGCAAATAAATAGAAACTGCCCATGATAGTCCGCAATCTGGCCACTGTTATGTGACTGATGGAATCTGATTGTTGGTATGGTCTGGCCGCTCTTTTCAGGGTCCTGTTTCTGATGGTTCTTCTATATGCCTGGATTGAAGGACTGTGTGAACTTTCAGATTCAATAGCTATACATGGTGTTTGAAGAGCGTGTTCACTATATGCAATGCCTCCTTTTCAACATCCCTAAAATGTGCAGAAATGCACAAGCACAGTGAGTACACCCGAATATATCATATTAAAGAAAAAAAAATTGTGCATTGTTCACATGATACTTAATATATCGTAAATTATTACAAAGCCATATGGAGTCCAGTCAGCCTTTTAGAAGGCTCTGGAAAGGGTAAATTAAGTGAGTGAAATACATGGCAAATGCCTTGATTGAACAACATCTCTTAATGTGTAGGATCAGTATTAGGATTGGCTGAGAAATTTTCCTATTTCATTGATGTTTTGCCGATACTGTAAGACTATAAGCATTTTTGAGCCGCTTAAGGTGCTTCTAAATTCCAACAATATGTAGCTTTTCCCTGAATCAAATAACAAGCATTTTGTTAACGTGGATTACCTTCGGTCGTTAATATGAGAGGTTATTCTCCTCCCCGTGTAGGTTGTGCCCTTATTATTGTTTCACCATCAACAGTTAACCTTCTTAGATTAGATTCCCCATTCATGTCACATCTACTTTGACTAGAATTCTGTATTGTGCTGAAATTGATGAATTGCAGGTACTCCCCTCACGGGAAAAAGAAACCTCTTGTTCTATTATGGAGACAACCTTGACACCGAATGCCATTCCTCTATTGCTGAATGGTTGCACCGAGATTCAACCACTACTTCAAATAATCGATGTAGGTTCCGTTACCTCATTGAAAACAACATCCTCGCACTTCCACATTACTCTATCTGATGGAGCACATCAACATAAGACTTTGCTACCATCCGCATATGGCCCACAAGTTGTCTCTGGAGACATCCAAATTGGATCAATAATTCTGCTCAAAAAAGCAGCTTGCACAGTGCTCCAAAACTCCTCGTAAGGCCCACCATTTGAAATCACCCTCTTTTACTTTTTCCCGCCTAGCCGTTTTTTGCATCAAACGAAGGAAAATGGAATCTTTATTAATTCATTTCTTACTTGTTTACATAAGGTCCATTCGAGTCGTTGAGCTTGAAGTTGTGAAGCGCACAGCAGCGTTGATGAAGGACACATCGACGCTGCAACATGCACAGGCGGGTTCAGCCCAATTTAGCTCTTTGTCAACTAAAGATACCTTGCCCTCTTCAGTTACCCCACCAACTACGGCAACAACTACAACACTTCCATTCACGGCACTCAACCCTTACCGAAAGTATTGGTCTATCCAAGGTAGAGCATTTGCGAAGACATCATTGAAGTCATACAACAATGTGCGAGGCTCAGGAAAAGTTTTCGGATTTGACCTTATCAACCGTGATAAGGAAGAGATCCACCTTTCTGCATTTGCTGAACTGGCCGAATCTCTTTACAATCTAATTCAGGTTGGGCAACTATACATTGTATCAAATGGCACAGTGAGAGAAGCAAATCCAAACTACAACCACCTCAAGAACAAATGGGAGATTTACTTGTCTGTTGCTTCCACTATCAATCCATGTCCTACAGATGATCCAACATTTCCCTACCAGAGCTTTCACTTCAGAAATATTGCTGACGTAAAAAATGCACCTCCAAATACAAATGTAGATGTCATTGGTGTTGTTACTTCCACGTCACCTGCATCAACAATTCGACGAAAAGATGGAAGTGAGACATTAAGGAAAACACTCATACTAAAGGACAGGTCGGGTTTTAGCATTGATGTAACATTATGGGGAGAACACTGTGACTATATCGGACAGCATCTTTCTGAATTCTACTCTTTCAACAACCCACCAATTCTTGCAATCAAAGGAGGCCGCGTGTCTGAATTTAATGGCACCAGTATAGGGACGATACCAACGAGCACTCTCACAATAAATCCACAGGTTGAAGAAACTCAGCAACTACATGCATGGTTCCGTGAAACCGGCTATAGCTCTTCTTCTCCATCTTTGAGTAGAAACTATGGTGTTGCTTCGAAACGTGCCCTGCCACGAAAGACGTTTCATGAGATTGCTGGCATGCAGCCCTCTGATAAAGCAATTTGGGTTTCAGTTCGAGCAACAATTACTGCTCTTCATATGGATGACTTCTACTTTCTAGCATGTCCACTAGATTTCAATGGAAAACAATGCATGAAGAAGGTTGTGGAGCATTCTAACAATCTTTGGCATTGTACAAAATGTAACGGTGACTTCCCAGAATGTGACTACCGTTACAAACTTAAAATTGAACTACATGACCACACCGGGAATCTACAAAACGTCACAGTTTTCAATATCACCATGATAGATGAAAATACAAGTAGGCAAGAAGGGAGGAGATGGGGGAACCCGTCACCATCAGTGGCCAAGAAGGGGCCGATTTTCCTGCAAAATATATTTTTTTCAAGTTTGTTTCCTGTTAAGTTCAGAGAATCCTTCTGACAAGTAACAGAAAACTCCAATCACCCACTATGGTTGGAATCCAAATGATATAACAAAGTTAGATATTTATGTCAGATTATTATCAGAGCCACCCGTCTGTACTTCCAGAGCTCCCGAAACCACGTGCAGGATTTCAGAAAAAGAGAGTCGCTGGATTGTTGTTGTCGATTTTGCATTTGTCTGAAGGATTTGATGTACAATGATGAAGAAGATGCGTTGAACTCCAAAGCATTACATCAGAAAAGTGCCAAAACCAAGATGTGAGTATCTAGAAACTAAAATCATTAGACCTCCCAATGAAAACATCACACACTATAGATAAAGATACTTAGAGAATGGGCAATGCACACATTTCCATTAAAACAACATTAAACAGGTTCAAAACCCAGAGAGGACCACTGGTTATGAAAACTCAAAGACATGGCTCACATCAGAAAAGGATAAGATTGGTCACATACATACCATGAGGGACTGCACCAAAGGAACCATCTCAACTAAGTCCCTGTACAGGTCTTTATCCACATGTCCATTTGTCTGTGACGACACAGATGGTGAAGAAGGTCCAAAGCCCAATCCAGCAGCAGGATAAGCCATGTCATGCATACCGTCATATCCTCTAACATCCTTCCAGCTCTCCCTGAAGAATTGTTGATCCATTGCCATAGAACTGTTGCTCTCCATGACAATTTAACACCCAAAACTGCAAATTCTGCGAACTCGGTGACTACAACAATGTAGCTACACTACGCTAAAAAATGGCAGTTTACTGAGAAACCCATGGACCCATTTCGTCTTTGTGCCATTTCTACATACCCAAATGCTCAAAACCGTCAAATTCCTCAGGCTAAGTCAGGATCTCCTGTGCTCCCCTGGTTTTTCTGTCCAATGACGGAATCCCAGCACAAGATCCGTGACAATTTCTCTACAGAACCCACTAAAACGTATGTGGGTAATCTTGATTCCGCAAATAGAGGAAAACACCAATCTTTCTCAGTGTTCAGATCTCAATTTTCTTGTCATATTAACACCCTCTGCCGCTTGGTTGGATTTTCTACGTCTCCAGACAGAATTGTTTTGAACATTGTAGTGTGAAATAAGAATGAACGAGTTAGAGAATTATAACCTCCGATGACAATGGACAGACTTTTCTGCAGCGCTGAACATTGACCCCCCTCAAGAATTGCAGGCTGAGAACAGACACAAATCGAATTGCTCTCGGCTCTTGCCCTGTTGCTATAGAAAAAGGAGCAGTTGGATTTCTGCGCGAATATATACACGACGCTATACTAACTGCAGGAAGATAACTGCAGGAAGTTAACACGACCCGCCATTCCCTCGCAGAACCACTCCCTCGCAGAACTGTCCCGCTCTATTCTGACGCTACCTGCACGAGACTGAAAAACTCCTGGTTATGCCATTCAGAATCCGACGCCACGTGTCAGTATGAGGAACGAAGGGGCCATTCAGAATCTGATGCCACGTGTCAGCACGAGAGCCAAAGGAACGATGAAAGTTTGTTCCAGCTGCCAACTCGCTGCAGGTAGCTTTCATCACGTGGTCAATTTTTACCCTAAATCCAGCCTTGAGCAAAAAACCGTGGTGTTCCAAGCCCCTGTAGCTAAGACCTCAAAGCATGGAGCTCATCAACCAAAGAGAGTATGTTTCCTCATGAAGTTATTAGAAGTGTCAAAGAAAATAACTATTCCATTTCCCAGGTGTAAGGCTCTTTTATTTGTTCAAAAGTTTTTGGTTGATAAGTTGATGGGCCAGTGGCTGAATCACAAGGTTTTAGGGCTTTGACTAGAAGAAAAACTACTGCTGATGAAAGGATCCTTAAGTTTCATCCTTTATGGAGACATATATATTGCTTTCCTGTTTGAATGAAGGAGGAAAGAAGATTAATATTTCACAGTGGCCCTTATTTTATGCGCTATTGATGGTTTTATTTGAATTGCAGAATGCTGGAATTCAACACTTTTACCTTTCATTTTCACTGTAGTGTACTTTTTTCGCTAAATTTGTTCCAACATCTGAGCCTATCTCATGCATATTTGTATTATGTATCATGGTTAGTCAAAAGTGTGACCATTGTACTAGACCATGCTTAGTAATCTATGTAAACTGTTCTTTTCATCCAGATGGTTTCTCTAGACCTTTGAGGTTTGTATCATCTAACTGGGCTGATCTGTTTATTAAATATGAATTGGGGTGACCTGTGCATGTGAGACTTGGGGTTGGCCCCTTTGGAAATTTCAAATTTGTTCATGAGTTATACGGAAGTGACAACAAAAAACTTATACATCCACTGCTAAGGGAAGATTTGGCGTTCTTACATGATGAGTGAAGGAGATCGACTATTTGGGGCTTTTGATGCTGAGCATTCACTTTGAAAGTCCACTTACCCATTTTGGAGGAAAGGAGCACTTGGGAGGCCTTTAGAGGCTGGATGTGGCATCTTGAAGGGCCTTCTTTGCATCATTTGTGGAGGGAGAAACTGACATACTAACAATTCCACACCTAAGGATAGTTAGGAGGTGAGGTCATACTAACAATTCGACACCTAAGGATAGGTATGAGGTGAGGTCATTCAAAGCCTTTCGTTTCCGGTCATGAAATTACATTGGTTGGTAAGGCTAAAATTATATTCAAACTGCCCACATTCTTTCTCCTTTCACATCATACTCCATTTCGATCTTCTTAACTTTGTACAAAAAGAAAATGGGAATTGAATTACTCCTCTTTTGCAGATCGCTGCATTTAGGTGGATTGGTCAGGCTGCAAATAAATAGAAACTGCCCATGATAGTCTGCAATCTGGCCACTGTTATGTGACTGATGGAATCTGATTGTTGGTATGGTCTGGCCGCTGTTTTCAGGGTCCTGCTTCTGATAGTTCTTCTATATGCCTGGACTGAAGGACTGTGCGAACTTTTAGATTCAATAGCTACACATGGTGTTTGAAGAGCGTGTTCACTATATGCAATGCCTGCTTTTCAACATCCCTAAAATGTGCAAAAATGCACAAGCACAGTGAGTACACCCGCATATAGCATATTAAAGAAAAAAAAATTGTGCATTGTTCACATGATACTTAATATATCATAAATTATTACAAAGCCATATGGAGTCCAGTCAGCCTTTTAGAAGGGTCTGGAAAGGGTAAATTAAGTGAGTGAAATACATGGCAAATGCCTTGATTGAACAAGATCTCTTAATGTGTAGGATCAGTATTAGGAATGGTTGAGAAATTTTCCTATTTCATTGATGTTTTGCCGGTACTGCAAGAATATAAGCATTTTTGAGCCGCTTAAGGTGCTTCTAAATTCCAACAATATGTAGCTTTTCCCTGAAGAAAATGGGAATTGAATTACTCCTCTTTTGCAGATCGTTGCATTTAGGTGGATTGGTCAGGCTGCAAATAAATAGAAACTGCCCATGATAGTCCGAAATCTGGCCACTGTTATGTGACTGATGGAATCGGATTGTTGGTATGGTCTGGCCGCTCTTTTCAGGGTCCTGTTTCTGATAGTTCTTCTATATGCCTGGACTGAAGGATTGTGTGAACTTTCAGATTCAATAGCTATACATGGTGTTTGAAGAGCGTGTTCACTATATGCAATGCCTCCTTTTCAACATCCCTAAAATGTGCAGAAATGCACAAGCACAGTGAGTACACCCGAATATATCATATTAAAGAAAAAAAAATTGTGGATTGTTCACATGATACTTAATATATCGTAAATTATTACAAAGCCATATGGAGTCCAGTCAGCCTTTTAGAAGGCTCTGGAAAGGGTAAATTAAGTGAGTGAAATACATGGAAAATGCCTTGATTGAACAACATCTCTTAATGTGTAGGATCAGTATTAGGATTGGCTGAGAAATTTTCCTATTTCATTGATGTTTTGCCAGTACTGTAAGACTATAAGCATTTTTGAGCCGCTTAAGGTGCTTCTAAATTCCAACAATATGTAGCTTTTCCCTGAATCAAATAACAAGCATTTTGTTAACGTGGATTACCTTCGGTCGTTAATATGAGAGGTTATTCTCCTCCCCGTGTAGGTTGTGCCCTTATTATTGTTTCACCATCAACAGTTAACCTTCTTAGATTAGATTCCCCATTCATGTCACATCTTCTTTGACTAGAATTCTGTATTGTGCTGAAATTGATGAATTGCAGGTACTCCCCTCACGAGAAAAAGAAACCTCTTGTTCTATTATGGAGACAACCTTGACACCGAATGCCATTCCTCTATTGCTGAATGGTTGCACCGAGATTCAACCACTACTTCAAATAATCGATGCAGGTTCCGTGACCTCATTGAAAACAACATCCTCGCACTTCCACATTACTCTATCTGATGGAGCACATCAACATAAGACTTTGCTACCATCCGCATATGGCCCACAAGTTGTCTCTGGAGACATCCAAATTGGATCAATAATTCTGCTCAAAAAAGCAGCTTGCACAGTGCTCCAAAACTCCTCGTAAGGCCCACCATTTGAAATCACCCTCTTTTACTTTTTCCCGCCTAGCCGTTTTTTGCATCAAACGAAGGAAAATGGAATCTTTATTAATTCATTTCTTACTTGTTTACATAAGGTCCATCCGAGTCGTTGAGCTTGAAGTTGTGAAGCGCACAGCAGCGTTGATGAAGGACACATCGACGCTGCAACATGCACAGGCGAGTTCTGCCCAATTTAGCTCTTCGTCAGCTAAAGATACCTTGCCCTCTTCAGTTACCCCACCAACTACGACAACAACTACAACACTTCCATTCACGGCACTCAACCCTTACCGAAAGTATTGGTCTATCCAAGGTAGAGCATCTGCGAAGACATCATTGAAGTCATACAACAATGTGCGAGGCTCAGGAAAAGTTTTAGGATTTGACCTTATCAACCGTGATAAGGAAGAGATCCACCTTTCTGCATTTGCTGAACTGGCCGAATCTCTTTACAATCTAATTCAGGTTGGGCAACTATACATTGTATCAAATGGCACAGTGAGAGAAGCAAATCCAAACTACAACCACCTCAAGAACAAATGGGAGATTTACTTGTCCGCTGCTTCCACTATCAATTTATGTCCTACAGATGATCCAACGTTTCCCTACCAGAGCTTTCACTTCAGAAATATTGCTGACGTAAAAAATGCACCTCCAAATACAAATGTAGATGTCATTGGTGTTGTTACTTCCACGTCACCTGCATCACAATTCGATGAAAAGATGGAAGTGAGACATTAAGGAAAACACTCATACTAAAGGACAGGTCGGGTTTTAGCATTGATGTAACATTATGGGGAGAACATTGTGACTATATCGACAGCATCTTTCTGAATTCTACTCTTTCGACAACCCACCAATTCTTGAAATCAAACGAGGCCGCGTGTCTGAATTTAATGGCACCACAATAGGGACGATACCAACGAGCACTCTCACAATAAATCCACAGGTTGAAGAAACTCAGCAACTACATGCATGGTTCCGTGAAACCGGCTATAGCTCTTCTTCTCCATCTTTGAGTAGAAACTATGGTGTTGCTTCGAAACGTGCCCTGCCATGAAAGACGTTTCATGAGATTGCTGGCATGCAGCCCTCTGATAAAGCAATCTGGGTTTCAGTTCGAGCAACAATTACTGCTCTTAATATGGATGACTTCTACTTTCTAGCATGTCCACTAGATTTCAATGGAAAACAATGCATGAAGAAGGTTGTGGAGCATTCTAACAATCTTTGGCATTGTACAAAATGTAACGGTGACTTCCCAGAATGTGACTACCGTTACAAACTTAAAATTGAACTACATGACCACACCGGGAATCTACAGAACATCACGGTTTTCAATGATGCAGGGAACGAGCTCATGGGCATCACAACTAAAGACCTGTTCCTACTTTCTATCGAACCAACTGATCTACATGAAATTTGTGGCCGGATTTCAGGGCACCTCTTCCAGCTAACACTTTCCATTAAAACAGATTACTTCAACGGTGTTCAACGCTTGCAACCAATACTGATCAATTCAGAGGAAATTCAATATGCCTCTGCATGCAAAGAAGCGCTCACTGACATTCAAGCACTGTCCGCTTCAAAACGACCTATTGTTCGCCGTCTGTGAACTTTTTCTTAGGGCGTCATCTACCACGCTTGTTTGTACATAAACAAACATTTCCACACAACTAATTGTCTCATCTTTGTAAATTACACACCCATGTTATTATGATGAAACCTGCAGTTTTCAGTGCAAATACTCTCTTCCATTCGTTCCAACATATGTATGTTTGCCATTTACATTCTACGTAATATAAATATCAACAGATGTAAAGAGTCACTACATATCTTTGTCGTTCGTTGTCTACATGCTACACATTGATCCCTTGCTTGCTAAGCTATTCATTTTATCGCTCAAACATGTCAAACAAAAATTTTTCTAAGAAAAGGGAACAAATTATTTTTAATCTTGTTTCTCTCCTCTCAATGATAGATACTGAAATAACATATGGTTTCATATCATTCCTAATTGCATGTTTTCCCTTCTACCTAATCTACCTATCTTCACCGATGTTGAACTAAAAAATTTTAAATCTAAGTTCAAAATATAATGTTCCAATTTCACAATGGATGTGCACACAATAAAATGAGATACCAAACATGCACTACTTGTTTACGAAAACTAACAACTACTACTTGTACTTGTTTAGATATGCCACCAAACAATCAACTTGCGGACAAAAACAAGCGGCGGCGTATTCTTTATGCACAACAGAAGGATCAAATAAATGCACGACGTCGACTACTTTATGAACAGCACAACAACCCTACTACTTCCTCTACATCCCTTCCCACCTCAAATGAATATAACCCTCCCCTTAACGAAGAACACCGTCGCTTTCGAGAAAGGATTGATGGACTTTCTACCTTGCATGTTTGCACAACATGCAAGGAAGCATACCCAGGAATGAAAACAAAGCTCTTCCACAATAGACTCTCTTGTTTTCGTTGTGCATCATCTAAATCTACCAATCGTTTTTCTGAACTAAACAACATGGACCCTGGAGAACAACCCTGTGTCCTTCACCAATTAACCCAAGTTGAAGAAATGCTCATCGCACGTGTCAACCCCATTCTACAAGTCACTCATTCCCGTGGTGGTCAATATAAATATAGTGGCCATACAATTAGTTTCCCTCAAGATATCACCAGTATTGCCAAATACTTACCCCGGATGCTCTCTGACTTAGACATCCTCATTGTGAAAAGGCAAAATCCATCTGAAAAGGCTTACGAATTCTACGTTTGCAAATCACGTGTCCTTGCAGCCCTTGAATACAAAATAAAATATGACCCTTACTACCGTGATGTTCAATTGAATTCATCTACAATTTCTACGCTGCCAGATCTCCCTACAGACATTTCTTCTCTTCTCCACAATGTAACCACCTCCTCTTTTGAACCCCATCAAACCACTACTGATTCCACTTATAATCCTGATGATGTCATGCTACCTCCATTAGAAATCCAACCCTCTTCTTTTGTTCCAGTCCTCCCAAATTCATTTACCGAACGTGACCACATTTGTAACTATTTGCACTCGACCCATTCAAGTTCAACAAGCTCTATCGATTGGCCTCCGATATCTCCAACCGCTATAAATGAATACAACACCATCAGCCTCCTTGCCATGGCATTCCCCACACTCTTCCCTACAGGCATTGCAATGATCATGAAACCAAGACTTACAAAAGTTAAAATGCATGAATATGCTTTGCACTTGCTTCATTACCATGATAACCGCTTTGGCCAACACCCAAGATTCCGCTACTATCTTTATAACATTCTAATGCGCCACCGTAGCCAAGCAACAACCAGTGTTTTCGTGAAGAAGTACATTGAGAACAACTTGCCAACAACGGTGTCAGACCTACGCCAGTGTCTTCATGACTCTCCAGATTCAAGATTGCCAGAGCAAATAATGAGGTTTGGGTCAGCTCTACGAGGAACACGGTCTTTCTGGAACAAACGCCGATCTGAGCTAACTGACATGATCACGCAAATAGGAAGCCAAACGTTCTTCTTCACTCTCAGTGCAGCTGATACTAAATGGCATGACTTGCACACGATCATGCCCACAAGTGTTCATTCCACTTCAGTCAACCCCTTCCAATGGAAAATCCAAAACATAATTAAAAACCCACATCTAACAGCCCAATATATGCATTGTAGATTTACAATTTTCCTTGAAGAAATCCTTCAAAAAGGCCTCCATGCAACCGACTACTGGTGCAGGTATTATTTAATATCCATATCCCTCTACATTAATTTTATACATTGCATATACATGTATTAACTGAATGTACCCTTCATGTTATATTCAGATACGAATGGCAACATAGAGGATCCGCACACATTCATGGCTTCCTTTGGCTACAAAATGCACCAGACATGGACACACTTGATTGGGACAATGCATTAGAAATTGCTAATGCACAAAAATATTTCGACCACTACGTAACTGCTTGGAATCCACGTCAGGCAGAACACCGAACTATTCCGCTTCACCAGTCAACAATTCATAACCCGTGTCTCCTTGACACAGCAGCAATATTCGCATCCAATCAATTTGAAGACTACACAGAGCTTGTCAACTGCGTTCAACGTCATACAAAGTGTCATGAATCTTCCTGTCTGCGTAAGAAAGACAATGTGCTTAGCTGCCGATATGGAGTACCGTGGGAATTGAAGTCCACTTCTTCACTTTTCATTGATGATAAGGGTCATAAAACCTATGTCCCTGCTCGCAATGATGAAAGATTGAATATTCACAACGCCGATCTACTCTCTATTTGGAGAGAAAATGTTGATTGCCAACCAGTCCTTTCTCGCCATGCTGTATTGAAATATATTTCAAAATATGCAACAAAAGCAGAGACAAGATTTGAGAGCTACCGTCAAATGCTATCGCGACTATCACAAAGTGCCCTTCCAGAAGCACCTACTAGTGGTGTCATCCGGAAACTTCTTACAGAAACCATTGCAGATAGAGACATTGGTGCACAAGAAATATGCCATATGTTACAAAAGCTACCTGTAAGAATGTACAGGGTAAGTTCCACAGAAAGAATACCAAAAGGACACCGCTCACAACCAGATCTCAAATCAATACACCAGTATTTTTGACGTGGTTAAAACCCTCAGAGTGCAAGGAGGGAAACAGTCCACGGCCTGTCCCAACGTGGGTACTACAGGCAATTTATTAATCAAAGAATGAAAATTTACATAAGCTTCTCTCATGCACGGATTACACGAACAATGACCCTCCATGCGCTTTAAATAGAACTCATGGACCAATCGGGTGTCAAGCCACGGATCAAGTGTCGGTAATACCGAGGTGAGAGTGAACCGTCGGATCACTACATATCGTGACCGTCGGATTGTAAGTTACAAAATGTACAACGGTAAAGAAACACACTTTACCTAACTCTAACCTAACTCTATACTAGACCAAGTTGAACTTAACTATATCCTATGTGTCGGAATATCCTAACATCCCCCCTTAAGAACAACTTGGGATAGGATTGAAGGATTTACAAATATGACACAATAGGAGAAGGAAGGAGGCACTAGAGCCTATCCCCCCTTAGTGACAACTTCCTGAACTCCAAGCATATATCGAAGTTTAGTGAACTTCGCCTCTGTGAGAGCCTTTGTGAAGATGTCTGCAACCTGATCATCTGTTGGACAATATTGCACTTCAAGAACATGGTCATGAATGAGCTTTCTGATGAAGTGCATGTGTAGTTCAATGTGTTTGCTGCGCTGATGCTGGACTGGATCTTTGCATAGCTGAATGGCACTTTGATTATCACACCAAAGTGTGGTTGGATGCTGCTGCTCAAAGCCAAACTCTGATAGGATCTGACGAAGCCACAAGGCTTCCTTACTAGCTTCCACGGCACCACGATACTCTGCTTCTGCTGACGAAAGAGAAATGGCAGCCTGTTTCTTACAAGCCCATGTAATAGGTCCTGAACCAAGAGTGAAGACATAACCGGCAGTAGACTTCCGATCATCAAGGTCACCAGCCCAATCAGAATCAGTGAAACCAACTAACAGAGGAGCTGCTTTGGCACTGTAATGAATCCCAAACTGTACTGTACCTCGAACATAACGAAGTATTCTTTTAGCTGCTTTCCAATGACTTTCACGGGGGTTTTGCATAAAACGAGCAACAAGGCCAACAGCAAAGGAAAGATCAGGACGAGTATGGGTTAAATACAAGAGTTTTCCGACAAGTTGACGGTATAAGGTAGCATCAACTTCAGGAGAAGTACAAGAGACTGAAAGTTTGACTCCAGACTGAAAGGGAGAAGGGGCTGGCTTACAGTCTTCCATGTGAAAATGACGAAGAATATCACAAGCATACTTGGACTGGGAAAGGAAAATACCCTCTTGGGATTGCAAGACTTGAAGACCGAGAAAATAGTGTAAGTGTCCTAAGTCTGTCATTTCAAATTTCTTTTTAAGGCTGGACTTCACATGGTTTATAAGGTTGGGATCACTACCAGTAAGAATAAGATCATCAACATAAAGAACAAGGATGATAAGAGAGTTGCCCACTTTCTTGGTGTAGACAGTATTGTCAGAATGACACCTAGAAAAGCCAGATTCTAAAAGAAAGCTATCCATTTTGGCATACCAAGCCCGAGGAGCTTGCTTGAGGCCATAAAGGGATTTCTTAAGTCGACAAACGAGGCTGGAGTCTGTTTGTATGAAGCCAATGGGTTGTTCCATATAGATTTCTTCCTGCAAGTCCCCATGCAAGAAGGCAGATTTAACATCCATTTGATGGACTTCCCATTTTAAAGAGGCAGCAAGGGAAAGAACAAGGCGGATAGAGTTCATTTTGGCAACTGGAGAGAAGGTTTCAGTGTAGTCAATGCCTTCAACCTGTGAAAAGCCCTTAGCAACTAGACGAGCTTTATGTTTATCAACTTTCCCATCTGGTCCATACTTGGTTCTGTAAACCCATTTGCATCTAACAAGTTTGCGTCCCTTTGGTAGAGGAACAAGATCCCATGTATCATTTGTCATCAATGAATGATATTCTTCATTCATAGCTGCTTCCCAATGTGGATGGCCTGAAGCTTCTGCAAAAGTGTCAGGATCATGATTTACTGGAGCTTGAGCCAGTAAAGAAGAGGCTCTTTCAAACTGAGAACGTGTACGTCGCTGATCTGTAGGATCACCGGCAAGATCACCTGCTGCATCCCGAGTAGCACGGACCCATCTTGGAAGTTGAGGATCCTGAGAAGGTGGGGGAGGATTATCATCCTCGCTTTCATCATCAGAAGAAGAAATGTTTTCAAAGATAGAAGAGATAGGAAGAGGTGGCACATCCGCCGGACTAGGCTCGCAGGCCGATTTATTTTCATCAAATTTTACATCTCTTCTAATGATAACATTTTTGGACTTAAATGGAATAAGTCTATAACCTTTTACATCTTCAGAATATCCAACAAAAGTACATTTCTCACTCTTAGGTTCTAAAGCTTTATGCTTTTCATCTGGAATATGGGCCCATGCTTCACTTCCAAACACACGAAAGTGACTTACATCTGGTTTAATGGAACTCCAAGCTTCTTCTGGAGTGATATTCTCTAGAACCTTAGTAGGAGTGCGATTGATTATATAATTTGCACAATTAATTGCTTCGGCCCAAAAACTAAGACTGAGTCCTTTAGATTGCAGCATACAATTAGCCATTTCCTTTAAGGTGCGATTTTTCCTTTCAGCTACACCATTTTGTTGTGGAGTGTATGGAACAGTATGTTGCATTTGAATTCCATTTTCGGTGCAAAAGTTGATGAATGTGTTTTTAACATATTCTCCACCATTATCAGTTCTTAGCTTAAGAATTTGATGTCCAGATTGTTTTTCAACAAATGCTTTGAAGGCCAAAAAGGTGGTAAATACTTCGCTCTTGAGTTTTAAGAAGTATACCCAAGTGCGTCTGGAGAAATCATCAATGAAAGTTAAGAAGTACTTGCAGCCAGAGAATGAAGCAACAGGAAGAGGACCACATAAATCACTGTGCACAAGCTGTAAAGGGGCTGAGGCGTGCCAAGAGGCACGTTTGTCAAAACTGTCCCGATGATGTTTTCCGAGTACACATCCGGAACAAACACCATCTTTGCAAGATACCATAGGAAGACCTGTCACCATATTTTCTTTACATAGATGCTGAAGGGAGCGATAGTTTAAGTGACCAAACCGCTCATGCCAAAGTTTGCTCACTTCATCATTATGAGCAACAAATACTGAGGGAAGATGGGATGACCCAAAGTTGTGAAACTTATACAACCTTTTGGAATCATCAGCAAGACCAGTAGCTAGAATCTGTTTAGGATCTTTTAGATCCTTGATTACAACATCATGAGGTGAAAATTCAACAATTTTACCTTCACCTGAATGAGTTATCTGATAGACAGATAGAAGGTTGCAGGATAAGTTTGGAACACATAATACATCATTGAACTGACCATTGTCTAGATGAACAGTTCCAGTCCCTACAACATTAAGAGATCTATCATCACCAACATATATATTTTGGTGTTACAATCATTTAAAGAAGAAAACATGGCTTGGTTTTTGGCCATGTGACAAGAGGCTCCAGAATCAATGAGCCACTCATGAGAATGAGAAGAAGAAGAAGATACATTTAATGCATAACCAGACTGAGATGATTGACGATGACATGCAGAAAGTGCCGTTCCGGAAGTTGAAGTTGAAGTAGGCTCCAGATGGATGTTATGTTTCTTCATTGCGGCTTCCAAGGCTTCCATCTTCTTAAAGCATTTAGATTCTAAGTGGCCATCTCGATTACAAAAGTTACAATGTCTATCAGTCTTCTTCCATTTGTTTTTATTGGTCTTATCATTTTGCTGAAATGATCTTTCATTTTGAGGCTGAGATGGTTTAGGACCATTCTTTTGAGGATATGACTTCTTAGGATTCTTTGAATTTGGTTGCTGCTGGGCGGCTAACGCTTTCGTGGAAGAGTTTCCAAGATTAAGAAGACCAAGGTGTAAGAGTTTTTCTTGTTCTCTTATTAAGGAATCACAAAAGGAGTCAAAGGAAGGGGCCTTGTAGTCTTGTCCTTGACAAATGAAAGCTTCCCTTGTAGAATGGAAAGTGGAAACAAATACAGAGTAGGCTGGTCCCAACTTAGTAAGGATGGAATAAATAAGGTTACCATCTTCTTTCTTAACTTTAACACCTTCCAAGAGATATCTAAGGGTCTTGAATTTGGACAAGAAATCTTCAATGCAAGAAAAATTATTAGGATCCAAAGTAAGCAGCTCATTTTCAAGTTGATGGGATCTAATTTCATTTTTAATCCCAAAAACTTTAGCAAGTTTTTCTAATGCTTCATGAGGAGTCTCAAGTCCTGCAATGTGGAATCTAAGATCAGGAGAAATAGACATCCCTATCAAACCACGTGCTTGATCTTGTCTATTTTCCCATTTTGCCGCCTTGTCTTCATCTTTTGGTTTCTTCTCTTGGTTTGTGGCTATTCTGAAGAGACCTTTACTTCTAAGTAAATCTTCCATGTATTCTACCCATTGGAAGTAGTTAGTGCTGTCAAGAATGACTTGGCATGGACTTTCCATTTTTTTTTAAAAACTGAAGCTGAAGATGCTGAAAGTAAGTGTACCAATGGATAGATCTCGAAAAAATAGGCGGTTTTAAAAAAAACGGCTCTGAAAAAGGCTTCCGGATGAAGAAGTTATGGCTTTTTGAAAAAAAATTGTTGACGTTGCCGGCAAAGTGCGCGAATGTGCGGGAATGAAAAAATCCGCCCCCACAAAATGGAGACTTGAACCCAAGACCTCTACTCTCTAAAAATAGCTTTGAACCAATTGATCTATACAAAAAATTTGAGAGAGAGAGAGAGAGAGAGAGGGGGGAGGGGGCCTCGGTTTGCGTGCTTGCCTTGAGAAAGCTCTTTTTCCCTACAAAACACAAAACACAAAACCCAACACGAATATGCAAAGAAAAACGAACCTTGCGGCTCGAAGTTAGCTTTAGCCAAAAAACTAGAAATTTTTTAAAAAAATCTCAAGGTTAGCTTTAGCCGAAAAACTAAATATTTTTCTCAATGTTTCTGATTTTCCGAGATCACACTAAGGTGCAGGGAAAAGAGCATACGCATGAGAAAAATCCTTCCTTTCTGTTTCTGATTTGCCCAGATCGCACAGAGTCGCAGGGCAAAGAGCATACGCAGAAATGAAAGGTATAGATCCGGTTAAAAAAAAAGGCTAAATAAACTGAGACCGAAATAAGCAGAGAGAAATTAACAGTAAACTGCAAAAAAAAACACTGTATACCTCCCGATCTGAAAAATGACGCAGCTAGGGCTACCGGAAACCTTTTCGCATGAAACGAAAGGGGTTCCTCACTGGAACAGATGCTCCAAACGCAACAGAGCAGTCCTCTCGGCCCGAAAGCAGTCAGAAACAACAGATCTAGGAAACGACAGCCGCATGCAGTTCTACCGGCTTCAGATTTGGATCACCAACGGACGCGGCCCTCAAATAGCTCTGATACCATGTAAGAATTTACAGGGTAAGTTCCACAGAAAGAATACCAAAAGGACACCGCTCACAACCAGATCTCAAATCAATACACCAGTATTTTTGACGTGGTTAAAACCCTCAGAGTGCAAGGAGGGAAACAGTCCACGGCCTGTCCCAACGTGGGTACTACAGGCAATTTATTAATCAAAGAATGAAAATTTACATAAGCTTCTCTCATGCACGGATTACACGAACAATGACCCTCCATGCGCTTTAAATAGAACTCATGGACCAATCGGGTGTCAAGCCACGGATCAAGTGTCGGTAATACCGAGGTGAGAGTGAACCGTCGGATCACTACATATCGTGACCGTCGGATTGTAAGTTACAAAATGTACAACGGTAAAGAAACACACTTTACCTAACTCTAACCTAACTCTATGCTAGACCAAGTTGAACTTAACTATATCCTATGTGTCGGAATATCCTAACACTACCTCTCTCTCTTTGCAGCCGTACATTCCGTTCTTTGAATGTCAACAAGGCTGTTTTTAAACGTGTTTCGCAAGATACTGAAAATCCTGGTTCGACACCCAACTTTATCGTTGCGTATATGAACAGGCCTGCCTCACTAGAAGCACTGCCCCTCCTTGAAGCTGCTCGCTCGTGGTCATATTCTGCCCAGCGGAGAAGAAACCACTGGAAACACATATTCCCCCCAATGATTGTACATGTCTTGCCCCATTACAATGTCATTCCTTCCTCTACTAATCCTTCTTATTCCACCTTCTGTTGGAGTGAATTACTCTTGTATTTCCCCTTCCGAACACTCCCTGATGATATCGGTACAACTGATGCAGAAATTATTGCACACTGGGAACAAAAAAAGGGTGCATATACAGCATGGCATGTCCATCGCGAACCCGAAAACCCACAAAGCCCACCTACTGAAGATCAACCTACCCCACACACCCCCCCTGATTCCATTCAAATGAATGAATGGAAAATCCTCTCTCAACTACACCCAGGTTACAATATTGCAATTGATGACCTCGACATGATTGGCTACCACGACTTCGATGTCAACCACAATTGGTCACAAAATACTGTCCCTCCCCCTTTGCAAGAAATTGCCATCAATTTCATTGAATTCAACCGCTCACCCATTCAACACCAACATCATTCATTTTCCAACCTTCCCCATGAGCATACATTATCCCCCACCCAAAGCATAGCTTTCACCGCTGTTTTTTCACACTTCAAAACCCCTTCGCCAAAATCCCCACGGAAGATCATCGTACAAGGAACAGCTGGCACAGGAAAATCCCATTTGATTAAATGCCTTCACCAAGCATTTGTCGAAAACTCGCCAGCCAAAAAAAACCCTTTGTTGTTACTTGCACCAACTGGCGTTGCAGCTTTCAACATAAATGCCCTCACAATTCATTCTGCCCTTCATATCCCTATCCAGACAATGCATCCTCTCGAAGGGCAGCCGCTCCTACACCTGCAAGAGCAACTCCGTCATGTAGAATACATCCTCATTGACGAAATGAGCTTCATTGGTCCAAAAATGCTTTCTCGCATTGACGATCGTCTAAGAGAGGCATTCCCTCTTCATCGGAATACACCATTTGGTAATCGCTCAATTATCCTTGTCGGAGATTTAGGCCAACTACCACCTGTAAAAGACATTCCTTTATATGTTGGGACATCACGTGGCACTGCACTTTGGCGCAGCTTCGACATATTCATAACACTTTCAACCGTATTCCGTCAACAAGGAGCTAGCTCGTCCCAGGTTGCTTTCCGGCAAATACTTTCAAATCTTAGGAATGGAATATCTACACTTGAAGATTGGCAACATCTAATGTCAAGAACAAGTTCCTCTCTTACACATGAAGAGAAATGCACATTCGACGAGTCCATGCACCTATTCGCAACAAACAACGCAGTTGTCTTGCATAATAAGAAAATGCTCAAACAATTGAACATCCCAGTAGCACTTTCCTCTGCGGAACAACAAAGACAGAAAACTCCTACTACAACAGAAGATGAGCACCTACCTGCAAAGGTGCTCCTATGCAATGAACAAAAAGTTATGCTCACCAGCAACTTATGGGTACATGCAGGCCTTGTCAATGGCGCGCTTGGGAAGGTCATCTCAATATTTTATTCAACTGACTCAAAGCCCCCAGCATTACCATCCTTTGTGGTTGTTGACTTTCAACAATACAGAGGAACACCGTGGGACATTTCACACCCAACATATGTACCCATTCCTCCCATCACAAGGGGTGCACGCCGTCAGATACCACTTCAAATGGCATGGGCTTTAACGATACACAAGTCACAAGGAATGACATTAGACAAAGCAACAGTGGACATCGGCACCAGAGAACGCCAAGGGCTAACATTCACTGTAATTTCAAGAGTGCGGTCGCTAGCGGACATACACATCAATCCAGCATTCCCATTCTCCCGCATTGCACAATTGCACAAGAATCCATATCTTAAGCGTAGACAGCAAGAGGAATCATTCCTTGCATCAAAATCTATCCAGGATAATACAATTTAGCCAATCATACAACCTGCCTTCCAGAATTACCCACATGGTAAACACCACTCACTACATAACGAAGTTTCACATACATTTCTTACTATTACATTTAATTTCATATGATTTTATACTCATTTGGAATCGTTTAATTTATTTCGAATATTCAAACAAAATCATCAAACATATTCATTGTCAGTTACAGTGTTTACTTTTTGGATGCCAACAGGTATGAATACATGCTACCTACGACAGTTGTACGAGTGTTGCGAAGAAATCCAGCAACAAGAACTTACATTACAAGATATGCAGACAAGGATCCTCCCACAACAATCCATGCCACTTTACCGTTTGCGCCCAGCAATTACGTTGTTAAAGAATATAAGGAAACTACTTAAGATTACAATTCACATCCATGAAAGGGATGCACACAGGCAGATGCGACATCAACTGCAGGAACAGCTCGCACAACATGGCACCACAATAAACACTAACTGGTGTTGTCGATGCCATGGCCCATCATGCATATATGATTAGCGGCTCATTCTCAATTACATCTCTACATAATGCTTTTATTGTACATATGCTTAGAAGCCAACGAATACTTTCATTGTATATATCTTTACTTATATCTGGCATGTTTAGTTATATCTTAATAGAACTGTTCTCTGTTGTATGGACAAAGAGTATTCAAGTACGTGGCCCACTGCTCTTTGTTTTGGGTTTTATGATTCAACCAACAACTTTTTTTATTAAGAAACACGTTTCTCACTTTAGATAGGTCGATGTTTACAACAACCTATTAGGGAAATTTTCATTCAGCTCTTTAATTCTTTCTATTAGTTTTGATAGGGTCAAAATCTGCATATTGTTTTTTATCATTTACCCAGTTGATGCCTAGCTATGAATCTCCCAGTATCTGGATTTGACCAGTACCTTTCTTTATTGTTAAATTTTCCAGTATCGAAAATGCACTCAACTCTGCCCAGTAGTTCGTACCTTCTGCCAATGCAGCTTTGAAACAGAAACTATGGTTTTCCTTCAGAAATAACACACGTCCAGCACCACAAATCCCTGGAATCTATGGGAATTTTATGTCTCATGCATTTCATATTCATATTTGCAATTAAAATAGTAGATGAGGATAGTTCTTGACAGTAGAGGTGTTTTCTTTATAATGAACTATTTCTTTTATTCTGGGCTCTTCACATGCTTGGTGATGCATGTTAGAGTGCCAAGTATTGTGAGTTCATTTATTTTAGTTTCATATTGTCTAGATATGGCTCTTGGACCTTTACCCCTTGGAAATTAGAAGTGCTATCATTTTCATTTTGGAGGACAGGTTTGTTCAATTGACATTCTTTACTGTAGATTACAGCTGCTGGCTTATAATGTGGATAAGTTTAGGTCCTGTTCATCTTTTTGAAAGGTAAATGAAATGGTGTCATTGGTTGCCATCTGAAAGTTTTTGGTGCCTGGAGAACAGTTTTTTTGACTTATAGCTTTATCAGTGAGAAAGGTTTCATATCAAATTTCCTCGTGGTTTAATTGCATCAGCTGCTTCCTTAACTGTATTATTTTAATAGCTCAATGAAGACCGCATTCGTAAATGTTAATCTGAAAGCAGTCATAAGCAGTCATCAGCAGTCATAAGAAATAAACTAAACCTTGATGCCCAAAATCACAATCCTAAAATAATCTGATAGCCAGCACAGCCGAACTTCATAACATAGTATGGCCAAGGTCTACTAAATTTAAGGCATCCACAACACGGTGCATTTTCTGTTCTCCAAATGGTTAAGCAGGTAGTTGAGATGATTTGTTTTTCCATTGAATACAGTATACCCCAGAACAGGAGTTCGCGTACTTGATAGAACAGTTCTCTGTGGTTTTTTTATCCAAGTTGAAAGATATTGTATGAAATCATGACTTACATGGTTCTTTTTGTCTTAAGCTCGTCCACATACTTAACCACGTATCCCAATGAGTTGCAAAATTGATTATAGAAACTTTGTACAGAAACTAAATGATTTCTCACATCTGTCATCTTCTGCAATCCAGTACATGGTCCACTGCTCTGTGCTTTTTGTTGGTTAACTGATCTGTGTTTTGCAATACGAGAGAGCAGGTTGGGCTCTACAGCCCAGATGGCAAGATTCCTTCTACATTAAACAACAAAAACATGTCAGCATTTTACCCTTCCATCACATTCACAAAGTTGAGTTTTATATCATTTGGATGTTCAGCTTTCAAAGCTGCTCCAGACACACACAATGGGTTGCACACTGCTATTACTCTGTTTTCTAAAACTCTCAATTGCTTAGTTACACAGACTTACAAGCAGAATAGCTCCTGTTCATCACTCAGCTATACAACAGATTATAAATCTATAAAGAATTTAGTTTTACTCCACCCCAATAAGGTCTGGAATGTTATATGCACAAGCCAGTACAACTGTTTATAGTTCATCACTTAAGTTAATTGCTCAACGCCATGATTAGTGTGAAATGGATGTTATTGTTAAGATGCTATGCTGAAAGAGCTCACTTTCTTTGGTGTTGCAACCACAAGTGGAGCTCCTGGAGAATTTGTAATAGCAAATTTGTCATGCATAAATTTGCTATCCACACTGGATTCATATTTTGGAACAATCTTCTAGCAATAGCAGCTTTTTAGACCATTCTGGCCCTTGTAACACACATGTCGTTGTTTTTTACTTGCCGGAAGTTCCAGATGACAGAAAATTTACCAACAGTCGCAACTAGATGGCACTCCCGCCTTCCACTCTCAGTAACCTGCAGTGATGAAGAGAATAGATGTCAGAAATTAGAACACTTGAAGAGCTAATAAAGGTTATATTCCAGCCCAACGGTCCTGTAAGGTTCAATTGCTACATGTTATGAAGTTGAAGTCATTTTTTGTGTACCGTATCCCTTCATAGACAATTGCTAACTTTATATACATTATTATTTGTTTATAGTGGTGATATTCAAGAAGCATATGGCCAAATTTTTCTGTATCTGTAAGGCATCCTTTAAATATCAAGCTTTCCTTCGAAAAATATATCTTTCCCCTCTTCTTCAATTAACAAAGGCCCCGCAACCTCCTTTTCTCATCAAGAATGTGCAATATTTATGTCTTCATCAAATCACACAAGCATCTGTCGGAAGCATACAATAAACTGCTGTTAGAGCATGTGAGCAAAGCATTTTACTATTCTTGAGAGATGTAGTTGTGTTCTGCCTTGGCTGGACTGTATCTAGGGTTTCATTCAGTCATCATTTAAAGATGCATTAGTCTCTCGGAGGCTGTCGAAATCCAGGATCTCTTCTCCATCTGGGATGTATGCTCAATACTTGCCCATACCTTTGCCATATCTTTTTTAATGTTTTGGGTTTGCTTCCTTCACCCACATGTGCTTGTTCTTGCATGTTTTGATGTTTTTTTGGCATTCTGATGGGGTTCATTTTCACTTCCCTGTGCCAATCATTCTCAGGATGCTATCTATTTCTTTAGGTGGTTGATTACCTCCTCAAAGCACTTCACTAATACAAACTACCCCTGCTTCATGTTGGATGATATCCTTCCTGTCCACACACACAATAGAAACAGAATTCTAAAAATGCAAAGTGCGGTAGATAAGATGATAATTTTTTTAACAGAAATCTAAATCTAGGTTTTAAATCTCCTCAAGGAAGTAAAATTTCACACCTCATTTGGGTTCATTGTTTCAATATTGCTTCTATGAGCCCTTCTAAAGCATCAAGTGCTTCAATCAGAGTGTTGGCAGGCAATGCTTGCTCTTCCATCTTCAAAATCCTTAATCTCTTCTTTATAGCCTCTACCCTTTTGCATACTTGTCATCACATACCCCCCTAAAGTGAATAATCTACCTTCCCCTTCTTCATCAACAAAAAAAAACTCTGCTTCATCATCCTCTGCAACCAGGCTTTGGTTTCAAGTGGGATTCTGTCCTTTTCATCTTAAGCTCTATTCAGAGTTCTGGCTACCTCTGTACATTTCACCTCTGGCTCATTTTGACTACAAGTTCCTCCGGATTTTCAGGTTTTCTTTCTAATTTATTGCATTGGGAGACTTCAATTTGTAGTGGCAAACCTTCATATAAGTTGGGTCAGGCTTTCAGCATTTTCAGGCCTATTCTCCTTTGTCTGAGCACATCAATTCTGAGATTGTCCTGTATATTTATAATCAAAAGGTAAAGCCAGACTTTCAGGTGCACAAATCATGATCATCAAATTTCTTCACAGAATGATACTATTATGAGGATTCTGCCCCATTTGAATCAAAGGGTGATGCAGTTGGAAATGGAATGTGCTTTCCTAAGAAGCACACAGTAAAGTCAGAATGATATTTCAGGTGCTTCCAATCACATAAACTTGGACTCTGCAGAGATTGGAGAAATCAGGGAAGAAGACACTGTGTGGCAGCTCCTTGAAGCCATGGAAATAGGAGATTTGGAACCAGTGCACTCTACCCAAGGAATGGGAGAAGCTGACAGCTGTAACATCTTTTATTTTTCTAATGTATTTCAAAGTTTTACTAATACTAGGAAGCTATTACAGGATTTATACTTGTGTGAACTTTTGGAAATCTTTTTTAGTAGTCTTTTGTAAGCTGGGAATTTTAGACATGGAGCTGGAATGCCTAGCTTATCTGGAATTTCAAAGAACAATGTACTTCTGCTGTTTAGCTCTCCTACAACATCTTTTTGATTAATACGAAAGTTTCCTAGTTTTGGTTTAAGAAAGAAAAAGGCAACTCTGCTCTGAACAATTTTGTTGCCTCTGACACTAACATTGATGCAACAGCAGTTGTGAAGACCTTGTCAGAGAACTGATTATCCTTCCTTAAGCAACATTGGCGGTTCTGAGCTTATCTCTGTTTTCAATTTCATGACTAAGCGTTACTGCTGTCTACAGATACTTCTATGGTGTGATGTTAATAATTATTGCAAACAAGTTGGTTATACTACCAATTGCATTCCTTATTTAACAAGATTTCCCAACATACTTTGAAAAATACAATACATGAATTTAAAATCGGTTTCAAAATTTTAATAACGTTAATGTTTTAGTTGTAGTGTCAACTAGTAATGTAAGTGATTTGTTTTAATATTTGCAAATCACAAATTTCACCACTTTTCATTTACCATGTACAACGTTGTAATTTACTTTTTACTTAAAAAAAAAGCGTGTTGCCAATAATCTTTTGAATCTATTGACCTTTAAGTATGAACGCGTTCTACACTTACTATATTGATATGAATGGTTTGGTTTTGGTTTTGTTCTTTTAATATCAAATGTACTGGTACATGATGCTCAACGTGGTTATTGCCTTCCTCACTACTCAACTTTCTATATGCTTCACTATCTATAGAACTCTCTTCCTTTTACTAATCCTATCGGCCTCTCTTTGTACCTTTTGGGACAATTGCTAGTTTAAATAAGACAGGATACATATCCATTCTTGGGTTACAATGTCAATGACACACGCTTATATTGTCCGTGACATAGCATCGATGTATATATTAATGAATGATATAAAATGTATCTTTCTTTTTTTCAGAGAAAAAAAAAGCTATATGTATTAGTTATATGTATTATATGAGGAATATAAAGTACTGAAAGATACATCCACAAATCAGTGATGAAATCCTAAAAATATTTGAGCAAATAAAAACCTATGATCTATAGAGATATTACATATTGTCTATGATAACAAAAACTGATATATCTGAAAATCAAAAACTCTGAATATTTGAGACTATTTAGCAAGATGAAACATTTAAAAGTCTGGTAAGGCAAAATCATTGATCTGATAAGTGGTATCATCAGATACTATCTCGAGATGCCAGAATTCAGAAGAGGAAGAAAGACCCATTTTTGAAAGAGCGTTAGCGGTTGAGTTTTTGTCCCTATTGATGTGCTGAATAGAGCAATTCTCCATGCGGATCCAGTAGAAGTGTATCCTATCTCTCCATCCAGTCAGATGTTGTGCCAAAATGGAGTTTTTCCTGTTTAGTGAATCTACCCATAGCTTGGAATCGCCAAAGATAGCGACCTGCTGAATGTCTAGAAAAATACAAAATTTTAAAAGACCTGAGAGGGCTATGGCTTCGATATAATAAAATTATAATTTATTATGTTTCAACTTTATTGTGTGTTAAAATGTCAATCGATATTTAATTTGCAATATATATATATATAGATATATATTAAATAACTAGTTCGATTTAGGGTTTACGAAACATGGGCTGTATGAACTTCATAAGTCTTAAAATCAACAATCTTAATATTTTTTTTTGTAATTCCATTTTCTACCTTAGTCAGGTTGAATTTGTTCTCAGTGGCTAATCACGTTGGATTCATGAAATAACCCTCTATCAAATGGCATATGAGTTTCACATTTTCAAATTCATATGATATTTTTCATCTAATTTTTTTTAAACATAATTTTTGAAATTTTTTTGAACTGTTTTAAAGAGGTTGAATAAAAAATCAATATCCTAAAATATACACAACTAATTTTTTTTTTAAATATCATTATCTTGGTTTACAAGTTCTCTTCAAAAGGGTATTTTTCGTTTTTAAATTTACTTAAATAGTTGAAAAATACCTTAGGTGAACACATGTGTGTAAAAAAATGCAATTGAAATATTACTTCGACAACTTTGAAAAATAATAAAAAAAATATAGTTTTTGCATAAAAAATTAAATTTTTAATATGAAAAAATTAGCTCTCTCTGTAGATCATGCTCATATATATATTTTTTGTTAAATTACACATTTTAGACTAAGTTATGCTACATGAATAGAGGCATACCTCTTAAGATCTTTGACAATTTGCAAGGACAAGCATTTAATTTAATGGAAAATTGACATATTATAAGATACTAAATATTTTTGCAAAAAATATTATTAGGACAACTACAAAATTCTCCACAATTTGTCTTTTTACTCCCAATCAAAATTTGAAGCGTTTATATGAATTTTTAGGGCTTCGATTCGATAAAGAAGAAACACTTAATTTCATCGCCACATTTTGCCCGAAAGAGTAACCGAACTTCATGCTTTTACCCATGGTCTCTCAAACCTTCTAGAATAATTCTTCTGGCCTTTGCAACATCCTTCTTCCACTGGTTAGATGACTTTGCAACATCCTTCTTCCACTGGTTAATGATGTGCATTCGACTTTGGAGGTTTTGCAATATCAATTTTCACATATTTTAACACACCATTTTCATCGAGCATTGTTTCCATTTGATCCTTCCAGGTTATGAAATTTGAGGTACCCTCTAGGGCATACTCTAACCTTAGAGCATTGAAAGAGATTCTCCCAATCCTAAAGAAAAGAAACTGCATTGAAAGCTGCTCCTTTAAAATTCCTAAGAGAAAAGTTCGAAATACTGAATCTAATGTCATTTCAAAGCTTTGATACTATGTAGAAATTTGATAGAAATTGCAACTGCTCAATATTTCAACCAGAAAACTAGAGACACAATTCTACTCTACTGATCCACAGAATGAAAATTACAATTTAAAACAACATGCATAGACATGCAACAATCAAAACCACAAATACACAATGATTTCTGGGGGAACCCAACTCGGAAAATAACCTCTCAAACATTTTTTCATTAATCAATTGAATAGAGAAACTATTACAATTGCTAGCTCCAGCTCTCAGCTCAACATGCAAAAGAATAATTGTTCTATCTATTTAATGAGAAACTCTGGCCAACACTTAGCCAATTAATTTTGCACCAAGCCTCTTATTTCGTTGCACAAATTTGGACGAAATTGGCCCCTAGAAGATAGGAATTTCCTCCAAATTGATTGTGCAATTCCCAATGATTGATCACTTACAGCGTGCAACATCTGTACACTCAAAACTAGCTTACAATTCACGTTGCAATGCCTTGTCATCTCCACTTCAGTTGAGGAATTTGAATTTGTTGCATGCACTAGTTATTTTGGGTTGATTGATCAGTTAAGTGACAGACCTATGAGTTAGACTATTGTCCCACTATACCATTGGCCTTTAATTGAATCTATCAATAGTTAGAGCTCAGTTAACTAAATACAACTGAAAATAATTGAACTAGATTACTAAAATTTAGTAATCACACATGCATAACTGAACTCCAAGCCCTCTAAATCAAATTTATTGAGCTAACTAAGTGACAAGATCCATGTCACACTAGTTAACTGCCTCAGGTTGTCCTGTTGATGTGGAAATTCAATTTACTCAATTTGACTAAGGCTAAAATCAAATTGAGACTTTCTTGCCACATTTTTTTAACACATCTTGTAGAATCTAGATCATATTAAAAATATTATTACTTCGAAATTTAAGGAGATTTTGTGGGGAAATAACCAGCTAGAGAGAAATAGGAAACTATGATATTACGAGGAGGTGATTAACACCAATCATGAAAACTAAAATTATCTATCTGTATTGACTAATATTAAGAAGAAAATGAGCATTGCCAAGATTAAAAGTAATTTCCATGAGCTTCATAATGTAACTAGGCAATGGTCAATTCCCAAAATGCCATGGGATGAAATAGTTTGTTACCTATGTCAGCCTGAAAAGGTTGAAGTTGAAAAACACTTTCTTTTAGATTGTCCATCTTATAATTATATTTAATCTAATTTTCAAAATATTTGTCACATTACCAACCTTCTTACTTCAACAAAACTATAGTAATATGAGAATACTTCTCTCACTTCTCTTTGAGCATAGAAATAAAATGTTAAAGAATTCATATAATCTCTTGCCTACCATATAGGACTTAGTGTATATTAACAATCATCATCATTATAAAATGTAAAAATTTTATTTATTACTAAAAAATATTTAAACATGACTATATATTTATAGTGTATTCCATAATATTTTTGTAAAAATTCATAGTGCATTAATTATAATTAATATTTGCCCCTGAGAGTAAGAAATCAAATTTGTTTATACTAATACCATGCCCATTGTATTTCATATACATAAATATCACTTTATGTATATAAAAATACACTAGGCATGAGTGTCACTTTGAGTATATAATGTATTATATATTTTTATTTTTATTTTTTTTAATTTAATTTAATATATTGGAGCATTAACTTTTTGCATTTACTAATAATTTATATGTTTAACTTATATTAAATGATATTTTTTTCATCTTCAAAAACATATTTTATTAAATTGAATTTTACAATTTTTTTTTTCAATTATATTTAATGTATTTACATATATAAACATAATAATCTGTCAACCATATTAACTTGTACATTTAAGATAGATGGTTGATATTTTCTTTATTATATTTAAATTTTAATAAAATTTTAAACATAAATTGATATAGTAAAATTAATTAAAATTTTATCTTTTAGAACTTATTTTATTTAATTAAAATTTTATTTTATTTAATTAAAATTTTAAAATAATAAAATTAACTTATTTATCCATTAATTTAAATTAAAAACTTTTGCTTAAAAAGTTAACTGCACCTCCGTAATGTTAACATCTCTCGTTGTTAGCCCTCTGTACCTTGACTTGAAAGGGAGCGCGGCAGCTGAGCGGAGTGCAGGGACGTGTGGCAGTAGGCGAATGCAGCAGCCAACCAGGAAGCAGGAAGGAGGGAAACAAATGAACTGATAGCCAATGCATGTTGAGTGACGAAGGCTTTTGCAAAGCAGGGACTTGTGGCAGAAGGTGTAAGCAGCCAATGCATGTTGACATTCGGAGGTAATTGCATGTTAACATGCAGGGCAC
This sequence comes from Pinus tabuliformis, assembly GCA_031772625.1. NCBI lineage: Eukaryota > Viridiplantae > Streptophyta > Pinopsida > Pinales > Pinaceae > Pinus > Pinus tabuliformis. The sequence goes on along the minus strand of CM062817.1, from coordinate 1,652,032,082 downwards.
GTAAGGATGGTCCAGATTGATACCTGGCGATGGGAAATGCTTGCCAGCCCCAGCTAAATTCTCAGGAAGGCAGGTGGCTTCGGTTTCTTCGACGGCTTAGTGCTCTGCATACTCTGTGTGTCATTAGTGGTTAGCTGGTAGTATCATCGAAAGGAAGCGTTTCAGTGTTTCAGAGCTTAGAGGGGCCTTAGTTATTCTAATCTCTTGTCATCTTAGGACTTTCATCCTCCCTGGTAATTTCAACTCTGTTATCTTCTCAGGTAAGCTTCTCCTTAGGGTCATGGTCCAAAGTAACGGATGCCAAGACGTGCAGAATTTCTTGGTATCGTCTTTGTGAGGGAGAGCATTCTTTGGTTAAGGCCTTTTTGTGGAATGGTGGATGATTGTTATGTTGTATCTCCTTTTGGATGCGGTATGGGAGTTGGCTTCTCTGGTTCTGGCTCAAGTTTGCTACTTCCTGCACTCTCTGCTCAGCTTGCTGGCGGCTCCAGGTCAGTACATCTAATCTGTGAGTTTTTTTCTCTATATTTTTTCTTCTGATTAGTAGCTGTTTTTGTTTGGAACAAAGAAATCATGGAGCTGGTAGTCTGGTTGTAGATAAGTGGGAGCTTTCTAGAATGGATAGGGTGTAGAGTGGTTGTTCCTTTTGTCTCACTGACCTCAGGCAAACCATAATACTCCTCCCATGTCAATGGATTCGAGACGGTCATGGGCATCGTTTCTAAAGCCTCAGAAATTCTTTGTTATCTCCAAGCCATGCTCGGACTTTCGATTTAGGATTTGTCAATGGTGGTGTGTTTGTCAAATAGTGTGCTGCTGTTTTGTATGCCCAGAGGAATCAACCTGAACCAAGCTCAACCTCTGGTTCTCAGATCTCATCTCCTTGCCTGAAATCTTCAGGGGTTCTCAGGGCTGGTTTTTTTTTCCGGGATACCAATTCCCGCTCTCATAAGTACAAAGACTTAAATCATTCTCTGTCTAGAAACTCGGGTTGAGGAAAGTCTTGTACTTCCCCTGGATTCTCGAATCTACTGAAGGGTCAGATCTAAATTTGGGATATAAAATTTAGCCGTCGTTTTCCATTTTCTATTTATGACTGTCAGTATCCAGGTAATGGCATTGTCCTCACCCGTTATAGGAATTCTGTCTGAAGGATAAGTAATTAATTCCTCAAGGATCCTATTTAGGGGCGACTCAATCCCTAGACATTCCGGACCTGTACCGCAGCTTGAATTCAATGTTTTAGGCTCCCTTTCTCTGGGTATTATTCAATCCTCTCTGTCAGTCCACCCTGGATCAAATCTGCGCCGGATTTTTTGTAATCCTCTTGGGTTCAGAAGTAGCTGGAGAAATAAATAATGACTGACACTTCTGATCTCGAGGCGATGATTCAAGCAGCGATTCAGGCGGAATCGGCTCAAAAATCTGCCAGAGGGGATTCCGAGTGGCATTCCACGCTGGAGGAGATGCTCATTCATCCCTCGGTCCCACAAAATGAGAGAAGAGGCCTGTTAAAGGAAAAATGTCTTATTCCAAATAGCAATCTCGGAAAGGATATAACACAAAAGTCATGGCAAGAAGCCCGTCACAAGGGAAATAACAAACCGGTTAAGACTATTCCCCCTCCCGCGCCATCAGCATTAACAGTAGTCATCTGTCAGAACGCATTGAGAGTCTTCAAACTAAAGCTTTAGTTGGGAGATGGCATTTCCCGGAATTAGACGATGCGAAAATGAGATGCTGGCTTGAGCAGCAATGGAAGCCTTTAATTGGATATGTGCCGATCATCTCCAGGTTATTAAAAGAGTGGTACTGCTTCCACTTTCTAAACTCCGTTGATCTGGAAATCATCCTAAAACATCAATGGGTTTATAAAAGAAGCTTCTTGGCCTTACACAGATGGTACATGGGCTATAATCCTTTGAAAAACATTCCATCTAATAACTTAATTTGGGTCAAGCTACCCGGCTTACCATTAGAACTGTGGTCAAAGGAAACGCTAGCTGAAATTGGTAATGCAATCGGAAGATGCGTATATGTGGATCCTTGGGTGTTAGGTGAAAAAGACAAAAGGGTAGCATGGATTTTGATAGATAAACCTTTCAGAGGGGGTTTTCCGGCTCACATAGACATTCAATGGAGGGACTCAAAAATCAGGCAAAGGCTCGATTTCTGGGGGATTCCCTTTAGATGCTCAGTTTGCCATCGCACTGGGCATCTAATCAAGAACTGTCCAAGACGTCTTCCAATTAATCGTAAACAGCACAGTCATCATAGATATGCCGTAAAGCCCGTCAAAAGCTCATCCCTTGAAGGGGACTCTGAGAATTCGTCACCCGCAGTGAACAGGTCGCTTATGGATTTTGATGACCAGCTGAATATTGCAGAGAATGACCTTCGACCCTCATCCCTTTTGAAGGAGCCAACCCCATCCATGGAACCTGTCTCGGACCAAGATATTCCTGTTAACCCTCACATTCCGGAGCCTATATCTCCGTCTATGCCCCCTCTGGAGCCTGCTTCGGACCATGAGATCCCATGCCCAAGTCCGTCTCCACATCCTCTCTATGGAACCATAAATGACAATCTGTTAAATTCATCCTCTACTCCTGCTCAGAATAACAAAGATATGTCGTCAGATAGAGGAAAAGAAATTATGATTTCGCCTACTCCTGCTAACTCGCCTAATTCATCGCCTTCGAATTCGGTAGGCAGCGATCTGGATTTCCTGCTGAACAAAAAATCGCTCCAGCTCAGGGAGCTTACAATCCACAAGCCCCATTCTCATCCGTCCCCTCAAATCAGTCCGAAGTCGGCCAAAAATATAACGGTGAGAAGGAAAACAAAAGGGGGAAGCAGGCATTTCAGGGGGAGAGGGGAGGGCAGGGGGATCCGTAATTTATCTCTGGTTGAAGTTCCAATTGTAGACATGACTGAAGACAGGCCTCTTAGAGCATGCAAGGCCGAGAACTCTCCAAAATGAATTTTGCAATTTCCATGAATATTAGAGGATTGGGGGCAGACCCCAAGTTTTTGGCTTTAAAAAATTTCTTTCATTCTGAAAATCCTAAAATAATTCTAATACAGGAGACAATGCATGATGCCTCTGCTGCAATTTCTTATTTCAGGAAGATGTATCCTTCATGGCACATCTCAGCCACTGAAGCGATGGGCCTCTCGGGAGGGCTAGCAGTCCTCTGGGACCCATCTTGGATCAAGGCGAAAACCTATAGATGTCTGGCAGGAATTTTAATTTCTGCAAAATTGAGAGGACATAATTCTCCCATTAATATTCTCAATATATATGCACCCTACAGGGACAGAATGCTCTTCTGGGAGAAAATCTTGGACTCTGAAATTTTTGATGTGGAAAATTTATTGATTGCAGGTGACTTAAACCTCACTTTAAGTATGGACGAGATATGGGGAAGCAAAAGGAAAAAAGATCCTATAGCTGAAAGGCTGAAAAATGAATTTCTTAAAAGAAATTTAGTGGACGTCCTTCCTTCTCAAATGAGGCTGACTTGGGAAAATGGCAGAAATGATGAAGCATATGTTGCAAAGAGACTGGACAGGTTCCTTATTCATGCTAGTGTGATTGATTGTATGGGTATGCCATTTTCATCAATAGAAAACATTTTCATTTCAGATCATAGGCCAATCATGTTAGGCTGGAGGGAAAGAAGCTTCAGGAAAGGATACTCATTCAAGTTTAACAGCTCTTATTTGGAGGATCCGGGATTTAATGATATCATTAAAAAATCATGGTCTGAGCTGGCAAAAAATAATAATCCTTCCACGCTCTTGATGACCTTTAAGGACAAAATGGATTATATGCGGAGGATTGTGAAAAAATGGCAATATGAGAAAAGACAATCAAATAGGAAAGAACTAAGAAGTATTCAAGGGGCTTTAGATATGGCATCGAAGGCTTTTGCCTCTCAGAGTTTGTCACTGGAGTCGAGATGCCTCATAAAGGAGCTGCAAAAAAAGAAAATTAAAATCATGGAACAAGAGGAAGCCTATTGGCGGCTAAAAAGCAGAGCGACTTGGATTAAAGAAGGGGATAAAAATACAAAGTTCTTTCACAATTTCGCAAATGCCAGGAGAGAAAAAATTCCATATGGAAGATAAAAAATGGCAATGGTCAGCTCATTTATTCCCAGCAAGATATAACAAATGAGGCAGTAAGATTCTTTGGGAAGCAATATCAAAGATCTGAAAAATGTAACTTTAAGGACATCCTATGGGGTATTGAAATCTTCCCAAAGATGTTTGATGAAGAATCAAATGATAGAATTTTCCAAAAAATCTCTGAGGAAGAGCTGCTTGGGGTTATGAAGTCATTTAAATCTGATAAATGTCCAGGGCCGGATGGTTGGACAATAGAGTTTTTTATTCATTTCTTCGACCTGTTCAAAGGGGATTTGTTAAAAATGGTTGAGGGTTCAAGAATGGCGGGCAGTATAAATTCAAAGGTTGCATCCACCAATATCGCTCTCATCCCAAAGAAAGATGAAGCTGAGTCTTTTATGGATTTCCGGCCGATCTCTCTATGCAATATTTCTTATAAAATCATTGCGAAAATAATCGCAGAAAGGATAAAAGATTCCTTATCAAAGCATATTTCATCAGAACAACATGCATTTCTAAAAGGGAGGAACATACAGGATGCAGTGGCAAGCACCCAGGAAGGACTATTTACTATTCAGAAAAGGAAAAGGAATGCAGCCATCCTTAAGATTGATCTCCAAAAGGCATACGACTGCCTCGATTGGGGATTCCTCAGGTGCTTATTGGTAAAGATTGGCCTAAATACTCGTATGACAAACTGGATAATGGCGTGTGTCGAGATGGTGAATTTCTCGGTGATCATAAATGGAATTCCCTCCCCTTTCTTTTCTGCATCCAGGGGTCTCCGACAAGGATGCCCCTTATCGCCACTGTTATTTATTCTGGCAATGAATACTCTTAGTCTCCATATTAATAAAGCTGTAGAAGAATCCAGAGTTTCTCCGCTTAAAGTTTGCAGGGGAATCTCGATATCCCATAACCTGTTTGTTGATGATATCATATTGTTTGGAATGTTGTGCAAGATAACATGGTCATGTTACTTCGACATCTTGGACAATTTTCAAAAAGCAACAGGCCTCAATATCAATTCTGAAAAGTCTGTTTTTTTTCACAACGAATCGAGCCAGGATATGATTGATTGGCTGACGGAGCTGTTTGGAATCAAAGCCCATCCTATCGGGCATGGGTTGAAATATTTGGGCTTTCAGCTAAAAGCCGCAGGTTATAAAAAGGCAGACTGGGGATGGATTTTAGACAAATTCTATAAGAGGATTTCCGTCTGGCAGTATAGATATCTCTCTCTTGGAGGCAGAGTGATCCTTGCCCAGTCGGTTTTAAATCAGCTGATGGTATATTGGGCTCATTTATTTGCCATCCCAGCAAGCATAATTTCGGCAATGAACAAGCTCACGGCGAACTTTATTTGGGGAGACCAAGCGGGGAAAAAAAATTCCATCTCTCTTCTCTAGCCAGCATTTCCAAACCAAAGAAATTCGGAGGCTGGGGGCTCTTAGAATTGAAATCTTTCGGCAAGGCTTTACTATGCAGGACGCTATGGAGAGGCATTTTTGAGGAGGGTCCGTGGAGTAACATTATTCGCTTCAAATATCTAAGAAGGAAGAGCTTGGCATTTTGGCTCAGGAGAAAGCAATTAGGCTCTTCTAGGGGATCTCCTATTTGGCAAAGCCTGCGGAAAATTGGCAAGTTTTTTCTGGAAAATTTATGCTGGCATTTCCAAACAGGGAAAAATATTCTCATTGGAAAAGATTGTTTTATGAGCGGTACTGAAGTGATTGAGATTCAGAATTCTCTGCTAAACTTTCTTCACAGACAAGGTATTTTTTATTGGGAGAGTCTTATTGCTGAATGGATTGGTCCCATCCCCCTATGGAAGGAAGCTGAACATATGGGGATGCCTGCAGACATAGCTTTGCAGTGGGACAAAATCAAATTTCAACTCAGGAATTGTGGAATCTTTCGTTCAAAGGAACAAGATAATCTCATCTGGAGAAGTTCTAAGGTTTTATATGAGGTCCAAGTAAAAGATGTTTACAAGGATATGATAAGCAAAGTTCCTTCTCTTCTCAAGCCGTCCTTTCCGCCCATTCTATGGAAAACAGGTTGCCCCTCAAAAATGATCCTGTTTTCTTGGCTGGCATTTCACAACAGGAATCTTTCTTGGGATAACTTAAGAAAGCGAGGGTGGCAGGGTCCGGGTGTTTGCTCCATCTGTTGGGCTGAGGAAGAAACCAATTTCCACCTATTCTTTGACTGCAAGAAGACTCGTCTTCTGTGGTGGAATCTGGAGAATTCCCATGGTGTCCAGCACTTGTCTCATTCGTCGACTGCTGATGCATTCTTATGGTGCAGCCTGCAAAAGAAATCATGGAGATCAATATTCATCATTACGATATGGTGCATATGGAAATGGCGCAATAAGGTTGTCTTCAATAGTAAGGTCCCCCAGTTCATGGAAATTTTATCCTCCATCACTTCTATATTTGAATCAATCCCGCAAAGCTCATCTAAGATGCCTGTCCAGAAAGAAAGTGTGATTCAACAGTACCTGTCTGATATGCCGAGAGCCTTCTTCGACGGGGCTGAACAGGATGGCCAATGTGGCTGCGGGGTTTTTATTGTGGTAAATGAAATCTGTCATTTTCATCTGTTCTGGAATGGAGGCAGTGGTTCAAACAGTAAGGCGGAAGCGATGGCCCTTGCTGGCCTTCTTCATTTTTGTCTTTTTCTCAATCTCCAGGATGTTTCCATTTTTGGTGATTCTAAGGTCTTGGTTGATGGTCTCCGTGGTAAGAACATCATAAGGAATCCGCAGCTCTCTGGTTGGATTGAAAGGATTAACTTTTTATGGAACAGATCTAAGGGTGTGTCCATTCATCATATCAAGAGGGATCTTAACCATGCTGCAGATGATTTATCCAAAAAAGGTCTCCGGGTGGCTCCAGGATTATGGTTCTTGCAGGTTTCTTTTGAGGGCAATATTATATCCATTCAGGACTTTCTCCCTCCTGATTTCTAATCCTTGTTTTGATTCTAGCTCTTTCATCTTTCTCTGGTTTTGTTTCTAAAAAGCTCTGATATATCTCTCTGGTAGATGAAGGTTTCCATTCGCTAATCATGCTGTTCCAGTGATCGCAGGTTCTTCATGAGTGTTTACATATTCTGTTGCTGGAAGCAGTATGCCAGGTCCCGCTTCTTTTTGCTGACTGCGATTTGCTATGGGCTGCGTGTCCGCCATAGATTCAATCCTGATTTCATTAGGAAGTCTGGTTCAGATGTTGTTCAATCTTTTTGGGAGTTTTTGGCTTATGCCGATCCTATTTTAAGCTCAAATATGTGGAACATTTATGTATTTCAGTTCTGGCTTGTGCCTTGAGATTAAATATCTTGTATGTTTTTAATTTACAAAAATCAGATGAACTGATATTATATTATTGTTTATATTACTGATATAAATGAAATATAGCTTTTTTCGGCCTTAAAAAACATCTCCCGTTGTTAGCATCTTCACCCAATATAAAAGACAAATGGACAAAAGATTAATATGCGCAAAGAATAAAGTTGTGTGATAAAGCAAGGGTGTGGAAGAATACACTTGGAGATAGAGGGTACTTGATGCAGGTGTTTACACTTTTGACCTTTTAGGGGTCCAATCATAGCGCTGCACGGTTGAACAAAACGTACCACACAATTGGCATTTGCATCACAATGCAGCAACGTGTATATTTAGAACGACAGATGCGCATCGTTTTTCACGTTCCAAATCCGTTTTGGGTCCACATGACCCCAATCTGTTGAAGCAAACACATCAAATTTATCAAAAATATCCTACTGAAAAGGACAACACACTTGACGTTCGAAACACGCGTACTGCCTAATCTTTGCAGTTGGTAGGAATATTCCTGAGAAGTTTCTAGAGGTGCCCACGCGGCATCCAAGATCCAGCGAAACTGTGGAGGAAGGAGTTTTGGATGCGCGTTAAACGGAAGCAACCCATCCGCCCTTTAAATCCACACCATAACACACTCATCATCAGGAATCACAGCTCAAGAATTCGTATCTGGTTTAGCTCCTCTGGCTTGCAACCGATTTTCACTTTACTAAAGCACTCTAATTCGTCTCGGATTGCAGTTTGCCCAGCTGCTGTCCTTAGGGTTTGGTGGTCGTTAGGTTTTCGTTTCAAGATTGTATTCTCCCTACAAAGTGAGTCTGGTAATGGCGATTCCGAAGACCACGGTAACAACTGATAAGAAGTGGCTAGAAATGGCCCCTCCGCGGAGAGTATGTGTGGGAAGACGGCGGCCTTTGGAGAAAACACTGCGGCCAATCGCAGAAGAGTGCAGTCTCAGTAATGGCGAGCTCATGGATGGCCTTCGCCCTACTTTTCCTGCGGTCAGTAGCTTCAAGGCGGAGGGCGATAATGAAAGATTTCCGTCAGCAGAGTGTTAAAGTTTTTCTTCTACAGGTCCCGAAATCCTTTTGGAAGTCTTGAAAATCAAGGAGCTGTTTGTGGGAATCGATGCGTGATCTGGATAATCCGCTTGTAACGGTCTTATTCTGCTGTAATTACCCAAAGTTGTAACATATTTTTTACTCTTACGAAATTATGAAAATATGTTCAGAAATACGTGGAATTGTGTTCTGAATTGGCATTATTTGGAGATTAAATTGGGGTTTAATTATCAAGCCATTAAATTATTAATATCTTCCGGATAAACAATTTTGTGCAACATCCATGGTGGAAATTTTAACCCATCGCTGGCTGTGTTTTACGCGCAACAGAGGATTTAGGCTTTAAATGTTTGTAACAGCAGCCTTTAAATGTTTGTAACTGCAATGCACTTTTGGGAAATCAACCCCTGTATTTTTCAACTTTGATGCCAATTTACACTCTCTTTTGTTTCCCGGAAAAATATATACGAAATCAAAGTTGGGATGTCAATGTAATCCAACTAAACGCCCATAGCATCCTTTGATATCGTTTCTGTATGGTATTTTTGAGCACTGTGGTACTTCCTCAGTGCATCTCTGGCTTCAATGTTTTATAAAACACAAATTAGAGGCTAACTTTACGATAATCTCTCTTATTGTCTATTGGTTGTCTTATGATATGTGTAACAAATATTAGAATATAAAATTCGTTGTGTGTGGAGCACGATATCTAAATGAGACGTGGCAACACTATCTTCTCTTTCACACGCATCTCAACAATGTTTGAAGCCACTTTGCCCTGGATCTATGACATATTTATTTATCTATTTTAATTTGTTTATATATGTTTATATGTATATGTTTATATAAATAATAAACATATGGCTTTCCTTCCATAAACGAATTAAAATAGATAAATAATAAACATATACATATATATGTATATAAACATATACATATATTTATATACATATTTGGAAGGAAAGCCATGAAAACTTTGGAGTACATTTCCACATTTTGTGGTTACTAACTTAATAAACTTTCCACTGTGATCACTCGGCCCTGTCCAGAAAATCGAAGGAACTTGAATTAGAAATTCAAGAAAGTTGAACCAGTGATGAGCAACCATATCAAATAACTCTATGTCTTGTTGTAAATCACTTGAAGTAATCATTGAGGCTATCATGATGTATAACATATAAAAGTTATTTGAATTAATTATGAATTTATCTTTAAAAAACTGAAATAAATATATTATAGGATATTTTTTACTAATTTATCTAAGTAATTTTATATCCATAACAATTAATAAACAATTTACTTTGCAACCATGAACTAATTTCATGAAATATGAATTTAATTCAGAGTGTGGTGCACAATGTATGGTACATATATAATATCTAATTTCATGAAATATGAATTTAATTCACAGTGTGGTGCACAATGTATGGTACACATATAATATCTATATGATTTAGAAGCATCATAGACTAATATTATAATTTACTTTGAACCCATCAACTAATTTCATGAAATATGAATTTAATTCATAGTGTGGCGCACAATGTATGGTACACATATAATATCTGAGCATCATAGACTAATTTGTTATTTTACACTTGTCAACTTACCTTTTATAAGAAAAAATAATTTAAATACAAATTATCTTTATAGTACCTTCCAGTAGGATATTCATAATGTAAGGTATAAAGGTAATAACTTCTTGTTGGGAGACTTCAACACTAGGTATGCAACTAATCAAGCTTTTTTTCTAAGTAATGTTTCAAACCTTAATCATCTTTGGTTGGACGAGGACTTTGATTTAGCCAATAGATTCAAAAGAAAATTTGAAGAACTAACCGAGTATTATTTATTTGGTACCAAGTTATTCAAGTTTTATGGTTCTCAAGGCCTTATAATTTGCAATGGCATAATCAAGTGACTTGTATACCTGGGCTTGGAAGTAGTGTCCTGGATTATGTGATATATAATATCTTTGTTTCAAACCAAATAGTAAACTTTGACTTATTAAATGACCATGAGCCTTACTATGATCATAGACCTTTAACATATCTCTAAATTTTTCCACCCAAAACAACCACATACATAAGATTTGTGAAAGTCAAAGCCACATTCTTTTTTACTAGAGTACAATAGATATCTTCTTAAAGGATTTAAATAGGGATTATAACTCTTAACTTATAAGGATAACATTAAAAACCTTTATCATAATTTTACTACAACTCTCTCTACTACCATTAGCAAGTTCTCTACCAAAGTGTTATATAAAAAGAATAATAGAACTACCAACCCTTGGTATGATAATGGTATGATAATGATCGTAAAATTACTAAAAAAGTGATTAGAAATACTCTTAATGAAACCTTAGAACTTGATAAAATACAATTATACAAATATCTTATTAAAAGAAGGAAAATATATTATATAAGTAGAAATAAAGAGTAGCACCTCTCTAAATCTAATATTGGAAAAATTTGAAGGAAAATTACGATTCATAAAACTAAAGAAAATCATTTGATTCTACTAAAGAATTAGAATATTTACCTTAAAACCCTCTATGAATTCCCAAACACCATGGATGCCATTTTCAATGCCCCTATAGAGGATGTTATCTTCCTCGGAAGACATTAAGTTTGGGGATAAACAATCCACTAATGGGAAATCTAAGGACCTTGAAGGATAGAAAGCTATATTTTTTAAAATAGGATAACTATCATCATTCTGCACATACACAAGATCTTTAATTTAGCAATGAAGCAAGGCTTCCATAAGTCTTGGACGAAGAGCCTTATTGTGGATATCTTTAAGAGTGGGGATAAAATCATCCCTCTAAATATGGGACCATTATGATTAGCCATGTTTTAGCCAAATTGTACAAGCTTATTTTAGAAAAGCATATTAGCTTTTGGCTTGAAAGCCATGGTAAAAGAGCTAAAGACCAAGTTGGGTTTAGGAGTTATTATTCAACTATGGACCATCTTGTTACTCTTAGGACAATTGTAAAGGAATGTCATAATAATAAAACTAATCACTTTTATTGTTTTGTTGGTTTTAGAAATTTTTTTGACACATTCCTAGAAGAAAGCTCTGAAATAGGCTAGACGAGATAATGTTTTATCTCGAGTTGAAGGTTATTAAGACAAGGCTACAAGAGAATGTTGTTTCCAAGATTAGGATGAGTAGGGGTTGGTCGGAAGAAATTAAATGCAATATTGGATTCAAGCAAGGATGTTCCTTATACCATACCTATATATATATATATATATATAAGCTAGAAGAGTGTTTAAAAGATATAGGTTGTGTTGGCCCCACACTCACTGGTTTGGTTATAAATCTTCACCTTTTATGCTTACTGATATTGTTCTTTTCGCAAGGGGCCACTACAATTTTAGCAAGAAACTCAAAATCCTCCAAGATGGATATGATTGTCAATAATGACGAAACTAAGAACGTGATAATTAAATCCAAGAAGACCACCTATGATACTTTTATTTATAATAACAAATCCTTGAAGGAAGTTCCTTCATACAAAAAACTGGTAATCGACATCCATCATAAGCTTCCTAAATTACCTCTAAAATTAATGACCTTCTACTCAAGCATGGCAAACATAAGCATGTCCAGTCTTGGATGAACCATTGAAGAGTAAGAAGGAGATGATCTTGTAGAATTTGGATCATATTAAAAATATTATTACTTCCAAATTGAAGGAGAAATAATGGGGAAATAAAGAGCTAGAGGGGAATAGGAAACTATGATATCATAAGGAGGTGATCAACCCCAATCTCAAAAATCAAAATTAGATGTCTATCTTGACTAGTATTAAGACGAAAATGAACATTGTCAAGGTTAGAAGTAATTTCCATGAGCTTCATAATGAAACTATACAATGGTCTGTTCCCAAAATTCCATCAAATGAAATAGCTTGTCACCTATGCGAGCCTGAGAAGGTTGAAGATGAAAAATATTTTCTATTAGATTGTCCATCTTATACTCGCATTCAATTTAATTTTCAAAATATTTGTCACATTACCAACCTTCTTGACCTTTTACTTCAACAAAATTATAGTTATCTATGAACACTTCTCTCACTTCTCTTTGATCACATAAATACAATTTAAACCATTCTTATTAATTTCTTGCCTTTTGAAAATCCAGTAAACCTTATAAAACTTAGTGTACATTAACCATCATCATCACAAAATGTTAAAAAATTATTTAATTATTAAAAAATATTTAAATATAATTATATTTTTATGATATATTGCATACTATACCTATTGTATTCCATTTTCACAAATATCACTTTAGATATATAAGAATACAATATATATTAATATTACTTTGTGAATATAATGTATTATAGAACTTTTTTTTCGCCTTTCAATTTAATATATTAAAGCATTAATCTTCTTATATTAGTTAATAATTTGTATATCTATTTAAATTTTAAAAAAAAATGAACCTAAATTAACACGGTAATATTAATTTTTAAAATTTATTTTTATTTAATTAAAAATTAAAATTAATAAAATAACTTATTTATCCGTTAATTTAAATTAAAAACTTTCACTTAAAAAGTTAAGTGCACCGCGACCCCAAAAAGTTGGCTTTTGGATTAAAAATCCAGATCCAAAATGTCAAGGAATCATCCTTGAATCTTTAATCGAGAAATTAATGATACTTCAATTTGAAACTCAAATGATTAGTGTGAAAACTCAACTTTGGTTAGTGTTAAAGTGGGTCCTAAAAGGTCAACCTTACACTCACGTTACAATCATAGCCAAAGTATGAAATGACCATCTCTAAATTATTTTATTATTATCATATTTGTTACTCGGTCATGAGTTGGAGAACTTCTCCGCTAATATGTGGCACTCGGGAGACGACGTTATTCCCTAATATAGGGAAGAGTACACTTGGAAAAAAGATCGGAATCTTAATGGAGTGTTTTAAAAAACGATTGAGTATATATATTAATTTTTAAGTTACATCATTAACCATATATTTATTATGTCGATGTTAATTTAATTAAAAATTAAAATATATATATATATATATATATATAACTATTTTTAAGATAAATTTTAAACATTTGTTTTAGTTAAGAATGTAGATGTATGTCTAGAAATTTCGAAGGTGTTTTTAGAAGTTTATGTGTTCATGATGTTGCAGGAGGGCATGGCGGTTGCATGATTGCGAAACTCAGCAAGCAAGGGAATCACCTTGATTCGAAGAGTTGGGGCTATCCTAGGGAGGGGGCATAAACATGATCCTGGGCTCGTCATGGATGCTCTCGTTGTGGCATCTGTTAGGTACTGTTAGGTCTGGTGTGGACGTCTTTATAATCAAACTATTATCAAGAACCTTATCAAAAACCTTTAATGATATCATTGATTAATTAGAAAATATTAGTTCCCATCACAAAATAGGTAATTACATTGGTATTTAGGTTCATTATACTCAACACTTAGTAGAAGCAAGTATAAGGGGATGGTAAGTTGAGAGAACCATATCTTATCAATTAGACTAAAGTATCAACATATCACAATGTGTCTAATTATATTGACATCATATCAACTAAAGATTACTCATAACAAGTCATGAAAGATATACTCATTAGATTACATGTCTCAAAGCGAGTAAATATCTAATGAGTGACTATTCCAAAAAGCTTCCACCCAACCATATAAAACACCCAAGTCTAACAAGAGGGTAGTTAGTATGCAATGTGAAGTTTAATAATTGCTAGAAAAGAGTACAACACATACTAAGGTGCAATTCATCAACAATTAGCCACCAAGGGAAACCCCAACCATCATCCACAGAGGATGATACTTGTAAGCATTGACTATCGATGATTAGTGAAGTGTTAATCATCCATATATATTAATAACATTTGCTACCATAAACATCCAAATATCTAGCACAACGCTCACATGCACCACGACTTAATGCACTATTAATTATTGATTACTCCAATATAAAATCTAATATATTCCATGTAATATCTAGAGTAAAGTTCTGATTAAGGAGTGTGAGAATCCAAAGGAGACAATGAGTTATTTTGGACTACTTTTTTTTGAAAGAATGAAGAACAATTAAAAAGTTTCTTGCTGGCATTGCTAAAAACTATATTAAATGCTAGATCTTAGACTTTTGTTATCCATAATGATTATGAGATTGTCTTTCGGATAATTCACATTATTAAGATTTGGTTAATCTGAAAAACTAAATCTTAATAATGTGATTAATCCGAAAAACAATCTCATTATCATTATATTGGATGGTTAGCATGCATCCTCCCAATCTCATTATCATTATATTGAATGGTTAGCATGCATCCTCCCACATGTTGTAGTAATGTGCTAGAATTTGTACTAATTGCATCACTTACAATAAAAACATAAGAAATTTCTCTACAAAAACTAAAATGAACATTTTCTTTTCAAATCAATATTTACTCTTAAATATATGGCTTTTTTCTAATTTACTTTTTTAAAATTTCTATGGAATTTGTAAAAAAACATCTCTAAATTACCCCTGGAAATGAGTATAAGCTTTAAGAAATCCCTTTAAAGCCTTAACCACAGTACCAAAACTATCCACAAATTGAAAATACAATTTCACCTCAACAACATTATTGCTGATACAATTTTGCCTCAAAAATAGTTTGCTAATAGGTGGGAATCCAAACATCATCCACCTTTAACTTGGACACGTTAATAATAACCTTTCATTTTCTCTTTAGTAGTAAGAAAACAATAAAATTTTCCTACACGGGCAGAGGGAATTATCCACCACATCTGGTTAACATCTTCACTAGACCCTCCATAGGGAATTATCCACCACATCTGGTTAACATCTTCACCAGACCCTCCATAGATAGGATGTAAGACGACAACATTAATGTTGTGAGGACATTCCAGATAAAGACAAGTGGAGAAAAGATTAAGGTCAAATCATTAATACGGAGAAAAAATAAAGTTGTGTGATGAAGCAAGGGTGCGGTAGAGGATTGCTGATGGAGGTGTTTACACTTTTGACCTTTTAGGATTCCATTCATGGCGCTGCACCGTTGAACAAAACCAACCACACAATTGGCATTTGCAACACAATGCAGCAACGTTTATCTGTACAACGACAGAAGGGCATCGTTTTTCAAGTTCCAAATCCATTTTGGGTCCACATGACCGCAATGTGTTGAAGAAAACACATCAAATTTATCACATATATCCTACTGAGAAGGACAACACACTCGTTCAGAACACACCTGGTGCCTAATCTTCGAGGTTGGTAGGAATATTCCTGAGAAGCTCCTAGAGGTGCCCACGCACCATCCAAGATCCAGCGACACTGCGTAGGAAGGAGTTTTCGATACGCGTTAAACGGAAACTACATATCCGCCCTTTAAATCCACAACACTGCGCGCACATCTTAAGGCGCAGTGGGAATCACAGGTCAAAAATTCGTGTCCTCTTGCGTGCAAGCGATTTTCACTTTACAAAAGCACTCTAATTCGCCTCAGATTGCAGTTTTCCCTGGTGCTGTCCTTAGGGTTTGGTGCAGGCTAGGGTTTTCATTTCAAGATTGTATTTTCCAGACAATTTGACTCTGGTAATGGCGATTCTTAAGACGACGGTAAATAGTGATAGGAAGTGGCTAGAAATCGCCCCTCGGCGGAGAGTATGTGTGGAAGACGGCGGCCTTTCGAGTCATGGATCATCTGATGGTAGTGGCATATTATACATTTTCCCTAGTGGCATATTATACATTTTCCCTCATGTTCTTTTCCTGCTGGCTCATTTTTATACATCTAGATCATCTGCAGTCATTTTTTGTCTTTAAATCTGTAAAAGTAATTTTTAGGGTTTTAGATCTCATTAGGTCTAGGGTTTCATCAATAAGATCTTGGAAACACTCAATAATGGTTCTGAGGCACATGAGGAAGTCAAATAAAGTATAACAATAATAATTTCAATAATCACATGCTCAGGCCTTCCCTTTCCCTTTCCTTGTCTTACTTGCTAAGGCCATATTTTCTTAACCATCTCGAATGCTTCTCTTGATCTCCTCCTGCATGAGATCCGACCACTAGCAGTTTCTCTCTTCCATTCCAGCATAGAAGAGCGCAGTCTCAGTAATGGCGAGCTCATGGATGTCCTTTGCCCTAATTTTCCTGCTGTCAGTGGCTTCAAGGCTGAGGGCGATAATGAAAGATTTGCGTCAGCGGAATGTTAAACCTTTTTTCTGCAGCTCCCAAAATCTTTTTGGAAGTCTTGAAAATCAGGGAGCTGTTTGTGGGAATCGATGCGTGATCTGGATAATCCGTCTGTAACGAACTTATTCATCTGCAATTACCCAATTTTGTAATATATTTTTTACTTTTATGAAATTATGAAAATATGTTCACAAATACATGGATTTGTGTTCTAAATGGGTCAAGATCATTTCCGCTGACATCTATATGATTGGTATTATTTGGATATTAAATTGGGGTTTAATTATTAAGCCATAAAATTATTGGTATCTTCCCCAACGAAAATGTTGTGCAACATCAGTAGTGGAAATTTCAACACATAATTGGCTGTGTTTCAGGCGCAGCAGAGGATTTAGGCTTAAATGTTTGTAACTGCAATGCACATTTGGGAAATCAACCCCTATATTTTTCAACTTTGATGCCAATTTACACACTTTCTTCCTTTCAACAGAATCAGAGTTTGGATGTCAATGTAATGCAACTAAACGCCCATAGCATCCTTTGATAACGTTTCTGCATGGCATTTTTTAGCACCGTGGTACTTCCCTAGTGCATCTCTGGGTTCAATATGTGTTATAATACACAAATTAGAGGCGAACTTTACAATAATCTCTCTTATTGTCTCTTGGTTGTCTTATGATGTGTGTAACAAATATTAGAATATAAAATTCATTGTGTCCACCATGATCTCTAAATGAGATGTGGGGACACTATTGTCTCTTTCACACATATCTCAACATGTATGAAGCCACTTTGCCCATGTTGTATAAAATTTTTATTTTTATTTTTTTAATTTGTTTTCATATATATATTTTTAATTTGGAATGAAAGCCATTTTTCCATGATGTATAACATTTTTATGTGAGATAGGTGGCCTCAACTTGCCCAGTGGGAAACCAAGTCTGTTGGCCACCTATCCTCATTATAAGCCATCCAAAAACAATAAAGTATCAGCCTTTTTAACCAAGCTAGATAAGTTTCAGTTTCATGGTAAGACTCTATATGTCTATCTATCATAAGCATGCATATTGTAAAGTAAATGCTACCCATAAAAACAAAAACCGCCTAGATTAACTCGCTATTCCTGCTGCTCTTTTGAAGCTGACTCGACCGATGTCGGGTCCTTGGCAGAATCACTAGGCATCTCAGCTAGTTCGATGATGCAAGGGATGTGCCTTTGAATTCTGTCCAAGCAGATGTCCTACTTGTGAAGTTGAAATTGAATTTGCTGCAAATCTTTTTTTATAGTTGGGCATATCTTGGAGGGTCAGCGCCATCCCCACTGATATTTGCTCCATCGCCTTCCCCATTAGGATTTTCATAAGCCAATAAAGATAAAGGGTCTGTTTAAACTGAGTTATTTTACCTCTGGTATTCCCGGGATCCGAGATTACAGTCCTCCAGTTCTCAATCTCCTCCTCAGTCTCGCCTTGCTGTTTAATTTCTCCCTCCCATTCTTCCAACAACTTATAGATACCAACATCCGTTCCCTCCCTATAAGCCACAACAGCTTCGCTGATAAGGTGTTCTACCAGCTTCATTCCTTTTCTCGGTTCTGAGGTGCTTGGGTCATTTTCCCGTGCAGGTTCCCTCCCACGTCTTCCACGCCCTCTTCCTCTTGCCGACCGAGCCATCTCCACTTTGTACACACCTTGTTCAAAGGCACGATGAGTTAACCTCTGTCGTTGAATTTCAATACCAACGTTAACTTTATTCCTTTGCCTATCCCGATTGCTTTCTAAGACATACACAGGTTGGGTGACAGCCCGTTCAGGAAATGAGGCCAGTCGCCTTGCCCTGTCTTGCTTCTCTCTGCTCCCTTCCCGGTGCCACTCATACACAGTTCGGTTGACCCACCCCTCTCTCGACCAAGCGAGAGTTCCCATGCACAGGTGAGCCTTCCCATTCCCCTTTGCCCAGTCAAGGGTTCCCCAGCAAGGTTGAGCCTTCCCATTCCCCTCTACCCAGTTAAGTTGCACCACTCCTCTGCTTTCCTTCATGCCTACCCTTCCCCATTGCATTACTTCTTCCATTCCACCCGAATAGTCATGTGAATTCACTCTGCTGCTCTCAAGAGGGGCTTCCCATTTGCTAACCAAGTCAACACTCAGGACCCTCGAAGGCAAAAAACTAAACCAAACAACATCTCGCCCATGTCTACAATGTTTTCCCTAGCTAGCCCCCTAGTTCCCCTCCCCTAGCTTCTCCCAAACCCTTCATCCATAAACAAACAATGTTGCCATAGCAAGAGGGTTGCATGATCAAGAAACATAACCAGATTCACTCCACTGATGCCATTGATGATGCCTTCACCTCCTTGCTCTAGTGCTCCAACTCCCACCATCGTTCGTAAAAATGTAGTTATCACTCCCTTGATCTTCCTTAACTCCACCATCTACCATGCCATTACATCTCCCCTGTCATTCCTTACCTGCAACGCCTCCCACCTTGTCCTTGCCATGCTCGCCACCTTTCCTACCACCCATCACCATGAGCATGTGGGGGGCAGTGGGAGGTACCCTTCCATTAATCCTCATAGTTCTCATGACTATTTTCCGTCCTTTCCAACCTCCAGCACACACCCAAATCGGGGTGTTTTCATATATATATTTTAGTTTGGAATGAAAGTTGGAAATTTTAGAGTATTTTTCGACATTTTGTGGTTGGTAAATCTAATAAACAGTCAACATTACCGGATTTGATAAAATCAAAGAAATTTGAACTAGAAATCCAAGAAAAGTTGAACCAGTGATTAACAATAACTAGCAACAATATCAAATAACTTCACATCTAGTTGTAAACCACTTGAACTAACCCTTAAGGATATCATTATGCATAACATATAAAAGTTATTTGAATTAATTATGAATTTATCTTTTAAAACATTGAAATAAATATATTATAATTTTTTTTGGCTAATTTAGCTGAGTAATTTCATATCCACAACAATTGATAAACAATCTACTTTGCAACCATTTACTAATTTCATGAAATATGAATTTAATTTACAGTGTGGTGTACAAACTATGATACACATGTAATATCTATATGATTTAAAAGCATCATAAACTAATATTGTAATTTGTTATTTTACACTTGTCAACTTACCTTTTATAAGAAAAAAGGATCTAGATAATATTATCTTTAGGAGTTGTCTTTAGTGCTACTTTTTGGACTTTTCGGTGCTAGAATCCTGCGGAAAATTTTGAGGTGAAATCTTGATTTGTGTTATTTAAATTGGTTTTTTGACTGTATATATGGACTTAGCACCCTGAAAAATCCCAAGGGCACTTCAATTGTGCAGGGTTGCCAAAAGTTTGTAATTCCAATAAATTCCTATCGGACTTCAGATAAATTAGACTGGAAAATTTTCCATAATGTCTCACTAAAGACAACTTGTTACCTTTATAGTACCTTAGAGTAGAATATCCACAGTGTAAGGAATACAGGTAATATTCTCTTGTTAGGAGACTTTAACGCTATGACGATAATTAATCAAGATTTTCTTCTAAGTAATGTTTCAAACCTTAATCCTTTTTGGTTAGATAAGGATCTTGATTTAGCTAGTAGATTCAAAAGAAACTTCGAAGAACTATTTGTACAAACTTAGTCAAGTTTTACAGTTTTCAATACCTTATAATTTGCAATGGCATAATCAAGTGACTTGTATTCCTGGGCTTGGAAGTAATGTCATGGATTAGGTGATATATAATATCCTTATTTCAAACTAAATTGTAATCTTTGACTTATTAAATGCCCATGAGCCTTACTATCATCATAGACGTTTAACCTATCTCTAAACTTTTTCATGCAAAACAAGCACATGCATAAGATATGTGAAAGTCAAAACTACACTCTTTTTTACTAGAGTAAAATGGATATCTTCTTAAAAGATTTAAATAGGCATTTAGAAATCCTAAATTATAAGGATAACATTAAAAACATTTATCATAATTTTACTACAACTCTCTCTACTACCATTAGCAAGTTCTCTACCAAGGTATTATATAAAAATAATAATAGAACTACCAACCATTGATATGATAATAACTGTAAAATTACTATAAAAACTATTAAAAATACTCTTAATGAAACCTTAAAACTTGATAAAATACAATTATACAAATATCTTATTAAAAGAAAGAAAATATATTATACAAGTAGAAAGCAAGAGTAGTTGTTGCACCTTTCTAAGTCTAATCTTACAAAATTTTGAATAATTTTTTATTCATAAGACTAAAGAAAATCATTTGATTCCATTAAACAATTAGAATATTTACCTTAAAACCCTCTACGAATTCCCTAACACAATGGATGCCATTTTGAATGCCCCTCTAAAGAATGTTATCTTCCTTGAAAGACATTGAGTTTGGGGATAAGTACCCCACTAATGAGAAAGCTAAGGACTTTGAAGGATACAAAACTAAAAAATTTAAAATATGGTAATTATCCTCATCCTGTACATACACAAGATCTTTAATTTAGTAGTGAAGTAAGGATTCCCTAAGCCTTGGATAGAGAGCCTTATTGTGGATATCTTTAAGAGTGGGGATAAACGCATTCCCTCTAATTATAGGACCATTTTGATTAGCCACATTTTAGCCAAGTTGTACATGCTTATTTTAGAAAGAAGATTAGGCTTTGGCTTGAAATCCATGGTAAAGGAGCTAAAGACTAGACTAGGTTTAGGAGATATTATTCAACTATGGACCATCTTGTTAAACTTATTACAATTGTCAAGGAATTTCAAAATAATGAAACTAATCTCTTTTATTGTTTTGTTGGTTTAGAAAATCTTTTGACACATTCCTAGAACAAAGCTATAAAATAGGCTAGAAGTGATAATGGTTTCTCTCGAGTTGAAGGTTGTTGTGACAAGGCTATACAAGAATGTTATTTCTAAGCTTAGGACTAGTAAGGGTTGCTTGGAAGAAATTAAATGCAATATTTGATTCAAGCAAGGATGTTCGTCATCCCATACCCTTTTTGGTATATATATATTGATAAACTAAAAGAGTGTTTGGAAGATATAGGTTGTGTTGGCCCCACACTCATTCATCTGGTCATAACTCTTCTCCTTTATGCTACCGATATTGTTCTTTTGGCAAGAGGCCATTACGATCTTGGAAAGAAACTCAAAATCCTCCAATATTGTTGCTCAAAGATGGATATGGCTATAAATACCAGCGAAACTAAAATCATGATAATTAAATCCAAAATGACCACCTATGATCACAACTCCTTGAAGGAAGTTCCTTCATACAAATATCTAGGAATCGACATCGATCATAAGCTCAATCAAAATTATAACATTAAGACAATAATAAATATAGGTTGGAAAACTAACTATGGGGTTGAAAACAATTGTAAGTTGGAAAATATTTAAATTTGGATTAAAAAATATCTTCTTTGAAACTCTCATCAATCTTGTTACTTCGTACAATTGTGAGGTTTGGGGTTGCAGTGTGCGTACTACCTCAAGTTTAAAGGAAATGCTTCCTACATTATCCTCATGATTGAAGCAAGTCTTTCCTCATTGAAAGCATGACTATAATTAGGAATTTTATGCATAAGAACAAGTTATGGAACATGTATTTCAAGAGGATTCCTAAATTACCTCTAAAATTACTGACCTTCTGCTCAAGCAAAGGTGACATAAGGATGCCTAGTCTTGGATGGACCACTGAGGAGTAAAGGAGGAGATCATCTTGTAGAATCTTGATCATATTAAAAATATTATTACTTCCAAATTTAAGGAGAAACTGTGGGGAAATAAAGAGCTAAAGGGAAATAGGAAACTATGATATTATAAGGAGGTGATCAACCCCAAGCTCGAAAACCAAAATTATATGTTTTCCTTGACTATTATTAAGAAGAAAATAAATATTAACAAGATTAAAAGTAATTTCTATGGGCTTCATAATGAAATTGCGCAATGGTCGATTCCCAAAATTCCATGAGATGAAATAGTTTGTCACCTATGCGAGCCTAAGAAGGTTGAAGATGAAAAACACTTTCTTTTAGATTGTCCATCTTATACTCACATTCAATCTAATTTTCAAAATATTTGTCACATTACCAACCTTCTTAACATTTTACTTTAACAAAACTATATCAATCTAGGAATACTTCTCTCACTTCTCTTTGAGCATAGAAATAAAATGTTAAATAATTCTTTGAAGCTCGAGCGAACCATATAAGACTTATTGTACATTAACAATCATCATCATCATAAAATGTAAAAAATTTATTTAATTGTTAAAGGATGTTTAAACATAACTATATATTTATGGTATTTATGGCGTATTACATAATAATTTTTTAAAAATTCATAATGCTATTATACACATTAATTATAATTAATATTTATGTGTGAACTCAAATTTGTTTATAATAATACTATACACATTATATTCAATATACTTAAATACAATTTTAGGTATATAAAAATGTATAATGTGACTTTGTGTATATAATATATTACAGACCATTTTTTCTTTTTAAATTAATATTTACTAATAATTTGTATATTTAACCTACATTAAATGATATTTTTTTAATCTTAAACCACATATTTTATGAAATTAAATTATATATATATATATATATATAATAATGGGTCAACTATATTAACTTATACAGTTAAAATAAATGGTTGCTATTTTTAATATTACATTTAAATTTCAATAAATTTTTATGGTAAAATTAATTAAAATATTAATTTTAAAAATATATTTTTATTTAATTAAAATTAAAATGAATAAAAATAACTTAGTTATCCATTAATTTAAATTAGAAACTTTCACTTAAAAAGTTAACTGCACCGTGACCCCAAAAAGTTGGCTTTTTTATTAAATATCCATGTCCATAATGTCAAGGAAGCATCGTTGAAACTTTAATCCAAAGATGAATGAAATTAAAAAGATCTCCATTACTACTCGATCGTAACGTGCAACATAAATGAGAGAGGAAGCTCACTTTCAATTTGAAACTCAAATGTGAAAGCGCGACTTTAATTAGTGTGAAAGTGGGTCCTAAAAGGTCAACATTACACACATCACCTTACAATCATGGCCGAAGTATGGATTGACCATCTCTAAATTATTTTATTATTATCATATTTGTTACTCGGTCATGAGTTGTTGGAGAACTTCTCCGTTAATATATGGGACTCGGGAGACAACGTTATTCCCTAATATAGGGAAGAATACACGTGGAAAAAATAACGGAATGTTAATGGAGTGTTTTAAAAAACGATGGAGGATATATATTAATTTTTAAGTTACATTATTAATGAAATATATTTATTACGGGGATTTTAATTTAATTAAAAATTAAAAAAACTAAATGTTAGTTAAGGAAAAAAAATTAAGATTTAACATTTGTAAAAAACCATAATTATTTTTAAGATAAATTTTAATTTTCTTAAACTAAAAATACAGATTTATTTCTGGAAATTTCGAACATATCAATTTTTGCCAATTTATTCATTCTATTTTTAGAGAAGTCTACTTATTTTTAGATTAGTTAAGAAGTATAGGAAGGCAATTGCAAGGGAAACACTTTGATTCCAAGAATTGGAGCTATCTTAGGGAGAGACATAAACAAAATCCCTGGCTTGTCATAGTACAAGATTCCCTGGCTTGTCATAGTACGAGATAAATAAGATCCCTGACTTCTCATAAGTACTCTGCTTTTGGTTGTGGCATCTGCTATGTACTTTTAGGTTTGGCGTTGGCATCTTTGTAATCAAAGTATTATAGTGGTAACCACTATTTCAACAAATAAATATTATAATACCTAATTCACCAGCCTAGAAAAAATGAGTGGAGATATTTTTCCACCTCTCTCGTTGTTTACATCTTCACCCAACCCTCCATAGAGGGGATGTAAAACAACAACATTAATGTTGTGAGGACATTGAAGATAAAAGACAAATGGAGAAAAGATTAAGGCCAAATCATTAATACGAAGAAAAAATAAAGTTGTGATAAAGCAGGGGTGTGGAAGAATACACTTGGAAACCCTGAAGCGGGCCTTATCACAGGAGGAGAAAGTTCCAGCAGATCATCCAGAGTACGACCTGCTGCCATCTCTAGGGCAATCCAAACTTTGCCTGAAATGTTAAGCTCCATTGATTTTACACAAAAGCTACCTTGATTTATGGAATTGCAGCTTTTCTTAACTTATGGAAACCAACTGCAGTAGTTTCCTTAAGTTAAGAAAATCAACTGCAATTACTAAATTTATAATTGGGAGCTACTAAAGTGGTCCATCACTTTGATCTGATCTATACCTTGATTTGTGGTTTTTCTAACACATAGCTTTTAGAAGCTTGATGGAAGCTTAGCTATATGTTCATCTGTTTGGTCCCCAAGCTCCTATCTCAATCCCCTTCAGTTCTACACCATCTAGCTGAGATAGCAGAGCTTGGAAGTGCCTTCAGATCAGCTGTCTTCTTTCCTTTTTGCATGCGCAGCTGGAGCGTGGTGTTTCAGAAGGAAATTGCATCAACAGTTTCACCAATGGCTGGAGGTAATTCGTACCCCTGGGCATTAAGTTTCAGTGATTCTTTTCAGTTCTTTCCGCATGCAGAATCGCTGTTTAAGTTTATTAGTTTTCTAACAGTTGGTATCAGAGCCCTTTTACCTCTGCCTTGCTATGTGTTGGCCAAGAAACAAATTTCGATCCACCGTTTCGTTCCATAATTTATTTCCTTTTGCGCAAACCGTGGGTCGTATATGACCTGTGTATTATGTGCATTGGCCAATATCCTCGTTCTATGCAACTATCACCATTTTGTTGTTGGAAGTCAGAGTCGTTCAATTTCCTTTATAAATTTTCTGATAGATGTTGTATTGGGACGATTATTGGCTACAAATGATCCTTTTATCAGAAATTTAGAGGAAATTTTGTTTGCAGAAAATATATTTTATCTGCAGATTTGTCCCGGGCGATTTACATCGTCAAAACCTTAAAAACAGGGGAATTTTGAATCCGCCTGTTATCTCAAGGCTCATATATTGCCAGCGCGCATTAATGACGCAGTTTATGAAATCAAATCTTAGGGTAATTTGTGGTCAAGAGTTCAATTCTTACGGAGGAGTTTTGTCTTCCCGCGAATCCGATCCATACAAAACTTCAATTATTATTGTTGTGTATGGGGGACTGGATGGCTCGGCCTAATTGAGGGCAATCCATAAAGTTTTTCCATGTTCTTATCTTTCGTCTCTGAAAATGATGACAATTCATAAATTAGGGGCAAGGTGTACAGTAACATTTTCTGTTTTTTATGGCTCCTTCCTCGTTTTATAGTTTCCATGAAACTCAGCTGTTGTTGTATTTTTCTATGAGTTGTTGAACTTATTTTTGTTAGAGTAAGCGCCAAGGTTAGTCCCAAAAATTTAGCGTTCCATGGTTCAAATTTGGAGTATGTATAGGAATTATGAATTCGATCCAGTGAATCCGTAAGATTCATTGCAGTAATTCGCATGGTGGCAAAAGGTTATTAAAATTGCCATCAATGCAAACGTATTTATATTACTATTCTTTATTTGGTTTTCGAATCGATGCAAGTTAATCATAACTGATTGATTCTGCTAATCAACAATGACAGTTGAATCGGTAACATAATAATCGTTATCATATATATTTAATCCATTATTCAGTGCTTTATGCGAGCCTTGTTTCTGATCTCTTGATATTTTGTAAAGTGTTTTCCAATAGTGGTTCACGTAGGGGAATGCTCTTTTCTAGTGTTTTCTAGTGGGAGCTATGAACCCCAAGGCGCTTTAATATGGTGCATGAAACAATTTTTTTTATTTATGTTTATTCAGCACATCATAAATGATCTGGCGCACTGTTCTTGAAATTTAACACTGCCTGATTTTAATTATGATCATTTTATTCGGCAGAAATTACCAGATATAAATCTTTTGATATAATTCTATCAAATTTGGCAAAGCGTTTGCTTAAGGGTTTAGTTTCAAACATAATAATTTCTGCATGTAAAAGGCCCACAAGGTGTGTTCTTGATAGGTCTCCAAGCTACAAATAGTGCCACAATGATGTATATGCTATAAACAACTTTGAATATTACTCATCTTTTTGGGCCTAGATGATATGATCCATGTGGGTTTGCATGACATTATCGTGGTGGTCATGTAGATCTTATGCCATAGAAATGGGTCCTATATGCCCATGAGATAAGGGTTAACACGATAATGGACAAACAAACTTACACAAGTGATATGCAATATTGATTATTTGGTAAGAGTCCATATTAGTGTGTGTATATGTGTGGGTTTGTGTATACAATGCAATATAAATGTAGCTATATATTTTACTCCTTTTGAATCTAAATGCAATCATTAAATTCCACATTTTGAATTACTTGTTCTCATTTTACTTTTATATGTCTTTATATAGCAAGGCTTCTGGCTGACACATCTAGTGGTGCAGTTAGCAGCCTTAAAGACTTGCACAATTTGTGTGTTAGCATGTGCCATGCTATTCAATATATGTTTATATGATGGTTCTTGAATTCGTTAGCTGCGTCTCCTGATCCCATCATTATCGAATAATGGCACTCTGTAAATTTTATAATTGATTACATATTTATTGTAAAAATTTACATTGAACTTACATTTATGAACATTTGTAATTAAAGAGAAATAAGAAATGGTTTATTTCTCATTTGGGCATTCAGTTTTGATCCTATGTTTATTTCGCATGAAGTTCAGATTTAGCGTTGTTGAAAATTAAGTTTTTGTGAGCAAAATAGCTTGTTTGCTGGTCAATTTTTGTTGCTTTATAAACTTAAGGATGGAGCCTGAAGTCAAGCCAGCTAGCCTTCGAACTGCATTTGCTATGCAGGTGCAAAGTAGATCAACGCTGCTTCAGTCAATCTCTGGGTTAAGTTTATAAATTGAACAATCAATTTGTAGTCATTTTCGGTAATGCTGACTGCTTTTGATTTTGCTGGAGAATTATTACAGTTTTATGGAGTTTATTAAAATGTCATTTTGACTTACTCCTTTCAGTAAACATTGTTTTTCTCTCTGGTTAAGTTTTGTTTATGCAGCAAAATAATGTCTAGTGATCCATATAATTTTAATTACTTAGAGAATAGCCACAACATCTTTAATTAAATAAAATTATATATTTTGTTTGATAAGATCACATAAAGATTATTTAGACATTAAATTGTAATTAATTACACTGAATATAATAAATTTTATCCCACAGGAATCTTTATTATATTTATTTAATTAATTAGGATAAAATTTCATAACCTACCCACAGAAGTTAGGAATTAATAAGTTTTATCATAAAGTTTTATTGAATCTGTTTGAATTGAAAATTTAGCCCACAGGCAATTTTCATGTCATTTGATTCAATTCCTTTTAAGTATGATTTACAATCAAATTGTAATTAATTACACTGAATATAATAAATTTTATCCCACGGGAATTTTTATTATATTTATGTGATTAATTAGGATAAAATTTCATAACCTACCCACATGAGTTATGAATTAATAAGTTTTATCATAAAGTTTTATTGAATCTGTTTGAATTAAAAATTTAGCCCACAGGCAATTTTTATGTCATTAGATTCAATTCTTTTTAGCATGTTTTACATTGGTAAAACATGAAAGTTTATTAAGCCTCAATTTTAACATAAGCATGTGATTTTTTAATGCAGTAGTACAACCTGCAAATTTCTCTGAAATTCGTTCTGACATTCCCGAACTTAAGGAAGTAATCTCGTTTGTTTGTTATGAATCTAATATGGTTAATGTTAATATTAACACATGGTGGATTGATTCTGGATCAACAATTCACATTTCGAATTCCTTGCAAGGTTTGCAAAACCTAAGGAAGCCAGTGGGAAGTGAGCAAAGCATCTTATCAGGAAACAAAATGGGCTCGCATGTAGAAGCTATAGGAACATGTTATTTAACTTTAAGTAGTGGTTTTGTTTTGGAGTTAGAAAAGACCTTTTATGTTCCAAGTTTTTCTAGAAACTTGATTTCAGTTTCAAGGCTTGTACCTTTTGGATATTCCTTAAACTTTTCAGAAAAATCTTTCAGTCTATTCTATAAATCTGATTATGTTGGGAATGGTATTTTGTCTAAAGGTCTTTACTGCATTAATTTACAAAACAAAGTCACATATGATTCAATGCATGTTCACACTGGCACTAAAAGATGTGTTATTAATGAAGATTCCTCTAAATTATGGCGCCGGAGACTAGGTCATATCTCCATAGATAGAATTAAAAGATTGGTAAATGAAGGAATACTTAATACTCTAGATTTTACTGATTTTGAGACTTGTGTGGACTGCATAAAGGGAAATCAGACCAACAAGTCAAAGAAAGGTGTCAATAGGAGTTCAGACATATTAGAGATCATACATACTTACAGATTTTATTGTCCATCTCACAACACTAGGATTGTGGAATCAAGAAATGCAAAGTTTCTTGAAAATGACTTGATCAGTGGGAGCGATCAAACCATAAACGTATTTTCTGAGAAAGATCATTCAGAATCTCAACCTTCCACTTCAAGTGATAGATTGGTTATTATTCATAGCACCCCTCAAGTACAAACTGGTGTTGAACAACCAATTGTTGAAGTTCCACAAGCTGCTAACGATATTCCAGTAGATCAAGGAGTTCAAGAGTTGCCAAGAACTTTTGAACAACAAGTTGAACCACATACTTCTCAGGAAGATGATGGTACAACATTAAGAAGATCTACTAGACCTAAGAGATCAGCAATTCCTAATGTATGCTCAAGTCTGCACAAGACCTGACATTGCATTTGTTGGGACGATATCAGAATGCTTATGTATATCCTGTTTGAGGCTGCTTTACATGGTGTATGGCTTAAGAATTTCATTTCTGGGCTTAGAATTATGGATTCTATCTCTAAGCCATTGAGAATATATTGTGATAATTCAGCTGCTGGTTTTATGGCTAAAAAAAAAATAAAAAAAAATGGGAGTCGAAATAAACACATCGACATTAAGTATTTAGCTATAAGGGAACGTGTTAAAGAAAATAAAGTGGTCATTGAGCACGTCAGCACTGAGTTAATGATCGCTGATCCTTTGACTAAGGGCATGCCATCATTTAAATTCAAGGATCATGTATTGAATATGGGACTTGGTTCCATTATGAAGTTTTTCATTGTATGGACAATGATATTTTAATGAAATTCTTAATTATTGTGATGTTTTTTCTCATATTTATGTGCACTTTAAGTTGATTTGAGAAAATTCATTTAAGAAGGACCAAGAATAAACATAAGGTTTATTCATTAAGAAATTGTTGCCACATAAATTATAATAAGAATAAATGCATAGTAATACATGGAAGATAATACTCGTCATAAGAGGACTTATCGTCATGATTCATGTATCTATTACTTAATACAGATTATCAATGGTTTTTAAGTTGAGACATTAAGTTTGGAAGTATGGACCAAGTGGGAGAATGTTAAGCTCCATTGATTTTACACAAAAGCTACTTTGATTTATGGAATTGCAGTTTTTCTTAACTTATGGAAACCAACTGCAGTAGTTTCCTTAAGTTAAGAAAATCAACTGCAATTACTAAATTTATAATTGGGAGCTACTAAAGTGGTCCATCACTTTGATCTGATCTCTACCTTGATTTGTGGTTTTTCTAACACATAGCTTTTAGAAGCTTGATCGAAGCTTAACTATATGTTCATCTGTTTGGTCCCCAAGCTCCTATCTCAATCCCCTTCAGTTCTACACCATCTAGCTGAGATAGCAGAGCTTGGAAGTGCCTTCAGATCAGCTGTCTTCTTTCCTTTTTGCATGCGCAGCTGGAGCGTGGTGTTTCAGAAGGAAATTGCATCAACAGTTTCACCAATGGCTGGAGGTAATTCGTACCCCTGGGCATTAAGTTTCAGTAATTCTTTTCAGTTCTTTCCGCATGCAGAATCGCTGTTTAAGTTTATTAGTTTTCTAACAGTTGGTATCAGAGCCCTTTTACCTCTGCCTTGCTGTGTGTTGGCCAAGAAACAAATTTCGATCCACCGTTTCGTTCCATAATTTATTTCCTTTTGCGCAAACCGTGGGTCGTATATGACCTGTGTATTATGTTCATTGGCCAATATCCTCGTTCTATGCAACTATCACCATTTTGTTGTTGGAAGTCAGAGTCGTTCAATTTCCTTTATAAATTTTCTGATAGATGTTGTATTGGGACGATTATTGGCTACAAATGATCCTTTTATCAGAAATTTAGAGGAAATTTTGTTTGCAGAAAATATATTTTATCTGCAGATTTGTCCCGGGCGATTTACATCGTCAAAACCTTAAAAACAGGGGAATTTTGAATCCGCCTGTTATCTCAAGGCTCATATATTGCCAGCGCGCATTAATGACGCAGTTTATGAAATAGCTCAAATCTTAGGGTAATTTGTGGTCAAGAGTTCAATTCTTACGGAGGAGTTTTGTCTTCCCGCGAATCCGATCCATACAAAACTTCAATTATTATTGTTGTGTATGGGGGACTGGATGGCTCGGCCTAATTGAGGGCAATCCATAAAGTTTTTCCATGTTCTTATCTTTCGTCTCTGAAAATGATGACAATTCATAAATTAGGGGCAAGGTGTACAGTAACATTTTCTGTTTTTTATGGCTCCTTCCTCGTTTTATAGTTTCCATGAAACTCAGTTGTTGTTGTATTTTTCTATGAGTTGTTGAACTTATTTTTGTTAGAGTAAGCGCCAAGGTTACTTTCTTTTCAGTTCTTTCCGCATGTAGAATCGCTGTTTAAGTTTATTAGTTTTCTAACATGAAAATCTTATGTTTTTTCCAAACTGCATGTCCCAAGAAGAAACAGCAAATGCTATTACCTTATTAGCATCATGGGCAATTCAGAAACACATAGATGACAACAGTCTCTCCAATAAACAAATAGCACAGCTCATAGCTAATAACTTTAGTTGTTTGGCTAACACATATTTAGCTTTTAGGAATCCAAACATAGAGTTGCACGGTTGAACAAAACCTACCACACAATTGGAATTTGCATCACAATGCAGCAACGTGTATATTTAGAACGACAGATGCGCATCGTTTTTCACGTTCCAAATCCGGTTTGAGTCCACATGATACCAATCTGTTGAAGCAAACACATCAAATTTATCAAAAATATCCTACTGAAAAGGACAACACACTTGACGTTCGAAACACGCGTAGTGCCTAATCTTTGCGGTTGGCAGGAATATTCCTGAGAAGCTTCTAGAGGCGCCCACGCGGAATCCAAGATCCGGCGAAACTACGGAGGAAGGAGTTTTGGATACGCGTTAAACGGAAGCAGCCCATCCGCCCTTTAAATCCACACCATAACACACTCATCATCAGGAATCTCAGCTCAGGAATTCGTATCTGATTTAGCTCCTCTGGCTTGCAACCGATATTCACTTTACTAAAGCACTATAATTCGTCTCGGATTGCAGTTTGCCCAGCTGCTGTCCTTAGGGCTTGGTAGTTATTAGGGTTTTCGTTTCAAAATTGTTTTCTCCGTACAAAGTGAGTGTCTGGTAATGGCGATTCACAAGACGACTGTAACAACTGATAAGAAGTGGCTAGAAATTGCCCCTCCGCGGAGAGTATGTGTGGGAAGACGGCGGCCTTTGGAGAAAACACTGCGGCCAATCGCAGAAGAGTGCAGTCTCAGTAATGGCGAGCTGATGGATGGCCTTCGCCCTACTTTTCCTGCGGTCAGTGGCTTCAAGGCGGAGGACGATGATGAAAGGTTTCCGTCAGCAGATTGTTAAAGTTTTTCTTCTACAGGTCCCGAAATCCTTTTGGAAGTCTTGAAAATCAAGGAGCTGTTTGTGGGAATAGATGCGTGATCTGCATAATCCGTCTGTAACAGCCTTATTCTGCTGTAATTACCCAAAGTTGTAACATATTTTTTACTCTTACGAAATTAGAAAATATATTCAGAAATACGTGGTATTGTGTTCTGAATGGGTTAGGCTCATTTCCGCTGACATCTATATGATTGGCATTATTTGGAGACTAAATTGGGGTTTAATTATGAAGCCATTAAATTACTAATATCTTTCGGATCAACAATTTTGTGCAACATCCATGCTGGAAATTTCAACCCATCGCTGGCTGTGTTTCACGCGCAACAGAGGATTTCAACTTTGATGCCAATTTACAGTTTTTCTTTTTTGCCTGGCAAAAATATATACGAAATTTAAATCCAAGTAAACGCCCATATCATCCTTTGATAACGTTTCTGTATGGTATTTTTGGGCACCGTGGTTGCATCTCTGGCTTCACAACCTGTTATAATACACAAATTAGAGGCAAACTTTACAACAATCTCTTTTATGGTCTATTGGTTGTCTTCTGATATTTCTAAGAGATATTAGAATTTAAATTTTCGTTGTGTCGAGGGCATGCAACAGTGATGTCTCTCTATCTCAACATGGCCCACAATGTTTGGAGCCACTTTTCCTATAACGTGTAAAAGCTATTTGACTTAATTATGGATTATCTTTTAAACAACTGAAATAAATGTATTATGGATTATTTTTTTATAAAATGTGTACTTATATTGCTAACAAAGGGAGATCCAGGTCGAAAGGAATAAGTTAGATCCATGTTTCAGGTCAAGAGGGATTATGGGGAAAGGATTAATAGGAACTTTACAAAAGTATATATTATATTTTAAAATATTATGGTGTAATGAAGTTATTTCACTTTTTTTAATTGATAGTTTAGTGGTTTGTGTCTTAAATAAATTTATAAATAACTTTTTAAAATATTATGATGTAATGAAAATATTTCATTTTATTAATCGATAGTTTAGTGGTTGGTGTCTTAAATAAATTTATTTATAGAATAATATTTATATTTATTATTTCAAGCTTTAAAATTTAATGATATTGATATTTATTATATTTAATTTTAAATATTTGGATTTCCTACTTTAATTTATGGAGTTACATATTATTATTTAAGTTAGAATTAATTGGTTATTATTAATATTACATAATTTTTTTTATTAAATTTAATATATTTAAATATTATTTAAGTTAAAATTAATGGGTTATTATTAAGGTTACATAATATTTTTTATTAAATTCAATATATTTAAATTTATTGTCAATAAAAGTATATAAATTAAATGATTAGTAAATGACAATAGACAACATTTTATAGTAGATACTAAGATTCATATATCTAGCATTATTAAGATTAAAAAATTAACTAAATTTTAAATTCATTTAAAAATTTTATTATTATCATTAATTATAAAAAGAATTAATATATGAGTTAAACACATATATTTTTTAAAACACATCCAAAGAGAGAATATAGTATAACAATAAGAATTGGTGATATATTTTTTAATTAAATTGAAAAGAAATTAAGATATAATTACTTTTGAAATAAATCTCAACTCTCTATCTTAAATATTACTAAAAATATTGTGGATATTTTACGATGGTTAAATTCTTATAATTTTTGTTTAATAATTATTGATAACGAAATTAAAATTCTAAAAGCCATTATAATTATAATTATATAAATGTAAATTAAAAATAATTCATTTTATTTTATTTTATCTGGTCAAAATTAAAATTTCCATTCATAAATTGTTAAAAAAAATGCACGATGTGAAATTGCTCAAGAAGAAAGAAATTTAATTATCTGAAACAAAAGCAGAAGAAAAGCAGAAGATAACTTATATGGCAACAAAGAGTATTGGTGTTTTGACAATTATATGAAAGTAAAACCATATTAGTGTGAAATTGCTCAAGAAGAAAGAAATTTAATTATCTGAAACAAAAGCAGAAGAAAAGCAGAAGATAACTTATATGGCAACAAAGAGTATTGGTGTTTTGACAATTATATGAAAGTAAAACCATATTAGTGTTTAAAGATGTTGGATGTCATGATATTTTGACAATTATATCGTAACAAAGAATATTAGTGTTTTGATAATTATATGGAAATGAAAAATAGCGTTTAAAGATATGGGATGTCATGCTAAACAAGTGCTGCATGCAGCCGGTAGCCCCTGCCTAACCATATAAAATGCCATTTGTTAAGGCTCATAACCGTTTTATACACATGGTATCCATGGGAGGGTTAGAAGTCTAGCAAAAACCCTATTTCAGGATATCATGAACAAATCACGATATGGGATGTCATGTTAAACAAGTGCTGCATGCAGCCGGTAGTCCTGCCTAACCATATTAAGGCTCATAACCGTTTTATACAGATGGTATCCATGGGAGGGTTAGAAGTCTAGCAAAAACCCTATTTCAGGATATCATGAACAAATCACTTTTATCTTCACGTTAGGATAACTTCACACAAAGTTTGGGGTGAATTGAGAAATGTATGACGTGTAAATTAAGGAAGAGAAAGTCAATTTAGGAATTAAGTTGAATGTCTTTGGTACAACGGAAGCAAAATTCTTTTATTTCCTCAAGTCGTACGTGTAACGATTGAAAATAATATAGGGGATTAGTATGTTTAGGTACGAGGTAAAGAGTCAAAAGAGGCTATTTATGGAAACCAAAAAAAAAAAGACTTGCAACAGAGAAAAATATCTAATAAAGAGCACATAAATTTCCTTCCTCCTCAACGGATATCAAGATAAAAACATTAGTAATATAAAATAAGAAGAGTAATATTTGAATGTAAAACCATGGAAGCGACCCCAAAGCACCTGAGAGCTCCATGGTTGTAACCATATTGTTTAAACCCTAGAGGGTCATGGTCTAAAGAATGATGACTGCAGCATAACGCATGTGGACCAGGTGGCCAAAACTGACCTGCCCACCGGTGGATGAAGATGGCATGCAGCAATCTTAACAAGGCTTTCAAACTAGTATAAAATAGTAAAATCAAAGTGAACCGATATAGTAAGATTGTTTTCATGGTTTTAAAGTATTTTTCTTATTTTATGATATGGTAAGATTGTTTTGATAGTTTTAAAAAAATACCGTAATGTATTTTTCCTATTTTTAAAAACTCAAAGTGAACCGATATAGTAAGAAAACTTGTACTTATATATCTACCTCTATTGTCTATTTTTATTACGTCTTCAAGTATAATTTTTTGAGTTTTCTTGTTTCTTTTACCTCTTCAAGTTGGTCCACTTATAGGGGAAAGTTGCAGCTTCTTTCATAGTTGCGGCAAAGTTGTAGTTTCTTTTATCGTTCTGGAAAGGGCAAGTTGTAGCTGCGTTCATCGTTGTGGCAGGGGAGGAAAGAAGTTACACTTGCTTTCATCATTGCGGTCCCACTTTAGACAAATTTATTTCAAATAAAGATTATCGAACGAAAGCTTTCTCGAAACATTTATGAACAGTAAAATACAAGTAACTAATCCACGTAATTTCTCTAATCTGAAGAATCATAGTATCAAATAACAAATAAACCAGTAGGCCGAGTTCAATGGCCTCAAACCCTGTAAATACTGAATGCAATCAAATAAAGAAATACTTCAATAATCATTTTTTGTTATAGGCCTATGGCAGTTCACCAAAATAGAGTAGAGTAAATGAGAAGGGCAAGATAGCCTCAAAACACCTGTAGTATAATAGGTCGAAAATCCTCCTAGCTTAAAAACAAGCCCCGCAAAGAAATTCACATTTATATACAGGTCGAGATCGCTTCTATGGAGCTAGAATACAAAACAGAGCGCCAACCATAATTCCAAAAAAAAGGAAAAACTAAATTTATATTTCCGAGGAAAGATCCGACGAGAGAAAACATATTAATTCAAGAGACAATGTTCCCACTGAGATTTATAATTCAGAGCCTGAGTAAGCTAGGCAACCATGATCTCTTGAATACAGCTAAACAAATTCGAAGGGACTTGAAAAACTAGATATCATGAACTAAACAAGTAATTACACAGCGAAAGCTCAAAACTTGAAACACATTAACTATGCAAAGAAAAATTTACAGTGATAGTTCGAAAAGGAAAAACCATTATATGTACAATCAAATTATAATGAAAAGCTGGAATGGCAACTTAATAACTGAACTTGCGATTTTATCGTGAAAGTATGGAGTTGGAACTTCATATCTTGCAGCAAAATAATAACGCGTTCAACAAGGGTTTGAAACCCTTATCAAAGTAATCCTCATGGGGATTAATAAACAAAATCCATAATGAACCTGAGGAATTCTCTGGAAAGGAACGCTCGCAAACTATATTCTGCTCAAATAAATATAACTTATTACATTGCTGAAAGCTTGCCTTAGAAGGGCGAAGCTATTCCGCATGCCCAAAATATTTAACAGAGTATCAACATCATTACGACTGAATGCTTTAGAGCTAGGCAAAACCCTACTACGTGAACTCAGGAGGAGGAAAATCTATTCCGGAAACCGTAATCGAACCCATGAAAGCTCTGCCACCCATAGGCGACCAGAGAAAGAAAGACTTTAACACATACCCGAAGAAATAACTGTATCTAGAACACGAAGCCATGATAGAGCTTCGGAAGAGGCGCCTTGCATTGCTACCTATAGCGCTAAGATGCCTCTGGATGAAGCTGAAATAGACCAAAGAAAAAGTATTACCTTAATGGCGGAATAAGGAAATAATAATACACAGAAAGAAAAGTTATCCGAGAAATGGTGAATACTTGTTAGGGCGGTGCAATGGGAGAAATTTGCAGTTGAAAAAGAGTCAATAAGCCACGCCTGAGTCGCAGTAGCGTAGCGGATGGCATCTAGTGGTGAATCCATGGAGCAAATAAACCATCGCAAGGCCAAACCCAACACTGTATCACCCAAACAGAAAACAATGAAACTCACCGATGAACTGTCGGAGCTATTAGGAAACCTGGCTGCCATCAGATGAATTAATTACTGAAGGTCGACGATGGAGCGGAGATGTCGAGGCGGGAACAGGAAGTTATTCCACTCACAAGGACAAACAACTCTTCATTAGCATCAGTCACAGGAATTGATAAACTAGCTAAATAAACGCATATGGTACCGGGATGATGAAGCTTATGAGTTCAGAAACAAGCAGGCAGAGATGTGTACCTTTAATTGACGTGACTACTGCAAATGGTTTCTTTGCTTGGACCTACGGTGACTACTGCAAATGGTTTCTTTGCTTGGAATGTGAGACATCCTTACTACCTGCAACCTGCTATGTGAGACATCTTACTATCTGCAACTTGCTATCAAAGTCTCTCAGCACAAATTGAAAATGAAATGAGTCATATCTGCAACTAAAAATTGAATGCCTAGCTCCAAATGTATATTTATCTCTGAATGTAAACCTATGGCGAGTTTAAGATGGATGAGCATGTGTGGCAGGTGTAAGCACGCTGTGTGGCATGTGTCAAGTGTAAGTGTGAAGTGTAAGCGTCAAGTGTAAGAAGCAGAACTGTTTACATAACATTTTATGCGGTGGGTGGAAATGAGCCATCCAAACTTTGCCTAAAATTCACAAAGCGAAATGAGCCATCCAAACTTTGGTCTAAAATTCACAAAGCGAAACAAGCCATCCAAACTTTGGTTAAATTTTTTTTTTTGGATTTGGAAATTCAGCAACCCGGCAATAAGACCTCCAATATAAAACTTTGGATAAAAAGCAAGAAACATCAAGGCTCTAAAATAAAACTTTGGGTAAAAGCGAAAAACATCAATTAAATGCTCTGGTCAACCCAAATTAATAGGGAGTCAACGGCGGATCGAACGCTATAGTCCCTGCTATGCCGGAGGCAGGGACTAATAATAAAAACAAAAATTTAATTGAATAAGTTTTTTCACTTTGTTTATTATATTATAATTGAATAATATTTTTATTTTGTTATATTATATTTCTATTGTACTTTGACACGTTTAAATGATTGTATATTCACAACAATTGACTAACAATTAAACAATTTTCATCGCAACCATATGGAATACGGAATTTTTTATTCAATTGTTTAGTGATGTATTTAACATATATTTATTAAATAGTAATTTTAAAATTTTAAAATATTTTATTATTATACATAATGTATTTAATATGTATGAGTGTTATTTTATTTATATAATAATACTAATTCCATGCTATATTATAGGCTTCTTCTTTTTTTCTCACCTATGTATTTTTAATGTGTTAACATGTGTATTTTTAATTTGTTAACATTAATATTAATAGGATGTAAATTGTATGTAATATGCATTAGTGTTACTTTATGTATATAATAATATAATGTGTATTAATGTTACTTTCCCTTTATTTGGTATTATAGAGTTTTTAGTTGTAAAATATTTTTCAATGATATAAAAATGTTTTATAAAGTATTAATGTTTATATATATGTTAAGAGTGGATTCATTTATATTATATTAAAAATTATTTTATATATATATAATTTTAGAATCATGGTTAAGATACACACTAAATTCTTATATGAGTTTTTTTTGTATTAATTAAATTTAATATTTACGAGTTAAATTTTATTTATATGATTAAGATAAATGATTTTTATTCCTTAAATTTATGTTTAAATTTTAATATAATTTTTAAACATAATATAATTAATTAAAAAGATTAATATTTTAAATTTATTTTAGTTTAAACTAATGGTAAAATTAATAAAAATAATATATTTTTCATTAATTTAAATTAAAAATTTCACCTAAAGCACCCAAAAAGTCTTGTGGATTGTCTTGTGGATTAAATGTCCATGCCCATAATGCCCAAGAGTCATCATTAGAATGTCTATGTGCATAATGTTAACCAATCATCTTTGAATATTTATTCATTTATGAATGAAATTAAAGGTGTCTCCATTATTACTACCGCTATTGTATTGTAAATTACAACATAAAGGAGAGAGGAAGCTCAACATTAATTTGAAGATATATGATTAATTAGTGTGAAAGTGTGTTCTAAAAGGCAAACTTTGCATGCATGATCTTACAGTCATGGTTTTTTTTATGGATTTTTCATTTTTTTTAAACAAACATATTTTTGATATTTTTAGAATAGAAATTAAAAACTATAATATATTGAATGTACTGTAGCTTATTATTCAAAATATGCTTCAGTTATACATAAAAAAGAACCATTAACTTATCACTAGAAAATAAAGATTAAAGAGATTAAAGGAAATGACTGATGATAAAACATCACTATGGAATTGTGAATAGCTACAAGAGCCAACATTCAAAGTAAAGCTTCCTTTGAGAGTAAATCTATTAGAACATTGTGCTCCCTATAATAGTGAAGGGTCTGAAGATCATCAAACTATTGTTGTGATTTTCATATCCTCCTTTT
This sequence comes from Pinus tabuliformis, assembly GCA_031772625.1. Classification (NCBI taxonomy): domain Eukaryota; kingdom Viridiplantae; phylum Streptophyta; class Pinopsida; order Pinales; family Pinaceae; genus Pinus; species Pinus tabuliformis. The sequence goes on along the minus strand of CM062817.1, from coordinate 1,651,991,955 downwards.
CATAATTCCAACTGAAGGATTATATGATCCACCTTTTTATTGAACTAGTCCAGTATTATTTTGGAGTTGCCAATAAATTTAAAAACCTTTAGTTGCTTCCACAAATCTAACCTCTAAGCACACAACAGAGCAATCAACTCAGCAACAAAGTTTGTACCACTTCCAATTCTCATCTTACATTTTAGAACCACATTATGAGGGAATAGAATGACAACACCAACCCCACAATTCTCCTTTTGAGAGGCAACATCAAAAAAACCCCATACATTTCTTTTAGATAGCACAATTCCCCTATACTTTTTGTCTTTTTCAATTTCAAGGACTTAACTTGTTCTAGAAAAGCAACTCTAGAATTATGTACAATCATTGTTGAGCATACAATATCATTTTGAAAAAGAAATGTGTTTATCCCTAAATGAATGTTGGGCATCTCAAATATGGGGAAAAATTTAGAACTAGACTAATTAAATCTCTAAAGCCAAAAGCACAAACTTTCTTCCACAAAGTTCCCAAACCTCCAACCTTTTATTTTTAGAATTTACAAAACCTATTCCAAATAGTCTTCACAAAAAAATTAAAAATAAATAAATAATCAATAGATTAACTATTCACTACATAAAACACATAATCGAAAACCTTCCCATCCATTTTTTGCTAAAACATCCCAAAAAACTATAAAAAAAAATAAATAAATTAAACCAATATTTTAATTCAAAAATCATGTATCATATTTTCCTTAATCAAAACATTGTATCCCTACTTTGTAAACCTCACGTTACTTATTTTTAAACCATAAAAAAAAATATCCTCTTCATCTTCCCAATGATTTTCATCTCTAAAAACTGCTATGCATTGGCCATCTCTAAATTATTTCATTATTATCATATTTGTTCATGAGTCATGAGTTGGAAAACATCGCTAATATATGGCTAGCAATTTTATCCATTAATATAGGGAAGAATACACGTGGAAATAATGGAATGTTGATGGAGAATTATATATACATATTAAATAAAACAGAGGATACATATCCATTGCTGGGTTACAATGTCAATGACACACGCTTATGTTATCCCGGACATAGCATCGATGTATATATTAATGAATGATATAAAGTATCCTTGGATATAATAATAATATTATAATTTATTATGTTTCAACTCTATCGATATCTAATTTGCAATAGAATAATAAATAATATATATAGAAATAGGTACTTTTGAATGAATATATATATATATATATATATTTAGGGATAAAATTTGATTTTTTTTTGAAGTGTGTAATATATATAATAATTGGTAAATATTTTAATTGAAGTTAACTATTTAACCAGCTTAATGGAGCTCTCATTAACCATGTAAATGGTTTGGTTGAGCTTTTTAAGTCTTAAAATCAACAATTTCAGTTTTGTTTTTATCAAATTTTTTGCAACTCCATTTTGTACCTTAGTCTACATAGGGCTGAATTTGTCGTGAGATAGTGGAGTTGATTACATTGGATTTATGAAGGAATCCTCTATCCAATGGTATATGAGTTTGACATTTTTGAATTCATGTGATATTTTTCATCTAATTTCTTTTCAACATAATGCTTGAAATTTTTTTGAACTATTTTAAAGAGGTTGAATAAAAAATCAATAACAATGAATTTTTTTCAAAAAATACCACTATCTTGGTTTACAAGTTCTCTTCAAAAGGGTTATTTTGGTTTTTCAATTTATTTAAATAGTTTAAAAAAACCTTTCATGAACACATGTCTACAAAATGCAATTGAAATATTACTGGGGCAACTTTGAAAAATAATAAAAAATATAGTTTTGCATTAAAAAATAAATTTTAATATGAAAAACTTAGCTCTCTGTATATATATATATATATATATATATATGTATGTATGTATGTATGTATGTATATAATACACATTTTAGACCAAGTTACACTAGGTGAACACACTCATACCTCTTAAGATGTGTGAAAATTTACCAGGACAAGCATATAATTTAATGATACTAAATACTTTTGCAAAAAATATTATTAGGACAACAAAAAAATTATCCAAAATTTGTCTTTTTTACTTCGAATCAAAATTCCTAGTGTTTATATGAATTTAGGGCTTCAATTCGATAAAAGATGAAAACTTGAAATTTAATTGCCACATTTGGCCCAAAAGTGTAACCCATCTTCATGCGTTCAACCATGGTCTCTCACGCCTTCCAGAATATTTCTTCTGGCCTTTGCAACATCCTTCTTCCATTGGGTTAGATGATGTGCATTCGACTTTGGAGGTTTTGCAATATCAATTCACATATTTTAACACACCATTGTCATCGAGCATTACTTCCATTTGATCCTTCAAGTTTATGAAATTTGAGTTACCCTTTAGGGCATACTGTAATCTTAGAGCATTGAAATAGATTCTTTCAAACCTGAAGAAAAATTGTTGCACTGAAGTTGATCCTTTCAAAATCCCGAGAGACAAGTTCGAAATACTGGTTCTAATGTGATTTCATGGCTCTTCTAATATGTAGAAATTTGAAAGAAATAGAACTTGCTCAATATTTCAACCTAAAAACAAGAGACACCAAGAGACAAAATTCTACTCTATTGATCCACGGAATGAAAATCACAATTTAGAACAACATGCAGGGACATGCAACAAGCAAAACCACAATTACACAATGATTTCTAAGGGAACCCAACTGGGAGAAGAACTCCTCAAGCCTCTTTGCATTAATCAGTTGGATAGAGAAACTATTACAAATGCTAGCTCCAGCTCTGAGCTCAACCTGTAAAAGAATAATTGTTCTATGTACTCAATGAGAAACTCTGGCCAACACTTAGCCAATTATTTTTGCACCAAGCCTCTTATTTCCTTGCACAAATCCTAAGGAAATTGGCTCCTAAAAGATAAGAATTTCCTGTAAATTGATTGCACAATTCCCAAGGATTGATCACTTACAACATGCAACACTTGTACACTCAAAACAAGTTTACAATTGTTGTTACACTGCCTTGTCGTCTACACTTCAGCTGAGGTTTGAATTCCTTGCATGTACTAGCTCCTATGACTTAGATTGTTGTCCCACTACACCAGTGACCTTCAATTGATCAATAGTTAGAGGTCCTAAATACAACTGAAAATAATTGAACTAAATTACTAAAATTTAGAAATCACACATGCATAAGTGAATTCCAAGCCCTCTAACTCGAATTTACTAAGCAAACTAAGTGAAAAGATCCATGTCACACTAGTTAACTACCTCCAGGTTGTCCTGATGTGGAAATTCCATTTAATCAATTTGAGTAAGGCTAAAGTCAAATTGAGACTCTTTTTTGCTACATTTTTTAACACATATTGTGGAAATTCCATTTACTCAATTTGAGTAAGGCCAAAGTCAAATTGAGACTTTCTTGCTACATTTTTTAACACATATTGTAGAATCTGGATCATATTAAAAATATTATTATTTCGAAATTTAAGGAGAATTCGTGGGTAAATAAAGAACTAGAGAGAAATATGAAATTTTGATATTATGAGAAGGTGATCAACCCCAATCTTAAAAAGCAAAATTATTTCTCTGTATTGATTAGTATTAAGAAGGAAATGAACATTGCCAAGATTAGAAGTAATTTCCATGAGCGTGGTAATGAAACTTGGCAATGGTCAATTCCCAAAATGCCATGAGATAAAATAGTTTGTTACATATGCTAGCTTTAGAAGGTTGAAGATGAAAAACACTTTCTTTTAGATTGTCCTTCTTATACCTACATTCAATCTAATTTTCAAAATATTGGTCACATTAACAACCTTCTTGACCCTTTACTTCATCAAAACTATAATAATCTAAGAATACTTCTCTCACTTTTCTTTGAGCATAGAAATAAAATGTTAAAGAATTCATATTAATCTCTTGCTTACCATATAGAACTTAGTTTATAATAATAATCGTCATCATCATAAAACGTTAAATTTTTATTTAATTGCTAAAAAAATTTAAACATGACTATATATTTATGATGTATTCGATAATATTTTAAAAAAAATTCAAAGTGCATTAATTATAGTTAATATTTGGGTCGAAAAGTGCCAGCTGAATTTTTTTTATACCAATACCATGCACATTGGATAAATATCAATTTATATATATATAAAATATGCATTAGTGTCACTTTGCGTATATATATTTTTTTGAAACATTAGCCTTTTATACTAATACCATGCACATTGGATAAATATCAATTTATATATATAAAAATATAATATGCATTAGTGTCACTTTGCGTATATATATTTTTTTGGAACATTAGCCTTCTTATATTAACTAATAATTTGTATATTTAACCTATGTTAAATAATATTTTTTTCATCGTCAAAAACATATTTTATAAAATTAAATTATAAAAAAAATAGATTTTTCTTTTAAATCATTATACTTAATATATTTAAATATATAAATATAATATTATTTCAACTATATTAACTTACACAGTTAAGATAAATGGTTGCTATTTTATTTATCCCTTAATTTTAATTAAAATTTTTCGCTTAAAAAGCTAACTGCACCGCTATCCCAAAAATTAGGTTTTAGATTAAATATCCATGTCTATAGTGTCAAGGAATCATCTTGAATCTTTTAATCCAATGACGAATGAGATTAAAAAGATCTCCATTACTACTCGATCGTAACGTGCAACATAAATGAGAGAGGAAGCTCACTTTCAATTTGAACTCAAATGATTTTAGTGTGAAAGCACAACTTTAATTGGTGTGAAAGTGGGTTCTAAAAGGTCAACATTACACACATAACCTTACAATCATGGCCGAAGTATGCATTGACTATCTCTAAATTATTAGGCCGATATGCCTTCCTATGAAACAAGCTTTCGTCGTCCTTTTCATTCCCAGGTTAAAACCTGGCGTCCATATTTGGCGGGTATCTGTCGTGATTTCTGTTGCAACCCTCGCAGCACGCTTCAATGCGTCTTCGTTTGCTTTCAATCCTTTGCTCTGTGGCATGCCTCTCAGAGCCATTGGCCAACATCGTCATTATGAGCATCAGCATCATCGGCATGGAAATCGGGCTATACTGTTAATCCCCATAACTGTGGCATGCGGGGCACTGTTTCGTGTCAGCGCCACAACCTAGTGATTTGTTTTGTGAAAATGGAGCGCAAGAGACGGCGACTGAGAGAAACCAGTGAAGCACAGGAATCTAACAGTTCTGAGAGGATATCCTGCTCACTTGTATTTCCACTAGAATTGACTAATTAATGACATCGACATCCTCATCTTCTTCTCCTCTTCTTCGGCTGTTCTCAGTACTGTGACAACTTCATTATTTCTTTCTTTCGGAATAATCAGTACTTCTTCATCTCGGCTCGCAGTTGTTCTATACAGAGCCATGGCAGCGGCAGCTACAATGCAAGTTTCTTTGTTTCAGATCATTTACTTTCGTTCAAGAAGGCAACAACAGGGGAGTTGTTTGGCCTGAAAATGGTAAAATTTTCAAGTGACATGGGAGGGCTGGGGAAAGCCAGCCACAGGAAGATTATCGCGTCAGCATCTTCCCGCCGTACGAAAACCTGAAACCCTTCCTAAATGGCTTTTTTTCCCATCCTGTTTGCTTTTGTTTACTTACTCCTACAGTGCTACGTCTCTCTGGTTTTTTGTTTTTCAGGGGATTCATGATACATTTTCTTTTGTTTACTTACTCTTACAGTGCTACGTCTCTCTGGTTTTTTGTTTTTCATATATATATATGTGTGGTATAATAGGGTTTTCACACTGCAGTTCCTTCCCCAAAGGGTGTCATAGGGCGTTCACTATGCCTTTTCGATATTTTAATTAATTTTTTTTAGTATTGATTAATATAAGACATGTTTATAGGTAACTGTCACAAAACTGCTTCAAGTGATAATTGCCATTTTTGTTTCATGTTAAACACAAACAATGAGAGAATATAATATAAACTGTGTTTGCTTACAGGGAAAGTTGATTCCTCGTGCTTTGACATTTCCATTCGGCATCAAGGCCCTTGCTGACTATGTGCATGAGAAGGGTCTGAAGATTGGCATATATTCAGATGCAGGGTAAGCTCAGCAAGACTTTCCTATTCTTGAAAACCATAACCCATTCGGGACCTTACGTGAGCTTACCTGATCTCAGGTAAGATCCTGTTTTTCTTTCTTCCATTTGTAAAACCACTTACTGACTTGGGGTTTTGGCTTTAGGCAATACACATGTCAAAAGCAACCTGGCTCATTAGGATTTGAGGAAGAAGATGCCCGGACATTCGCTGAATGGGTATGTCAGAAATATTCTTTAGTGTGTATGAAGTTAAGATTTGGTAAATTGTGAAGAAAAATTAAATGCTACAATATCAACAATGTTGCATCAACAGGGTATCGACTATCTCAAGTATGATAACTGTTTCGATGATGGTTCAAAACCTGAAGTCAGGTGAAGTTCTTCTCCATCAGGGTTTCATCTTTGGAGTAGATTCATACTTTCAGTTGTTAGAAGGGTTTATCTTTGTATGCATAGCAGGTACCCAAGGATGAGGGATGCACTTCTTCTATAGACTGGCAATATGAAAGGGTTAGTTCTTTCAAAACAGTTACTCGATCACCAAGATCTTCAGGTAGTGTCTTCAATTTTGCAAAGTGGATTAATCTCAGTATTAGTAAATTATGAAGTTTGTGAAGGCATGTTGAAGAAATTTCGGTAGCATCTGATTGTAACTTCACATCAAATTCCATGTGTCGGAGATTCAATGGCATCTGCAAATTATGAAAACCATAATCAAATCATTTAAACTAGTACAATTGCGCTCTTAGATAAATTTAGATATGTTAAGAAACTCTGCCTAAAATAATTTTAGATATGTTATGAAACTGATGCCAATAACAAGGGGCTGAATATTTGAACGAAACATACCTGACATAGATTCAAATCTTCAGATTCATAAATGAAATGTCTTAGCTCCTTTAACTTCCAAACATCAAATGGAAGATGGGAAACTTTAGCTTGGAAGAAAACCATTTTTTCAAATGTTTTATTGCATTTTCCCTCTACTTTTGTAGAGTTTCCAAGTGCAAGAACTCTCAAAGAACTATACATTAAATCAAGTTTTGAAGCAGGTATGTGCAATGGATCTTTAGTTTCATTGAACCAGATGCCTTTGGTCTTGTGAATATCCTGCATGTCATTAATAAGTGTTATTGAATGAATTAGGCAACAATGAATGAGTTAGTGAAAAAACACAATATTGTTTGAAACAAATTTCTAATTTATTTTTCTGCCCAGGTTAATAGAAATCAGATACCTCCTGATCTAAAAACTCTTGAAGTTCACTTGCAGTAGTTATATCCGATCGCCGCAATCCCTGTGTCTTTTGGCGACCAATTTCCAGAATCACATCGTGTACCTTTGCAATCATGTTTGTATCTTTGGTGACCAGTGCTCTCTTTTCTAGCATATCTAGGGCAGACTCTCCCACAATGTTGGCAACTGTGTCCCAATCCCGTCCATTAAAGAATGAACAAATGTCAAGAAACGGGTCTTTCAACATCTCATCAAGATTATCATAGGCAAAGACATAGCACTCTATGTCCTTTCCAATTTCACCTTTCCAATTTTTTTCCTTCTCTTCCATGACTATAGAATAGGCTTTTTGTTTGTCTTCCCGACAGCTTATGAATCCTGCTACAAGGTTCAAAAGTGTCGGAATTCCACCACATATATCTACTATATGATTCAGCTGGTTTGGTTTTAGTTGCTTCTGCGTATCAAGGTCCATCTTGTTCTTTAAAAGACTCATAGCTTCTGTATTCTGAAGGCCTTTCATAGCATAAACTTTAGTCTCCACTCTGCAACCTTTGCACACTCTAACCAAATTTGCATCCCTTGCAGTGATGAGCAACCTCAACTTTTTAGCCTTGCTCATATCCTTGGGCAAAAGTTGTTCAAGTCCTTTTGAATCTAAAACATGGTCTATATAAATGAAGGCTACCTCTTTCTCTAACAGGCGGCCAATTTGTCGCTGGCCATCCTCAAATGTTCTCAGGTCTGTCATCACCTCTTCTTCGTTTCCAACCAGCAAATCCTTTAATATACATTTTTGTAACTCTATGATATTTGGAATTGATGTTCTATCATGAAACATCCTAATCATAGAATATTTACAATCTTCCCATTGTGATCGTGCAAACACAGCATTGGCAAGGGTAGTTTTTCCCATCCCACCAAACCCATGTAAGATAATTGCTACATCTTTTTGCTCACTGCCCCAGTCCAGAAGTTTAGTAACTTCTTCTAATGGATTTTCAATTCCAACTGTTTCAACAATATCAAAACATGAAGCCTGTTACAAACCCTAAAAATTAATGATCATTGAAAGAAGCAAATTATTTTAGTCATGTATCAAACTTTACCTGCATCTTCCGGATATTCTCGCTCTCTTGGTCTTGGGGAACGTACCTTCAAACAATCAATGGCATCGTAAACACATATATCCATTTGGTTCTTCATATGCGTGTACATTCTGTCTAACTTTTTCTGAAATTTATTCAGTTCTTTCTTGTTCACAGTCGTTGTGAAAAACCTGCCATACGTAGAATTCTATAAGAAACTTATCTACACTCAGCTGCTTGATAATAGGGCTCTAACAAATAGAAATTTGGCTAATTAGATTGTGGTGCAGTACTCGCCTGCGAAATTTGGAATCTTCAATTTGGGTGCAGCACATGATGGAGGCTTCCAGTATCAACTCTGTTGCTTCTTTGATTAGAGACTCCATCCCCTTTTTCAAATCATCCCGTTCTTTAAGCTGTTTCACATGTTGAGCCAATTTATTCATTTCTTCCAGAAGACAGAGACAGTCCTCTTGGTTGGCTGAAACAGTTTCAAATCTTTCCAGAATATTTGCAACCACAAGCAGACTTCCAGTAGCCCAGTTTGCTTGTCCTATTCCCTTGAGGAGACTCACAACGACTGTCTTTGCGTCAGTAGAGTGTCCAGGTGGAATAATGTCTTTCTGAAAACCACAAAGGAAATAGCTGGAGAACAACACTAGACATACAGAATAAATGGGAGAGGTAATTTACTGGACCTTTGCAAATTGTTCTTATTATCAAAGATCCATGATTTCAGATTTAAAATTACAATTTTCTTGAGCCTGCGAAGCTCAACACTGAAACATAAGTCCATATACTATGAGGCTTACACATTTTCACTTGTGGCTCAACACTGAAACATAAGTCCATATACTATGAGGCTTACACATTTTCACTTGTGGCTTGAGAGGTCTGCACCATCTGCTTACAAATCTTTGATATCACGTTCAATTTGGTTATAATTTCACTCATAGATTACAAGATTTCATACATAAGTAGTTTGTAGCTCTATTTAGGTCATGTCTTTCTAGCATAAAAGAAACATTCGTATATAAGTTTGAATTTGAATACAATTTGATACAGAAAAATTATGTAACAAAAAGATCCATTACAGCTCCAGAACAGAATTATACTTCTCATAGCTAATAAAATATGCATTTTGTTCCAAATTTTAGAAGAATTTCAGCTTTGAGAACACTTCATAAATAAGAAAAAGGAAAAAAAAAAAAAAAAAATTCACTTCTTGAAAATTTTGTCTTTAGATTATATCTATAAGATGTATTAGAGATTTTCTTTCAATATTTTAGAGCTTTTTGGGTTGTTTTTTTTTTTGGGTTTATGGAATGATCGGGATGAAATACATGAGGTATATTATCAAAAAGACAATCAAAAGTAAGATGATCACATTGTATCCATATTGTATGGAAAATTTGCCGGATTTTTACTACTTGCTAAATTTCCATACAACAAAGTCCAATATGACCGAATTTTGCTGCTATGTTTTCTTTTTTGGCTTCAACTTCCACTGAATGGTGTGAAAACCAGGGATTGAAATGCATGACCATGAATAGTATGGTGTCGGCCATTGTACATGGTGGAAGGGATTGAAATGCACTATTTATAATTCATTTTATTTGCAAATCGAAAGCAAAGATTCAGAATTTTTTTTTAGCAAGTTTGGAGAGTTTTGTACTCACTTTATGACTTGCTCTGGTCCAGTATAACATCCCGGGCAGACCAAAACAACATTTGGGCCGACTATGCAGCACCTGGTGGATGGAATGGTAACGACCTTTCTTGCTACTAAAATTTACTGTGCGATGTCTTTGAAATTTAGGTCTTTGTTTTTCTTTTTTATTTTGGGCTTTTGTTTATATTGGGTAAGATATGCTCCAATCAAATGTTTACCATCGTTTGGTCATGACTTTAGTTGCTGTTATTTCATCATGAATCAAGATAAATGCATATCAAGAAGACGCAATCACACAAATTCCCTCTCCCTACAGAGACCTAGCATGTTATGCTTTTGCCATATAGGCTCAACAACATCTAGATCAGAGAATTATTAGTAGCTTTATCTTTTTATCATACACTTCTTACTTCAACAACCGCTATAAATACCATCAACCGATTCCAGATCATTACAAGCATTATTTGAAACGTTGTATCTGACTAAAGGAAATGAAACGATTTATAAATGTTGTCCTCTGTTAATTTCTTTGGACACCTTGTATGTTTTCCCATATCTTCAGATCCGGACATGTTAGAGGTTGGGAATGGCAACATGACTGCAGATGAGGACCGCTCACATTTCAGCATTTGGGCTCTTATGAAGGTATTCAACATGCCAATGTCTTAGGTGATCATTACTGATAATTAGGAAGGCATGAACATATATTATCATCGCTTGTTTTCAAGCAGGGCTGCAAATCGACATTCAAGGGAAGCTGAAAGAGCTTATTTGCGAGGCGATCACAGCACTGCTAGGAATATTTCTCTAAAATCAAAAGAGGAACATTTGGCTGCAGATAAACTAAATGCTAAGGCAGCTGCAGAAATTCTTCAACTTAGAAATGAAAAACATAAGGACATTTGGAATTTAGATCTACATGGGCTTCATGCAGCAGAAGCTTGGAAATGATTGAATACCATACTTCTGTCCCAGTTTAAGCTTTTCACAGATGACAAGCTGGAACTAGAGAATCGACATCTCACTTTTCATATACGTTGTTCAGGTATGTCCAATCGTACTTGCCAAAACTATTATACAATTTGGAATACGGTTTTAAATTGGTTCTTCAGATTAGGTTTCAATTTAGTCTCTGAAGAATTGTTGTGGTGCTGTATTTAAAATTGCAGAGGAAGAGGCTTTCATGAATGTATTGAGGTTTATGCATCAGGGAACACTTCAACTGCCTTGTACTGCTGAGGTGTTGGATGTGTTGATTCTTGCGCTCAAGATGGATGTCACAAGATGTGTTGATTATTGCCTCAGGGAGTTGCAGTCATCAATGACAACAGACTCCGCATTGCATTATTTACAGCTCCCACAAAATATGCTTACAAATCACAGAGTGCAGTCATTAAAAGAGTCTGCAGAGAAGTTTCTTGTCGAACATTTAGGTTATATTGAAAAGTAAGTTTCTTATTGCAATGTTTTTTAATTTTTTTTTTCTAAGAAGTATCATCAGGATTAGGTTATATGAAAAGTAAGTTGCCTTTGACTTTCTAATTTCTCCTGACTTCTAGATTTTGCATTTTTTATTTTATATGATTTTTAAAAACTGGGACTCTTTTCTGTTTGTAATTTTATACCTACTGTCATTTGAAGAATTAACTATTTTATTTTTCTTATTACATAACACAATTTGTTAATAGAATTAGAGAGAAGCTATAAAATTTTAAATATAGTTTATTTATAAATTTTTTGATACAGTTTATTAATATTGTTTTATAGAATAGAATAGATGATTTAATTGGTTATTTAAGTTTTTCAGAAAATATCAATTTAACTTTGGTTAAAAAGAAAGTATTTTTTGTCACTAGATTTTTTCTAGAAAAAACTTTTATGCACAAATTCCGTGCAAATAATAGTGAATTTATTATATAACTTTTAAAAAATAAATACTATAAAATAAGATTAATTTCAAATTTGGCTAAAATTATCTTTATCCAAATTTGACAGAATTCTGAAAATTCTGAAGAGAATATATATATATATATATGAAACAAAATTTGCATTGCTGATATGACTCTCTCGTGGAAGATTTCTCATTCATCCCTGATGTACTTCAAACTAATCAATCTGTTATGTCCTGATCATGATTTTCAGGCATTCTGAAGAGCTTTTGGATCTTCCTTTGGCCGGCATCGAGGTTGTGCTGTCAAGTGATGAATTGAGAGTTCAATCAGAAGATGCACTGTATGATTTTGTCATAAGTTGGGCCAGAAAACATTATCCAAGTCCTGAACAAAGGAGAGAAATCTTGGGCAGTAACCTTTGCAAACTGATACGTTTTCCAAACATGACCACTCCCAAACTGAAAGATGTTCTTTCTTGCGATGACTTGGATAATGTGTGTGCATCAAAGGTAGTGTCAGAAGCACTTCTTTTGAAGGCAGATGCACCCCACAAAATATTGAATGAAAGGGTGTACCAGCATTTCCCTGTTACAGTGGTGGAGTTTGATGACCCTATCAAGGAATGCATGGTGTTTTGGTACATAACCAAAGATTCCTGTTCTCGGTTCTCTCCTGATGATGAGCGGCTGTATTCTCTACCTTTCTTGTTCTGTGGCGCAAATACAATCTGCAAAACTGTAGGAGGTAGCGTTCTGATAATGTCTCAGAATCTCAATTGTATCTGAGACCAATGCATTACAAGAAATACTTAAAACGTTTAATTGAAATCATTCCATAATTTACTGAAAATTTATGCGCTGTCCTTCAGACTAGTGCATGGTTACTTGCAGTTTGTACAAGTTGTCATTTTTTCAACAACACAAGATAAATTTCATTCATTTATGGGTTTCTGTTGGTGATATGCCATGCCGGAGTTCGCAGCTGGATGATGTATGTGATGGTTAACCCATTTGGGAATTAGGTTTCTGCATATCTTTATGGGTAAACTATCTTTTTAATTTATTCTTTTCATCATATATATGACTCACATGAAAATTAAATGGCATCTACTTGGCTTGGCAGTTACAAGTGAGAGCCTTCCAGTCCTCTTGTAATTCTGCATGCATGAGGTCTCATTGTATTACTATTTACCATGTTTGTTCTGTTGTATCAGTTTATTTAGTGGGACGTATCTCCTTTTTTTCATGTTGAGCTTCACGCTGTAACTAATTTCAATGAAACTGGCATGACACTGATCATGCGAATCAAGCAAAAAGCTACAACTATGAAAAATGATCCCATTTAAATTAGCTGGTGGTTGGAAATTCTTTGAACTCGAGGAGTGATGTACAAGAATCCACAGTAAGTCAGAAGAAAATGCTCCCTAAGAAAGTGCAAACGCAACTCTTAGAAAATGCCAAAGTTCAATCTAAGATAACATGAAATGAAGTAAAAAATGATACATAATAGGATAGCCACAGTGAAGTTTAGTATTGTTATCCACATGGACATTAACTAAGGGAAAAAAGGCTGACCATACTTATTGAAAAACAGAATAATACATAATATCAAGTCTTTCTCATCATCTCTTCTCTATTTCAGTGAAAGTAATATGTGAAAACCCATCAATCTTTGATGTAAGTTTCATGTCTGTTAAGCAAGTCACATGATGGTTGTTTTGTAGTTTTTCTCTATGTTAGGACAGCTTGATCATTTTCATGAGAAATGCAAGGGTGTCACTCTTCTTAGACACTGGTACCACTATCCAATTAGGAGAACTTTAGAGGTTGTAGACAATTATACGAGAGACTGTGTACAATTGGATGATCTTTGGGCGCTCAATTACTTCTTAACCAAAATTGGCAGTGAAGGTCAAGTGAACTCATAAGTTATTTTGTTTTCTCTATTCTAAAATTTGAAACTGAATTCAAAACCTTCACTGTTTTCCTGACACATTTGTTCTTCTGGGTACTGTTTTGTATGGAGGGTTCTTGCTTGAATCCCCTTTGTTATTTTATTTTTGGATGAACCTAAATAAAATCTTTCCCCATTTCTACTTTACTTTTGAGTGTGTAGAAAAAGGTGAATTGATATCCTTCAGTATCTTTCCACACACCCTAGATTCCTCAGCAGCTGCTAAAAGGTCCCTACTAATAATGTGCCACAGTTTTTGGTAGAAATCAATAGGGAAACCAACAGGCCCTATTTCCTTTGAGTACACAACTGATCTTAGTTCTTCCTGGACGAAGACCCATGTTTAGTCTGCTATCGGGATTTGAGATATCAAAAGGCTCTGTTACCAGGTTTTGGTAGTAAGATTTTGCCGCTGTCTTAATACACAGAGCTGATCTGAGTTCTTCTTTCCAGCCTTATTCTAGATGTTTTGTTTGCTTCTCTTCTCCCTTCGGTAGTTGTGTGAAAGAAAGCAGTTGTCACGGACCAGAGCTTTCCCCCTTCACGGTTCATTCATCAGACAACACCAGTAGGCTATGATATCCTCATGGTTGTGGCTTTATGGTCCTCAGATCTTTCTATTCTTTTTCCTCATGGCTAAGATCTTGTTTTTAGATATAGAGGTCCATTTTTATAGGAGATTGCTTTTGCACTCCCGCACGGCAGAACTGCATTGGGCTTGAACTTTTCTAAAAAATTAAGTTGTATTTAAAGGAATATGGTGTCCAAAAAGCATAGAACTCCAAACATCAAATCTCTTTGCTCCTTGTAGGCTTGAACCAACATCTCTTCTAGAGAAATTCAACAATTCTAATTTAATAATCCTATCGGCCTCTCTTTGTACCTTTTGGGACAATTGCTAGTTTTATTATTATCATATTTGTTACTCGGTCATGAGTTGTTGGAGAACTTCTCCGTTAATATATGGGACTCGGGTGACAACGTTACGTTATTCCCTAAAATAGGGAAGAATACACGTGGAAAAATTAACAGAGTGTTTTAAAAAACGATTGAGGATATATATTAATTTTTAAGTTACATTATTAATTATATATATATATATATATATATATATATATATATATATATATATATATATATATATATATATATATGCGCATTAGGAGGATCTCAATTTAATTAAAAATGTAAAAAATTAAACTTTAACTAAGAAAATACGTTTGAGATTTAACATTAATTTTATTTAATTAAATATCCATATATATTTATATATTTAAAATAAATCTCAAAAGTCTTAGCTAAGAATGCATATATATAAGTTTCGAAGATGCTCTATGAGTTTTCTGTGTTTATGGTGTTGCAGAGGGCACAGCAGTAGCATGATTGTGAGACTCCATGAGCCAAAGAAGCACTTTGATTCCAAGAGTTGGGGTTATCATGGGGAGGAGGCATAAACAAGATCCTTGGCTTGTCATGGGTGCTCTTGTTGTGGCATATGTTAGGTACTTTCACGTTTGGTATTGGTGCCTTTATAATGAAACTATTATAAAAAACCTTTAATGATATTATTGACTAATTAGAAAATATTAGTCCCTATAAAAATACTAGGTAATTGAATCGGTGCCTAGCTTCATCATACTCAACCCTTAGTAGAAGCAAGTATAAGGGGATGGTAAGTGGAGAGTACCATATCCTATCAACTATACTAAAGTATCAACACATCATAATTTTTCTAATTATATTAACATCATATCAATTAAAGATTACTCATAACAAGTCATGAAAGATATATTCATCAGATTACACCTCCCAAACCAAGTAAATATCTAATCAATGACTATTCCAAAAAGAGTCCACCCAACCATATAAAACACCCAATTCTAGTAAGAGGGTAGTTAGTATGCAATGCGAAGTTTAATAATTTCTAGAAAAGAGTACAACACATATTAAGGTGCAATTCATCAACAATTAGCCACCAAGGGAAACCGTAACAAGCAAGCATCCACGAAAGATGATACTTGTCAGCATTGGCTAGGGATGATTAGTGAAGAGTTAATCATCCATATATAATAATAACATTTGCTACCATAAACATCCAAATATCATGCACAACACTCACAATAATAGATTACTCCACTTTCAACTCTAATATATTTAATGTAATATCTAGAGTAAAGTTCTCCATTAAAGACTCTGACAATCCAAAAGAGACAATCAAGTTATTTAGGACTAATTTTTTTCAAAGAATAAAGAACAATTGGAAAATTTGTTGCTAGCATTACTAAACAATATATTGAATAGTTAGCATGTATCCTTCCACATGTTACAGTAATGTGCTAGAATTTGTACTAATTACATCACTTATAATAAAACCACATACATACAATATCCCTTAATAGAAAAAATTTCCAAAAAATTAATAAAAACATTTTCTTTTAAAATTAATACTTCATTTTAAATATATTTTTTCCTTTAAATTTATTTGTTAAAATTTCTATAAAATTTATAAAAAACATCTCTAAATTAAAATTAGAAATGAGTAGAAATTTGAAAAAATCCCCTTGAACCACGGTACAAAAAATATCCACAAATTAGAAATACAATTCAACCTCAACAATATTATTACTAATACAATTTTACCTTAAAAATATTCTAATACAATTTTACCGCAAAAGTATTCTAATTTTTTTTGCTAATAGGTAGGAATCTAAACATCATCCACCTTTAACTTGGACATGTTGTTAATAACCTTTCATTTGCCCTTTAGTTTTAAGAGAACAATAAAATTTTGCTATAAATATCATCTCCTCATATTATTATAGGTTAATACCAGTACCTTCTACATTAATGTATAAAAAATGGGTGGAGGGATTTTTCCACCACTCCTTGTTAACATCTTCACCCAACCCTCCATAGAGGGGATGTAAGACAACAACATTCATCATAAAAGACAAATGGAGAAAAGATTAAGGTCAAATCATTAATACGAAAATAAAATAAAGTTGTGTGATAAAGCAAGGGCGTGGAAGAAAACAATTGGAAATAGAGGACTTGTTGATGGAGGTGTTTACAATTTTTGACAGTTTGGGAATCCAATCATAAAGCTGCACCGTTGAACAAAACCAACCACACAATTGGCATTTGCATCACAATGCAGCAACGTGTATATGTACAACGACAGAAGGGCATCGTTTTTCACGTTCCAAATCTGTTTTGGGTCCACATGAGCCGAATCTGTTGAAGCAAACGCATCAAATTTATCACATGTATCCTACTGAAAAGGACAACACACTTGACGTTCCGAACACGCCTGGTGCCTGTTCATTGCGGTGGGTAGGAATATTCCTGAGAAGCTTCCAGAGGTGCCCACGCGGCATCCAAGATCCAGCGAAACTGCCTAGGAAGGGGTTTTGGAGAAGCGTTAAACGGAAGCAACCCATCTGCCCTTTAAATCCACACCATAGCACACTCATCATCAGGAATCACAGCTCAAGAATTCGTATCTGATTTAGCTCCTCTGGCTTGCAACCGATTTTCACTTTACTAAAGCACTCTAATTCGTCTCGGATTGCAGTTTGCCCAGGTGCTGTCCTTAGGGTTTGGTGGTCGTTAGGGTTTTCGTTTCAAGATTGTATTCTCCCTGCAAAGTGAGTCTGGTAATGGCGATTCCGAAGACGACGGTAACAACTGATAGGAAGTGGCTAGAAATCGCCCCTCCTCGGAGAGTATGTGTGGGAAGACGGCGGCCCTTGGAGAAAACACTGCGGCCAATCGCAGAAGAGCGCAGTCTCAGTAATGGCGAGCTCCTGGATGGCCTTTGCCCTACTTTTCCTGCTTTCAGTGGCTTCAGGGCGGAGGGCGATAATGAAAGATTTGCGTCAGCGGAGTGTTAAAGGTTTTCTCTTCCGGTCCCGTAATCTTTTTGGAAGTCTTGAAAATCAGGGAGCTGTTTATGGGAATCGATGCGTGATCTGGATAATCCCCGTAACGGACTTATTCCTCTGTAATTGGAAGTCTTGAAAGGGAGCTGTTTATGGGAATCGATGCGTGATCTGTATAATCCCTGTAACGGACTGCTGCTTCTGTAATTACCCAAATCTGTAATACATTTTTTACTCTTACGAAATTACGAAAATATGTTCAGAAATGCATGGATTGGGTAAATCTGTAATACATTTTTTACTCTTACGAAATTACGAAAATATGTTCAGAAATGCATGGATTGGGTAAATCTGTAATACATTTTTTACTCTTACGAAATTACGAAAATATGTTCAGAAATGCATGGATTTGTTTTCTGAATGGTTAGGCTCTTTTCCACTGACATCTGTATGATTGGCATTATTTGAAGATTAAATTCGGGTTTAATTATCAGGCCATAAAATTATTAATATCTTCCAGATCCACAAGTTTGTGCAACATCCATTTTGGAAATTTCGACTCATGGCTGGCCCAGCAGGGGATTTAGGCTTAAGTGTTTGTAACTGGAATGCACTTTTGGGAAATTAACCTCTTAATTTGTAGTTTTGATGCTTTCTTAAATAAGTCTAGGTTTAGCTGTACATAAAAGCTTTTTTCCAAATTTTTTTTCAGGATTATTCAACATGGTCATCTCACCTAAAATTATCATTAAATCTTCCCAACCCTAAACTAAACTAATGTCGCACATCACAAATATCGGAAAAGAAAATGAAAAAATTAAATCTCTAAACCCAAAGTCACAAACTTTTTTCAACATAGTTCCCAAACCACCAATTTTTTAATTTTAGAATTGACAAAATTATTTCCAATTAGTCTTCACAAAAGGGAAAAAATAATTTCCAAAGAAAAAATAAATAAATAACTAATAGATTAACTGGTCACAACATGAAACATAAAATGAAGAACCTTCTCATCCATTTTTTTCTAAAACATTCCTAAGTAAAAATTTCTCTTTCAAAAAAATCATAAAGAAAATGACATTGGCGAGCCAGGGATCATTTTGAACTAAATTAAACCACCATCTTAATTCAAAATTCATAAAATTCATATTTTACTGAATCAAAACATTGTATCCTAACTTTACTAAAATAACCTCACATGGTTTATTTTTAAACAACAAAAAAACATAATCTTCGTGCTATAAAATATTTTTTTCCGATGACGTCATCTCTAAATACTACTAAATTATTATCATATTTGTTCACTCATCATAATCTTCGTGCTATAAAATATTTTTTTCCGATGACGTCATCTCTAAATACTACTAAATTATTATCATATTTGTTCACGAGTCATGAGTGGGAAAACATGACCAATACATGAGAGGCAAGTTTATCCGTTAATATAGCGAAGAATATAGCTGCAGATTCAGCAGATAGAGAAACCTCTGAGATTTAGAAATAGACTCATATACATATAGTCCGAAGACTATCCTATCAGAAGTTAAAATAGGGAAATCTATATATTGTCTCAAAATGGCTCACAAAGCCCAAAATTGTCCCAAAACAGACCCAGACATATCCACATATTAATTACAAAAAACATATATATATAAATAAAAGACAGAGTATACATATCTATTCTTGGGTTACAATGTCAATGACAAACGTTTATATTATGCCGGACCTAGCATCGATGTATATATTAATGAATGATATAAAACGTATCCTTTCATGTAATAAAATTAAAACTTATTATGTTTCAACTTTACTGTGTGTTAAAATATCGATATTTAATTTGCAATATATATATATATATATATGAATTAATTAATTAATTAGATTTAACTATATGTATTTTAAATATATCATAATTTTTTATAAAATTTGATTTTTTTAATATATCATATATTGTTTTTATAAAATTTGATATTTTTAAGTAGATGTTAGTTCTCTCTTAACTAAGTTATATTAAAATTTGATAATTATCAGACAATTATGTTCAGCATTCTCTTAGCTAAGTTATATAGTAGTATTTTGGAAAAGAAGTTCAGCATATGGCTTGAAAGTGAAGATAAGCGGGTTAAAGGCCAAGCAGGTTTTAGAAGGCATCACTTAACAACAGACCACCTCGTTACGCTTAGAATCATTGTGGAGGAATGTTGCAATGATAAATCCAATCTCTTTTGTTGCTTTGTGGACTTTAGAAAGGCTTTTGATATGGTTCCTAGAAACAACCTTTGGAATAGATTAGAAGAGCTAAAGGTTCTTTTCGAGTTGAGAGCTGCAACTATTAGATTATACGAGAATGTAATTGCCAAGCTAAAAAGCAATGAGGGGTGGTCGAAAGATATTAAGTGTAATATTGGAGTTAAACAAGGTTGCCCCTCTCCCCTACCCTATTTGGCATTTACATTGACAAGCTCGAAGGTTATTTAGAGGAAGCAGGATGTGTTGGCAGGCTCTTAGCTGGGCTAGTCGTCATCCTTCTTCTCTACGCTGACGATATTGTTCTCCTCGCAAGGTGTCCACCTGAACTTGATAAGCAGCTTAGACTTCTTAAGCATTTCTGCTCTACCATGGGTATCACTGTTAACACTGACAAAACAAAAGTTATGATTATCAAATCCAAGAAGGACACTTACGTTAATTTTATATATGACAATAATAACTTGGAGGAAGTATATTCTTGCAAGTTCCTTGGAATTGATATTCATTACAATCTCAACTGGAACTATGGCATTAAGAAAAGGATTAATGGGGGGTGGAAATCTTACTTTGGTCTTGAAAATAATTGTAAAACGGCAAACATCGTAATGTGGGATAAAAAGAAGTTCCTCTTTGAAACTTTAGTCACTCCTGTTATCTTATATGGATGTGAGGTTTGGGGTTGCAGCATCTCTAGAGAATCGTGAGAAAGATTGAGCAAATCCAGAAGCGCTTTATAACATATAACCTGAAAATTAAAAGCAATACACCGTACCCTATTCTCCTTATAGAAGTAGGTCTTTCCCTTATCGAAAGCCTAGCTATGACTAGGCTTCTGTTGTACAAGCACAAACTCAATAACATAGGAGATCATAGACTTCCCAAGCTAGCTTTAAATTCCAGCCAAAACCATCTAAGGCTCAAACGATGGTGGTATAAAGACACGAGGGCCTGGATGAACCATTGGGAGATCAACAAGAACGATGCATTGCAAAACATTAATAAAATTAAAAATATTGTTATTTCTAAGTTCAAAGAAAAAATGTGGTGTGAGAAAGATTTAGCGGCTAAAATAAAATTGAGTTATTATAAGAAGGTCATCAACCCCACCCTAGAAGATCAAAAGTATCTCTGTGTTTTAGCTAGCTCAAAAAGGAAAATTAATTTAGCAAAGTTTAGAACGAACCCTCATGAGCTCCATAGTGAAACAGGGCATTGGACAGTTCCTAAAACATCATGGACAGAAAGAATTTGCCATCTCTGTGATAATAGGAACATAGAGGATGAAAACCACTTCCTCTTAGAGTGCCCCCGTACAACCACATTATATCTCAGTTTCATAAGCTTTGCCGCAACACTGACCTTCCTAGCTTTTTATAATGTCAAAATTACAGTGAGCTTGGGAGGCTTCTCTCCAAGCTTTTTGAGCATAGAAATAAAACCTTAAATCAAACTAAATTATTTGTTTCTCTAGGTCCGATAGACCAAAGTTTGGTCTCAGTGGACGTTAACCATCATCATCATCATCATCAATATCTAGTAATTTGTAAATATTTTAATTTATTTTTATTAAAGTTAATCATGTAATTTTTAACTATGTAAATAGTTTAATCCAGGATTGTATTTGTTGTTTAAATTTGAAACAATTTAAGTGTTTAAGTTTTAAAAATTAACAATTTCAACACTCTTTCTGCAAAATTTTCTGCAACTCCATTTTGTACCCTAGTAGACTTAGGATTGAATTTGTTCTCAGGTGACTCAGTTAATCACTTTGGATTCATAAAAGAATCCTCTATCCAATGACATATGAGTTTGGCATTTTTTTAATTCATATGATATTTTTCATCTAATTCTTTTTAAAGATAATGTTTATTTTTTTGAAATATTTTAAAAAGATTAGAATAAAAAATCAATATCGTAAAATATAATCAACTAATTTTTTTCAAAAAATACTGCTATATTAATTTACTATTTTCTCGATCATATTTAAATTTTAATAAAATTAATTAAAATTTATTTTTATTTAATTAAAATAATAAGATTAACTTATTTATCCCTTAATTTAAATTAAAAACTTTCCCTTAAAAAGTTAACTGCACCGCGACCCCAAAAAGTTGGCTTTTGGATTAAATATCCATGTAATTAATGTCAAGGGATTTTAATCCAATGATGAATAAAATTAAAGAGATCTCCATTACTACTCTATCGTAACGTGCAACAGAAATGAGAGAGGAAGCTCAACTTCAATTTGAAACTCAAATGTGAAAGCGCGACTTTAATTAGTGTGAAAGTGGGTCCTAAAAGGTCAACGTCACACACAGCACCTTACAATCATGCCCGAATTGTGGATTGCCTATCTCTAAATTATTTTAATTATTATAATATTTGTTACTCAGTCATGAACGTGTATCTGTAGAACGACAGATGCGCATCGTTTTTCACGTTCCAAAGCCCGTTTTGGGTCCACCTGACCCCAATCTGTTGAAGCAATCACATCAAATTTATCAAAAATATCCTACTGAAAAGGACAACACACTTGACGTTCGAAACACGCGTAGTGCCTAATCGTTGCGGTTGGCAGGAATATTCCTAAGAAGCTTCTAGAGGTGCCCACGCGGCATCGAAGATCCGGCGAAACTGCGGAGGAAGGAGTTTTGGATACGCGTTAAACGGAACCAACCCATCCGCCCTTTAAATCCACACCATAACATACTCATCATCAGGAATTCGTATCTGATTTAGCTCCTCTGGCTTGCAACCGATTTTCACTTTACTAAAGCACTCTAATGCGTCTCGGATTGCAGTTTGCCCAGCTGCTGTCCTTAGGGCTTGGTAGTTATTAGGGTTTTCGTTTCAAAATTGTTTTCTCCATTCAAAGTGAGTGTCTGGTAATGGCGATTCAGAAGACGACTGTAACAACTGATAAGAAGTGGCTAGAAATTGCCCCTCCGCGGAGAGTATGTGTGGGAAGACGGCGGCCTTTGGAGAAAACACTGCGGCCAATCGCAGAAGAGTGCAGTCTCAGTAATGGCGAGCTGATGGATGGCCTTCGCCCTACTTTTCCTGCGGTCAGTGGCTTCAAGGCGGAGGGCGATAATGAAAGATTTCCGTCAGCAGAGTGTTAAAGTTTTTCTTCTACAGGTCCCGAAATCCTTTTGGAAGTCTTGAAAATCAAGGAGCTGTTTGTGGGAATCGATGCGTGATCTGGATAATCCGTCTGTAACGGCCTTATTCTGCTGTAATTACCCAAACTTGTAACATATTTTTTACTCTTACGAAATTACGAAAATATATTCAGAAATACGTGGAATTGTGTTCTGAATGGGTTAGGCTCATTTCCGCTGACATCTATATGATTGGCATTA
Organism: Pinus tabuliformis; assembly: GCA_031772625.1. NCBI lineage: Eukaryota > Viridiplantae > Streptophyta > Pinopsida > Pinales > Pinaceae > Pinus > Pinus tabuliformis. The sequence goes on along the minus strand of CM062817.1, from coordinate 1,651,968,531 downwards.
TTTGGAGACTAAATTGGGGTTTAATTATGAAGCCATTAAATTACTAATATCTTCTGGATCAACAATTTTGTGCAACATCCATGGTGGAAATTTCAACCCATCGCTGGCTGTGTTTCAGGCGCAACAGAGGATTTCAACTTTGATGCCAATTTACAGTTTTTCTTTTTTTTTCCTGCGAAAAATATATATGAAATTTAAATCCAAGTAAACGCCCATGTCATTTTGATAACGTTTCTGTATAGTATTTTTGAGCACCGTGGTACATCTCTGGCTTCAATATGTGTTATAATACACAAATTAGAGGCAAACTTTACAACAATCTATTTTATGGTCTATTGGTTGTCTTCTGATATTTGTAACAGATATTAGAATCTAAATTTTTGTTGTGTCGAGGGCATGATCTCTAAATGAGACCTGGCGACGGTAATGTCTCTCTACCTCAACATGGCCCACAATGTTTGGAGCCACTTTTCCTATAACGTGTAAAAGCTATTTGACTTAATTATGGATGATCTTTTAAACAACTGAAATAAATGTAATAAATGTATTATGGATTATTTTTTATAAAATGTATATTTATATCCCTAACGCATGAGATCCAGGTCAAAAGGAATAAGGTAGATCCATGTTTCAGGTATAAGGTAGATCCATGTTTCAGGTAAAGAGGGATTATTTGACTTAATTATGGATTATCTTTTAAACAACTGAAATAAATGTATTATGGATTATTTTTTATAAAAAGTATATTTATATTCCTAACAAAGGGAGATCCAGGTCAAAAGGAATAAGGTAGATCCATGTTTCAGGTAAAGAGGGATTATGGGAAAGGATTAATAGGAATTTTATGCGAAAGGATTAATAGGAAATTTACAAAAGTATATTTTTTATTTTAAAATATTATGACATAATGAAGTTATTGCACTTTTTTTTTTTTTTTATGGATAGTTCAGTGGTTTGTGTCTTAAATAAATTTATAAAAATATTATGATGTAATGAAAATATTTCTATTTTTTTTCCATATTGCGCTCGGCTCTGTTCTGCGTGGTCCGCCCCTGTGGATCCGCCCTGCCTCGGCCCATCCTTGGTGGCTGTGCGTGGGTGCTCTTGCCCTGCGCTTGCCCACCCCTCTCTCTCCTTCCCGCTGCGGTTAGAGCTGTGCGTTTGCCCGCCCTTCTCTCCCCTTTTCCAGCTGCGGTTAGAGCTGGCTCCCCATGGAAGATCCGGACCCTCCCCCGGGATCTTCCTCCTCCCCTCCCCCTCCCTCTGCAGCTGAGGCCTTCAGATCCTTGTTGGCCTCGCTCCCCAAGAAGAAAGCAGTGGAAGCCGCAAAGTTCGTCAAAAGGCTCGATGACATCCCTGAAATCGCCCTTCCTCCCGAAGGTCCAATCCAAGTAGCCCTTTCGTTGTCGGAACGTGCCCTAGTGGGTCAGTTTACAGGTCTCTGGCCCTCTCCTAAATCAACAGAGAGCTGGGTCTCCAGAAACTGGGCTCCGTTGATCCAGGGCAAGGTTACTTCTTATTTTCTTGGAAGAGGATACTTTCTTTTCGAATTCTCAGAAAAAGAAGACAAAGATCTCATTTTCAGAAATGGACCATATTTCATGGGACCTCAAGGGTTATACCTGAACAAATGGACGCCAGATTTCGATCCGGCAATGGACGTGCCTTCAGCAGTCCCAGTTTGGGTAAGACTCCCCAATCTTCCGGTCCATTGCTGGAACTGGGATTCCCTAAAGCACATCGGGAACACCCTCGGGAAATTCATTGATACGGCCAACAATAGAGACCAGTATGACTGTGCCAGAATCTGCGTGGAGGTGGATCTGGAGGTTGGTCTTCCTGAAGCTGTCAAAATAAGGGTGGGTCCGTGGACACATATCCAGAAGCTTGACTACGAGCAGCTGCCATTCAAATGTCGGAAGTGCCAAGTCTATGGACATTTCGCCAGAGACTGCCCGGCCAAAGGGGCTGAAGATAAAGGGAAAGAGGAAGGATGGAACCAGGTGAAGAGATCCAGAACTACCTCCAGGAAGGCCGCTAATGCTAACATCAGAACACCCCAAACAGCGCCTGCTCAGAAGCAACCCATGGAAAGTCAAGGAAACAGATATGAGATCCTGGGATCAGAAACCATAGTTTCCCAGGATGCTGAAATCCCGAAAGAAGTCTCCCCGACTAAATCTAAAAGTGAACCAGAGATTCCCAAAGAAAAGACATCTGAAGACGAGGAGGAAACCCATGAATCCGACGAGTCGGAGGAAGAAGGGGAAATAGGGGAATCACAATCCACCCCCAGAAGATCTACAAGAGGCCGAATGTCTTCAAAAGAAAAAAGGGAACAAGAAACATACAAAGACAAGCTCCAGGGCAGCCAGCCTACGCTCGAGAAACTCCTATCAAAAACTCCGAAGACGAAGAAGGCCCCAATCCAGAGCTCCAAAGGAGCTCTCCACAACAAAAATAAGTAATGAAGATTGTCTCCTGGAACTGTAGGGGTATGGGATCCAAATTCAAGGAAGAGGCGATGAGAAGTCTGATAAGGCAGGAATCCCCAGACATCCTCCTCATCCAGGAGACTAAGATGGAGGAATCATCCTTCCTCCAAGCAAGTAGAAAGTTTTGGAAAAAAGATGGCGCGCATGCAACCTCGGCTCGAGGAGCTTCAGGAGGACTTGGGTCGCTCTGGAATCCTCATAAGTTCTCCCTCATCTATAAAACCCTAAATACTCATTGGATATTGTTAAAGTTGCATCATCTAGAATCTAATACAATTATGAGTCTAGTCAATGTATATGCTCCAAATAATGCAGGTGAAAAAAAATTATGTTGGGACTCCATAAAAAATTTGGCAGACCGGGAAGACTTGGAGAACATCATCATTGCAGGAGACTTCAATCTCACCCTCCTGCCATCAGAAAAGAGAGGAGGCAGTATTGTCAGGGATCCAGCAAGAGAAACAGTAGAGGATCTCATGCAAGGCTGGGACCTGATCGATATTAAGCCAACCATCGGCAAGTTCACATGGTCAAACAAAAGGGCTGGGCCGGGACACATAGCGGCAAGATTGGACCGCTTCCTGGTTCAAAGCTCCTTCCTACTCATTGGGTTGGAAGCTAGATCGCGCATCCTGCACAACAGTACATCAGACCACAAACCAATCAGCCTGGAGTTACTGACTCCTCCGGATCTGGGGCCTATTCCATTCAGATTCTGCTCTCTCTGGATCAAGGAGGCAGACTTCATGGATAAGGTCAGAGAATGCTGGAAAAGCCCAGTCAAGGGCTCTGCCTTCTTTGTATGGGAAGAAAAACTCAGAAGAGTGAAAGCCATGCTAAAAAATTGGGCCAGGACCTTGCCCAATCCAGCTGAGGAAAGGAAAAAAACTCACTCAGATCTGGAACGGCATCACCTCCAGCTAGAAACAGCTGATATTTCAAATGAAGACCTGGAAAAGGAGGCCAAGCTTCAGCAAAACTTTCATAAAGCATGCCTGGCCGAAGAAGAGTATTGGAGACTCAAATCTAGAAGTCTTTGGCTTAAATCCGGAGACAGGAATACCTCCTTTTTTCACAAGCAGGCTCAAGCTAGGAAAGGCCGGAACTCTATCAAAGAAATAAAAGAAGAAAGCAGTGTTTTAAGGGACTTTGCTAGCATAAAAAAAGCAGCCTCTGAGCATTTTGAGAATCTGTACAGAGAGGATATCAGAGCAGATCATAATCTCAGCCTCTTAGATGCTGTTCCTAAGATCATCTCACCCAAAATCAATCAGGCTCTGGAAGGCATAATCACACCCAAAGAAGTCAAGGAGGCTCTATTCGCCATGGATCCGGATAAAGCCCCGGGCCCGGACGGTTTCACCCCTAGATTCTTACAAACATGTTGGCAGATTATTGAGAAGGAATTCATCAAAATGATCCAGAAATCACAGAACTGTCAGAAGATTGGAGGCTGCACTAATTCGGCATTCCTAGCTCTCATCCCTAAGGAAAAGGGGGCAAACACCTTCAGCAGATTCCGCCCAATTTCTCTATGCAACATCGGGTACAAAGTGATCACCAAAGTGATAGCAAACAGGCTGAAAAGATTCCTCCCCAAAATCATTCCGGACAATCAAGGGGGATTCATCAAAGGCAGACAGCTAGTAGACAATTTCGTGCTGGTCCAGGAGGCAATCCATTCCAGTCAGCATCGTAAGGAAAGAGGTATGGTCATCAAACTCGACCTATCGAATGCATTTGATCGTGTTAATCATAAATTTTTGTTTGATGTAATGCTTAAAATGGGATTTGGGCAAAGCTTTATAAAGTGGATAAAAGCCTGTATTGCGGAGCCCTGGATTGCTCCTCTAGTGAATGGAAGGGCCGCTGAATTTTTCAAAGCTACTAGAGGGCTGAGGCAGGGGTGCCCTCTTTCACCCCTCCTCTTTGTCATTCAAGCCTCTGTTCTTAGTTTTTATCTGAACAAAAAGCAGCAGGATCATGTTATTAACGGATTGTGCATTGCAAGAGGAGTGAAGCGCATCAATCATGCACTCTTCGCTGACGATACTCTTCTCCTGGGAGCTGCAACTCTTCAATCAGCCATCAAATTCAAAGCAGTATTGGATGACTTCTGTCGAATCTCAGGCAGTGAGCTAAACAAGGGGAAATGCCAGATCTTTTGTTGGAATACTCCTGCTTCCACTGCATCCTCCATAGCTAGATGTTTGGGATTTTCTGCCTCCAATAGTTGGTCCTCTTTCAAGTATCTTGGGCTGCCAGTCTTCAACAAGAAAGTGACAAGCAAAGACTGGAATCCCCTCATAGATAAATTCAAATCGAAGATGAATTCCTGGGGTTCCTCTTGGCTTAACATCGCTGGCAAAGCTGTGCTCATCAAAGCGGTCCTCAACAGCCTTCCGATCTTCAGATTTGTGGTCCTTCTGGCTCCAGTGGGAACTATAAAAAAAATGGATGAATTAATCAGGGTATTTTTTTGGAGAGGAGGCAAGCATAATGACAAGAAATTCTCTCTAATCAACTGGGATACAGTCACAAAACCTTATCTTGAAGGAGGATTAAATCTCAAAGATCTGTTTGCCAAAAACCTTGCTATGGGAGCCAAACTAGCATGGAAAATTATCGCCCCGAATCCTAGCTGGGCTCAGATTGCACTTTGGAAAAAGTATTTTAGAGGCCCAAGGCTCCGGTGCTTAGACCACCCCAAAGAATCAACCAGATCGCATCTCAGCATTCTCCTTAGCAAAATCGCGCCGATGATTAACAGCTGTGCCCATTGGATTCCCGGTAATGGTAAGAAAACGCAGGTTTGGAAGGACAAAATAATGAATCGCCCCCCTTTGGTAGACGCAGGCAATTTTACAGCGCTCAGAAATTGGATGGAGGCAGCGCACATACACACGCTGTGGGATCTGTCAGAATGGACAGAGAATTACTGGACGGGCTGGAAGCGGTTGCCAGTGCCCAGCGATCTGGAAAATGAATGGACTAACTTCAAAGCTCATCTCCATGGATTGGCTCCCCTCCACGCCAACAGAAAGGATGCAAGAGGCTGGGAAAACAGTCGCTCTGGTTACACAGTCAAACAGGGTTACTACAAGTTCTTAGAGCGTCCAAACGTCCCTCCCAACCCAGCTCCCTGGGCAGGGATATGGAATTTCCCGTCCATACCAAAAATCGACCATTTTTGCTGGATTGTTAGCCACCAAAAAATTCTTACCGAGGACAGACTTCAAATCAGAGGATTTAAGGGACCATCCAGATGTGTCATGTGTAAATCAAATTTTGAAACCGCTCTCCATATAATGATCGAGTGTAATTTCACTAAATCTGTTTGGCAAGATCTGCTGGACAATTGGCATCTTGATTTTAATTTCCCCACTTCAGTTCAAGAGCTGTTTGCAGGTTGGATGGACAGATACCCAGGTGCTCAACCAAAGAACAAAAAGATCAGAGCAGCATGGAGCGCTTTGCCAAAATTCACTAGTTGGCAGATCTGGCTAGAAAGGAACAGGAGGATTTTTCGAGACAAAGCTCAGGATCACAGAATAGTAGCTAATACAGTGAAGTCCCAACTAAGTGAGTGGTTGGAAGGCATAGATGACGATTCAAACCTCAGCCAACAGGACAGAGAGCTGGGAACAGCCTTCAAGATTAACTTCCATAAACCAAGAAGGCCACCTCCAGAACTGGAAGTTTGGCAAATCAGAAAAACTGAGATTGAATTCCAGGAATGGCTGTCCAATCAATTAATTCCTTCTCTCTTTTTTGATGGAGCAGCTAAAGGGAATCCTGGGAAAGCTGGGGCAGGTGGTCACATTATCATGCCAGGCAATATTTCTTCTCATAACTTTGCCTGGGGGCTTGGTCATACATCAAGCATGCAAGCCGAGGCTCTTGCCCTCTTGCAAGGGGTAATCTTCCTCAAGGAGCTGGGAATTCGGGAAGCAAACATTCTCGGTGATTCCCAAGTTATTATAAGAGCTGTGGTGACCAACTCCAACCCCTCTGATCTGCATCTAGCAAGGCTTCTCTACAGAATCAAAAGTATCTCGAAATCGCTTCGCTTGACATACTTTCATGTCTTAAGAGCAAACAACAAAGCAGCAGACGCCCAAGCAAATATTGCTGCCCACCTAGAAGCTGGAACCGTCCTCAGAAACGAAGATTCTCTGTGGTCTCGTATCCCATGAAAAAATATGTTTTACTGTTTATTATTAAATCAGTTTGTCTGCATTTTCCATCTAGGACAATTAGCATTCAAAGTTTATTTTGAAAAATGTAAAAAGAGGAAAAAGGTAAGAGAAAATGCCATTCCCCTTCTGGCAGAACAGCATGTTGGAAAGCGCTCCTCATTTTGTAACAGAATTTGTGGCCATTGGCCAAGCAGATAATGAAACACCATAACCGTTCTTGTTAAAAAAAAAAAGAAAATATTTCTATTTTTTTTAATGGATAGTTTTTTGGTTTGTGTTTTAAATAAATTTATTTATCAAATAATATTTATATTTATTATTTCAGTTTTTAAAATTTAATCATATTGATATTTATTATATTTAATTTTAAATATTTGGATTTCATACTTTAATTTATGGAGTTACATATTATTATTTAAGTTAGAATTAATTGATTAATAAATATTTGGATTTCATAATTTAAGTTAGAATTAATTGATTAATAAATATTTGGATTTCATACTTTAATTTATGGAGTTACATATTATTATTTAAGTTAGAATTAATTGATTATTATTAATGTTACATAACATTTTTTATTAAATTTAATATATTTAACTATTATTTAAGTTAGAAGTAATGGGTTATTATTAATGTTATATAACATTTTTTATTAAATTTAATATATTTAAACTTATTGTTAATAAAACTATATAAATTAAATGATTAGTAAATGACAATAGACAACATTTTATAGTAGATACTAAGATTCATACATCTAGCATTATCAAGATTAAAACTCGGTTATATATTGAACTCGGTCTCGGTCTCGGAAGATATATAATTTCATAAAAACAGTCTTGGCATATATAAACTCTCGCTGTATATATCGCTGCTCCGGTGATCGAAGGGTTCTCGGGTGCATATAAACAGAACACGGTTATATTGAACTCGGTTCGGTGAACTCGAAGGGTTCTCGCGTGCATATAAACAGAACACGGTTCGGTTCGGTGATCGAAGGGTTCTCGCGTGCATATAAACAGAACACGGTTCGGTTCGGTGATCGAAGGGTTCTCGCGTGCATATAAACAGAACACGGCTATCAACGTGGGAACTCGGTGCATATAAACAGAACTCGGTCTCGGTTATATATTGATATATAAACAGAAGGGTCTCGGTTATATATTGAACTCGGTCTCGGTGCATATATAAACAGAAGCATGTATGATTGGAACTCGGTCTCGGTTATATATTGAACTCGGTCTCGGTCTCGGAAGATATATAATTTCATAAAAACAGTCTTGGCATATATAAACTCTCGCTGTATATATCGCTGCTCCGGTTCGCAGCGGTCTCAGAAGATATATAATCAGTCTTGTCTCGGGGATATACAAAGCAGTCTCTTGGCTTTAAAGCTCGCAATCCAAAGCTTGGAGATCTTGGCTCTCACATCAGGTTCGGATATCAGGTGCACACATTCCTTACCTTTTTCTTTTTAATACATATTTGCTCATATAATGTCAAGTATGAATACTTCACCACAGTTACCAAAGATTACCAAGGGCAGACCTAGCACAGTTACTCTACAAGGCCTCTATGAGTATATAGAGTCTTTAGAGAAACGCAGAGAAGAAAGAGAAGCCAAGTTACAAAAAGAGTTAGAAACCGTGCTGGAAAACAAATTTGCATCTCTTGAAAACACTATCCAGAAACAAATAGAAAATAAAATAGAACTACTGGAGAATAAAATGGAGGCAATAGAGACTAGATTGCATGTTATAGAAAAACAAAACCAAGACACTAACCAACCATCCCAGCAAGGAGACGCTGATAACTTAGAGGGTCTTAAAATGAAAGACATGATTAAAGAATTACAAGAAAAAGTTAATAGCCGCCTCACCGTAAATAGTGTGGTAGATAAGTTAGATATTAAACCAATTAAAGACGAAATGAAAAAATTAATAGAATTAGACCACGAACGTAACAAAAGGACCTTAAACCTTACAATCTTCGGTTTAAAAGAGGAAGAAGATGAGGATACTTTAGCCTTAGTCCAGACAGAATTACACAATAGATTACAAATTGAAACAACATGTCTCACAGAAGCAACAAGGTTGGGGAAATTAACCGAGAATAAAGGAAGATTAATCCGCATAAAGGTGAGCTCTACTGATCATAAGCACAACATACTTAGTAAAACCTCAAGTCTAAAAGGAACGGGAATATTCATAAATGAAGATCTCATCCCAGAAGATCAAGCAAAATTAAGAAAGGAGGTTCAAAAGGTAAAAGAAGCTAGAAAGGAAGGAAAATGGGCAATAATTAGAAATAGAAAAGCCTTTATTCGGGACAAAAACCAAAAAGATAGTAATCAATAGCAATTAAACATGCTCCGGATCCTTTCTTGGAACTGTCGGGGCTTCCCATGGAACAAAGGCCCCAAGCTAAGTTGGATCTCAAATGATGTTGATATTATTTTGCTTGTTGAAACTTGGGAGCACGAAGAATCTAAGGTCCCTAACATAGATGGCTTTATGCTATGGTCTACATGGAACAAGCGATCCTCCCGTAGAGGCATTGGGGGAATAGCTTGTTACATTAAGAAGAACATCTCCCCCTATGTTAGGCTTTATAAAAACGACCCTTACAACCAATTTAGTTGGATAGAGATCAGAGACATTAATAATAAAAAGTCCTACATAGCAATATGTTATTTCCCCCCCATTAATTCTAACTTCTATAAGAAGAAGAATCTAGATAAAACTAACCCTTACAATAGTTTAGAGAACGATATTTCTAGCCTAAGGAATGATGGTAATATCCTTTTAATAGGTGACTTCAATGCCCGAACTTCAAGTAACCAAGCTATTGTTTTAAGCAATCGTTCCAACCCTAATCCTCTTTGGTTAGACGAAGACCCTACCCTGGCTAGTAGGTACAAAAGGAGCTCTGAAGATCTCGGGGAAAATTTGTTTGGGTCAGAGCTTGTCAAGCTCTGTAGTGCTCAGGATCTCATAATTTGCAACGGTCTAAAAAAGTGGCCCAATTCCAGCAAGATGACTTGCATCCATGGACTTGGTAGCAGCGTAGTAGACTACGTTATTTCCGATCTTCCTCTATACAACGAAATGATAAACTTTGACATCTTAAACGACCACGAGCCTGACTCCGATCATAGGCCTTTACTTATAACCCTCAATTTTGTCATGCATAGAGTTCCCATAGAAAATAATACTTACAACCAAAAGAACTTAATATTTGATAAAAATAAAAAGGACCTCTTTCTAAATGAATTAAAAACTAACTTGCCTCCTCTATCTAGTATAGATAACATAGAAGACCTATATCATAATTTTACTACAACCCTCTCATATTCTATTAAAAAGTTCTCAATTGAAGTCTCAAATAATAAAAGAAATAGCAAAACCAATCCTTGGTATGACAAAGATTGTAAGAATGCGAGGAGAGCAATTAAGGAAGCTGTTGATGATTCTCTTAAAATGGACAAGATAAGAATATACAAAGCCCTAATTAAAAGGAAAAAGAGACAGTACATTCGTCAAAGACAGGAGAATCTCTTACACCTCTCTAAGGTAGCTCCTAAAAAATTTTGGAGGCAGATTCTGACTAGGAAGACTAAGGATAATAATAAAATTGCTCTTCATGATTGGAATTCTTATCTTAAAAAGCTTTATGAATCTCCTAATGTCACGGATAATTTGGAAACCCTGCTCACAATGAAAGAAGTCTTCTCTATAGAAGACATTAAGTTTGGGGTTAATCGCCTCGCGAACGGGAAAGCTAAGGACATTGAAGGTTACCAGGCAGAAATCTTAAAAATTGGAGGCCCTGTCCTCATCCCCCACATCCACAAGCTTTTCAATCAAGCTGTTAAGCAAGGGTTCCCTAAACCTTGGACTGAGAGCCTCATTATCCCTATTTTTAAAAGTGGAGATACAAATAACCCCTCTAATTACCGAACAATTATGATCAGCCCTCTCTTAGCCAAATTATATGGTAGTATTCTGGAAAAAAAGTTAAGCATATGGCTTGAAAGTGAAGATAAGCGGGCTAAAGGCCAAGCAGGTTTCAGAAGGCATCACTCAACAACAGACCACCTTGTTACGCTAAGGATCATTGCGGAGGAATGTCGTAATGATAAATCCAATTTATTCTGCTGCTTTGTAGACTTTAGAAAGGCTTTCGATACGGTTCCTAGATACAACCTTTGGAATAGGTTAGAAGAGCTAAAGGTTCCTCTTGAGTTAAGAGCTGCTGCTATAAGGCTATACGAGAATGTAATTGCCAAGCTAAAGAACAATGAGGGGTAGTCAAAAGATATTAAGTGTAACATCGGAGTTAAACAAGGTTGCCCCCTCTCCCCTACTCTATTTGGCATTTACATCGATAAGCTCGAAGGTTATTTAGAAGAAGCAGGATGTGGTGGCACAATCTTAGCTGGGATAGTCATTATCCTTCTTCTCTATGCTGACGATATTGTTCTTCTGGCAAGGTGCCCTTCTGATCTTGATAAGCAACTCAAGCTTCTTAAGGATTTCTGCTCTACCATGGGTATGACTGTTAACACAGACAAAACAAAAGTTATGATTATCAAATCTAAAAAGGACACTTGCGCTAATTTTACGTATGACAATAATAAATTGGAGGAAGTGTATTCTTACAAGTACCTAGGAATTGATATCCATCACAAGCTCAACTGGAACCATAGCATTGAGAAAAGGATCAATGGGGGATGGAAAGCTTATTTTGGTCTTGAAAATAATTGTAAAACAGCAAACCTCGTAATGTGGGATAAAAAGAAGTTCCTCTTTGAAACTTTAGTCACTCCTGTTATCTTATATGGCTGTGAAGTTTGGGGCTGCAGCATCTCCAGAGAATCATGGAGGAAGATTGAGCAAATCCAGAAGCGTTTTATAACTTATAACCTGAAAATTAAAAGTAATACACCCTATCCTATTCTCCTTATAGAAGCGGGTCTTTCTTCTATTGAGAGCCTAGCTATGCTCAGGTTTTTGATGTACAAGCACAAGCTCAATAACATAGACAATCATAGACTTCCTAAGCTAGCTTTAAATTCCAGCCAAAATCACCTAAGGCTTAACCGAGGATGGCATAAGGACACAAGGGCCTGGTTAAACTATTGGGAGATCAATGAGAATGATGCTTTGCAAAACATAAATAACATTAAAGATATTGTTGCTTCTAAGTTCAAAGAAAAATTGTGGTGTGAGAAAGATTTAGCGTCTAAAAGAAAATTAAGTTATTATAAGAAGGTCATCAACCCCACCCTTGAAGATCAAAAGTATCTCTCTATTCTAACTAGCTCAAAAAAGAAAATTAATATAGCAAAGATTAGAACGAATTCTCATGAGCTCCATAGTGAGACTGGCCGCTGGGTAGTTCCTAAAACGCCATGGATGGAAAGGATCTGCCATATTTGTGAGAATAAGAGCATCGAGGATGAAAACCACTTCCTCTTAGAGTGCCCTGCATATAACCACATTAGATCTCAATTTCACAACCTTTGTTACAATACTGACCTTTCTAGCCTTTTACAATGCCATAATTATAGTGAACTCGGGAGGCTTCTCTCCAAGCTTTTTGAGCATCGGAATAACATCTTAAATCAAAATAAATAATTTGTCTTTTTAGGTCCGATAGATCATTATTTGGTCTCAGTGGACGTTAACAACCATCACCATCACCACCACCAAATTCATTTAAAAGTTTTATTATTATCATTAATTATAAAAAGAATTAATATATGAGTCAAACACATATATTTTTTAAAACACATCCAAAGAGAAAATATAGTATAACAATAAGAATTGGTGATATATTTTTTAATTAAATTGAAAAGAAAATATAATTACCTTTGAAATAAATATCAACTCTATATCTTAAATACTATTAAAAATATTGTGAATATTCTACAATGGTTAAATTCTTATAATTTTTGTTTAATAATTATTGATAATGAAATTAAAATTCTAAAAACCATATTTCTCAAAATAAAAAAGTATATAATACAATTTAATTGAAACCTGTAATTATATTTATATAAATGTAAATTAAAAATAATTCATTTTATTTTACTTTATTTTATGTTGTCAAAATTAAAATTTCCATTCATAAATTGTTAATTTTTAACGAGTAAAAAAATGCACGATGTGAAATTGCTCAAGAAGAAATAAATTTAATTATCTAAAACAAAAGCAAAAAATAACTTATATGGCAACAAAGAGTATTGGTGTTTTGACAATTATATGAAAATAAAACCATATTAGTGTTTAAAGATGTTGGATGTCATGATATTTTGACAATTATATCGTAACAAAGAATATTAGTGTTTTGATAATTATATGGAAATGAAAAATTAGTAGTATTTAAGGATATTGGATGTCATGTTAAATAATAAAAAAATAGCAATTTAATTCAATAATTTTTTTCACTTTTTTTTTTCTTTTTTTTTTTTCCAGCTGGTTCACGGACCCTGGTCAGTTGATCCGCTACTCCAGGTTCGAGAAATCTGGGTGGACCCCACTCGAAGGGGGTCCACCCCTCGGTCAGTTGATCCGCTACTCCAGGTTCGAGAAATCTCCACCCCTCGGTCACCACAGACCTAACCCCAAGAGCTTTCGGGTTTCGACCCTGTGACCTCCCATTGGCGAGGCCCCGACTTGACCGATTGAGCTAACCCTTGGGACTTTTTTTTTCACTTTGGTTATTATATTATAATTGAATAATTTTTTTTTCATTTTGTTATATTATATGTCTATTATACTTTGACACATTTAAATGGTTGTATATTCACAACAACTGACTAACAATTAAACAATTTACATCGCAACCATAAACGAATAATATGGAATATATAATTTTTTATTCAGCGATGTATTTAACATATATTTATTAAAGAGTAATTTTAAAATTTTAAAATATTTTATTATTATACATAATGTATTTAATGTGTATTAGTGTTATTTTATTTATATAATAATACTAATTCCATGCTATATTATAGAATCTCTTTTTTCTCACCTATGTATTTTTAATTTGTTAACATTAATATTAATATGATGTACATGTAATATGCATTAGTGTTACTTTATGTATATAATAATATAATTTGTATTAATGTTACTTTCTCTTTATGTGGTATTATAGAGTTTTTAGTCGTAAAATATTTTTTCGCTCATATAAATTAATTTAATTTAATATAGTATATTTTATAAAGTATATATATATATATATATATATGAAAATCATAGTTAAGATAGATACTAAATTTGTATATGAGATTTGTTTTTGTATTAATTAAATTTAATACTGTACCAATTAAATTTAATTTATATGATTAAGATAAATGATTTTATTCTCTAAATTTATATTTAAATTTTAATATAATTTTTTAACATCATATAACTAATTAAAATGATTAATATTTTAAATTCATTTTAATTTAAACTAATGGTAAAATTAATAAAAATAATATATTTTTCATTAATTTAAATTAAAAAATTTCACCTAAAGCACCCAAAAAGTCTTGTGGATTGTCTTGTGGATTAAATGTCCATGCCCACAATGTCCAGGAATCATCATTAGAATGTCTACATGACATAATGTCAACCAATCATCTTTGAATATTTATTCATTAATGAATGAAATTAAAGGTGTCTCCATTACTACTACCGCTACTGCGTTGTAAATTGCAACATAAAGGAGAGAGGAAGCTCAACATTAATTTGAAGATATATGATTAATTAGTGTGAAAGTGTGTTCTAAAAGGCAAATTTTGCATGCATGATCTTACAATCGTGGTTCTTTTATGGATTTTTCATTTTTTTAAACAAACATATTTTTGATATTTCTAGAATAGAAATTTAAAACTATAATATATTGAATGTATTGTAGCTTATTATTCAAAATATGCTTCAGTTATACATAAAAAAGAACCATTAACTTGTCACTAGAAAATAAGGATTAAAGAGATTAAAGGAAATGACTCATGATAAAACATCACTATGGAATTGTGAATAGCTACAAGTGCCAACATTCAAAAGTAAAGCTTCCTTTGAGAGTAAATCTATTAGAACATTGTGCTCCCTGTAATAGTGAAGGATCTCAAGATCATCAAACTATTGTTGTGATTGTCATATCCTCCTTTTCCATAATTCCAACTGAAGGATTATATGATCCACCTTTTCATTGAACTAGTCCAGTATTATTTTGGGGTCACCAGTCAATTTAAAAACCTTTAGTTGCTTCCAAAAATCTAAACTCTAAGCACACAACAGAGCAATCAACTCAGCAACAAAGTTTGTACCACTTCCAATTCTCATCTTACATTTTAGAACCACATTATGAGGGAATAGAATGACAACACCAACCCCACAATACTCCTTTTGAGAGGAAACAACAAAGAAACGCCATACATTTCTTTTAGATAGCACTAGTTCCCCTATACTTTTTGTCTTCTTCAATTTCAAGGACTTAACTTGTTCTAGAAAAGCAACTCTAGAATTATGTACAATCATTGTTGAGGATACAATATCATTTTGAAAAAGAAATGTGTTTATCCCTAAATGAAAGTCGGGCATCTCAAATATGGGGAAAAATTTAGAACGAGACTAATTAAATCTCTAAACCCAAAGCCACAAACTTTCTTCCACAAAGTTCCCAGACCACCAACCTTTTATTTTTAGAATTAAATAAATAATCAATAAATTAACTATTCACGACATAAAACACATAATCGAAAACCTTTCCATCCATTTTTTGCTAAAACATCCCTAGTGAAAATTTTCTCAAAAAAAACTATTAAAAAATGAATTAAACCACTAATTTAATTCAAAAATCATATTTTCCTTAATCAAAATAGTGTATCCCTACTGTGTAAACCTCACTTTGCTTATTTTTAAAGCATAAAAAAATATCCTCTTCATCTTCCCAATGATTTTCATCTCTAAAAACTGCTATGCATTGGCCATCTCTAAATTATTTCATTATTATCATATTTGTTCACGAGTCATGAGTTGGAAAACATCACTAATATATGGCTAGCAAGTTTATCCGTTAATATAGGGAAGAATACACGTGGAAATAATGGAATGTTGATGGAGTATTATATATATACATATTAAATAAAACAGAGGATACATATCCATTCGTGGTTACAATGTCAATGACACACGCTTATGTTATCCCTGACATAGCATCGATGTATATATTAATGAATGATATAAAATATCCTTGGATATAATAATAATATTATAATTTATTATGTTTCAACTCTATCGATATCTAATTTGCAATAGAATAATAAATAATATATATTGAAATATGTACTTTTCAATTTTCAATATTAATAAAATTTGATATCTTTTAAAGTAGGTGTAATATATAGTAATTTGTAAATATTTTGATTTATTTTTATTGAAGTTAACTATTTAATTAGTTCAATCGAGCTCTCATTAATCATGTAAATGGCTGGATCGAGTTTTGTAAGTCTTAAAATCAATAATTTCAGTATTTTTTCTGTCAAATTTTTTGCAACTTTATTTTGTACCCTAGCCTATATAGGGCTGAATTTGTCGTGAGATAGTGGAGTTGATTACGTTGGATTCATGAAGAAATCCTCTATCCAATAGTATATGAGTTTGATATTTTCAAATTCATGTGATATTTTTCATCTAATTTCTTTTAAACATAATGCTTGAAATCTTTTTGAACTATTTTAAAGAAGTTGAATAAAAAATCAATATCTTAAATATAGACAATGATTTTTTTTCAAAAATTACCACTATCTTGGTTTACAAGTCCTCTTCAAAAGTGTAATTTTCGTTTTTCAATTTATTTAAATAGTTGAAAAAAAAGGAATCCTCTATCCAATGGTATATGAGTTTGACATTTTCAAATTCATGTGATATTTTTCATCTAATTTCTTTTAAACATAATGCTTGAAATCTTTTTGAACTATTTTAAAGAAGTTGAATAAAAAATCAATATCCTAAATATAGACAATGAAATTTTTTCAAAAATTACCACTATCTTGGTTTACAAGTCCTCTTCAAAAGTGTAATTTTGGTTTTTCAATTTATTTAAATAGTTTAAAAAAATCTTTCATGAACAGATGTCTCTACAAAATGCAATTGAAATATTACTTAGGCAACTTCGAAAAATAATAAAAAAATATAGTTTTGCATTAAAAAATAAATTTTAATAGGAAAAACTTAGCTCTCGCCGTGTATATCATGCTCATATATATATATATATATATTACACATTTTATACTAAGTTATACTCAGTGAACACACTCATACCTCTTAAGATGTGTGAAAATTTGTTGGGACAAGCATATAATTTAATGATACTAAATACTTTTGCAAAAAATATTATTAGGACAACAAAAATTTCTCCACAATTTGTCTTTTTACTTAAATCAAAATTCCTAGTGTTTATATGAATTTAGGGCTTCAATTCGATAAAAGAAGAAAAACTTGAAATTTAATTGTCACATTTGGCCCAAAAGTGTAACCCGTCTTCATGCTTTCAACCATGGTCTCTCACGCCTTCCAAAATATTTCTTCTGGCCTTTGCAACATCTTGCTCCCATTGGGTTAGTTGATGTGCATTCGACTTTGGAGGTTTTGCAATATCAATTTTCACATATTTTAGCACACGATTGTCATCGAGCATTACTTCCATTTGATCCTTCCAGTTTATGAAATTTGAAACAAAAGACACAATTCCACTCTATTGATCCATGAAATGAAAATCACAATTTAGAACAACATGCAGAGACATGCAACAAGCAAAACCACAATTACACAATGATTTCTAAGGGAACCCAACTGGGAGAAGAACCCCTCAAGCCTTTTTGCATTAATTAGTTGAATAAAGAAACTATTACAATTGCTAGCTCCAGCTCTGAGCTCAACCTGTAAAAGAATAATTGTTCTCTCTACTCAATGAGAAACTCTAGCCAACACTTAGCCAATTATTTTCCCACCAAGCCTCTTATTTCCTTGCACAAATCCTAAGGAAATTGGCTCCTAAAAGATAAGAATTTCCTGTAAATTGATTGCGCAATTCCTAAGGATTGATCACTTATGACATGCAACACCTGTACACTCAAAAGTAGTTTACAATTGATGTTACACTGCCTTGTCATCTCCACTTCAGCTGAGGAATTTGAATTCCTTGCGTGCACTAGCTATTTTGCGTTGATTGATCAGTTAACCGACAGACCTATGACTTAGATTGTTGTCCCACTACACTAGTGACCTTCAATTGATCAATAGTTAAAGGTTCTGAATACAACTGAGAATATTTTAACTAGATTACTAAAATTTAGAAATCACACATGCATAAGTGAATTCCAAACCCTCTAACTCGAATTTACTAAGCTAACTAAGTGAACAGATCCATGTCACACTAGTTAACTATTGATTTGGAAATTTCATTTATTCAATTTGAGTAAGGCTAAAGTCAAATTGAGACTTTCTTGCTACATTTTTTAACACATATTGTAGAATCTGGATCATATTAAAAAATATTATTACTTCGAAATTTAAGGAGAATTCGTCCGTAAATAAAGAACTAGAGAGAAATAGGAAATTATGATATTATGAGAAGGTGATCAACCCCAATCTTGAAAGCCAAAATTATTTCTCTTTATTGACTAGTATTAAGAAGAAAATGAACATTGCCAAGATTGGAAGTAATTTCCATGAGCTTGGTAATGAAACTAGGCAATGGTCAATTCCCAAAATGCCATGGCATGAAATAGTTTGTTACCTATGCGAGCTTTAGAAGGTTGAAGATGAAAAACACTTTCTTTTAGATTGTCCTTCGTATACCTACATTCAACCTAATTTTCAAAATATTGGTCACATTACCAACCTTCTTGACCCTTTAATTCAACAAAACTATAATAATCTAAGAATACTTCTCTCACTTTTCTTTGAGCATAGAAATAAAATTTTAAAGAATTCATATTAATCTCTTGCCTACCATATAGAACTTAGTTTATAGTAATAATCATCATCATAGTGCATTAATTATAGTTAATATTTGGGTCGAAAAGTGCCAACTGAAATTTTTTTATACTAATACCATGCACATTGTATTCAATAGGGATAAATATCAATTTATGTATATAAAAATATAATATGATTTAGTGTCACTTTGCGTATATATATTTTTTGCAACATTAGCCTTCTTATATTAACTAATAATTTATATATTTAACCTATTTTAAATAATATTTTTTTCATCTTAAAAACATATTTTATAAAATTAAATTATATTTTTTTCCTTAAATCATTATACTTAATATATTTAAATATATAAATATAATATTATTTCAACTATATTAACTTACACAGTTAAAATAAATGGTTGCTATTTTCTTTATTATATAAAATTAAAAATTTTGAATTATATTTAATCTTAATTAAAAATAAAAATAATAAAATTTATTTATTTATCCCTTAATTTTAATTAAAAATTTTCGCTTAAAAAGCTAACTGCACCGCTATCCCAAAAATTAGGTTTTGGATTAAATATCCATGTCTATAGTGTCAAGGAATCATCTTTGAATCTTTTAATCCAATGATGAATGAAATTAAAAAGATCTCCATTACTACTCGATCGTAACGTGCAACATAAATGAGAGAGGAAGCTCAACTTCAATTTGAAACTCAAATGTGAAAGCGCGACTTTAATTAGTGTGAAAGTGGGTCCTAAAAGGTCAACATTACACACATCACCTTACAATCATGGCCGAAGTATGGATTGACCATCTCTAAATTATTGTATTATTATCATATTTGTTACTCGGTCATGAGTTGTTGGAGAACTTCTCCGTTAATATATGGGACTCGGGAGACAACGTTATTCCCTAATATAGGGAAGAATACACGTGGAAAAAATAACGGAATGTTAACGGCGTGTTTTAAAAAACGATTGAGGATATATATTAATTTTTAAGTTACATTATATATAATTAGGAGGATCTCAATTTAATTAAAAATAAGGTTAATTAAGAAAATACGTTTCAGATTTAACATGAATTTAATTAAAAATAAAAATATATATAATTATTTTTAAAATAAATCTCAAATGTTTTAGCTAAGAATGCATATGTATGTATAGAAGTTTAGAAGGTGAGGTCTCTGTGTTCATGGTGTTGCAGGAGGGCATGGCAGTTGCATGATTGTGAGACTCTGTGAGTAAGAGAAGCACTTTGTTTCCAAGAGTTGGGGCTATCGTGGGGAGGGGGCATAAACAAGATCTCTCGTTCGTCATGGGTGCTCTTGTTGTGGCATATGTTAGGTACTTTCAGGTTTGGCGTTTGCGTCTTTATAATCAAACTATTAAAAGAACCTTTAATGATATCATTGATTAATTATAAAATATTAGTCCCTATAAAAAAAAATAGGTAATTGAATGCCTAGTTTCATCATACTCAACCCTTAGTAGAAGAAAGTATAAGGAGATGGTAAGTGGAGAGTACCATATCCTATCAACTAGACTAAAGTATCAACACATCATAATGTATCAAATAGACTAAAGTATCAACACATCATAATGTTTCTAATTATATTGACATCATATCAACTAAAGATTACTCATAACAAGTTATGAAAGATATATTCATCATGTTACAGCTCTCAAACCAAGTAAATATCTAGTCAATGACTATTCCAAAAAGAGTCCACCCAACCATATAAAACACCCAAGTCTAGTAAGAGGGTAGTTAGTATGCAATGCGAAGTTTAATAATTACTAGGAAAGAGTACAACACATACTAAGGTGCAATTCATCAAGAATTAGCCACCAAGGGAAACCCTAACAATCATCCACGGAGGATGATACTTGTAAGAATTGGCTAGAGATGATCAATGAAGAGTTAATCATCCATATATAATAATAACATTTGCTACCATAAACATCCAAATATCGTGCACAACACTCACAATAATAGATTACTCGACTTTCAACTCTAATATATTTAATGTAATATCTACAGTAAAGTCATCCATATATAATAATAACATTTGCTACTATAAACGTCCAAATATTGTGCACAACACTCACAATAATAGATTACTCCGCTTTCAACTCTAATATATTTAATGTATTATCTAGAGTAAAGTTCTCCATTAAAGAGTCTAACAATCTAAAAGAGACAAAAGTTATTTTGGACTATTTTTTTTTAAAAGAATAAAGAACAATTGGAAAATTTCTTGCTAGCATTACTAAACACTATATTGAATAGTTAGCATGTATCCTCCCACA
Source organism: Pinus tabuliformis (assembly GCA_031772625.1). Classification (NCBI taxonomy): domain Eukaryota; kingdom Viridiplantae; phylum Streptophyta; class Pinopsida; order Pinales; family Pinaceae; genus Pinus; species Pinus tabuliformis. Next base: position 1,651,947,533 of record CM062817.1, on the reverse strand, counting down.
TGTTACAGTAATGTGCTAGAATTTGTACTAATTGTATCACTTATAATAAGACCACATACATAAAATATCCCTCTATAGAAAAATTTCAACAAAAATTAATAAAAACATTTTTTTTTTAAATTAATACTTCATTTTAAATATAATTTTTCTTTAAATTTATTTGTTAAAATTTCTATAAAATTTATAAAAAACATCTCTAAATTAAAATTAGAAATGAATAGAACTTTGAAAAAATCCCTTTCAACCACGGTACAATAAATATCCATAAATTAGAAATACAATTTCACCTCAACAATATTATTACTAATACAATTTTACCTCAAAAATATTCTAATATAATTTTACCCCAAAAGTATTCTAATTTTTACCTCAAAAATATTATAATATAATTTTACCTCAAAAGTATTCTAATTTTTTTTTGCTAATAGTTAGGAATCTAAACATCATCCACCTTTAACTTGGACACTTTGATAATAACCTTTCATGTGCCCTTTAGTTTTAAGAGAACAATAAAAATTTGCTATAAATATTATCTACTAATATTATTATAGGTTAATACCAATACCTTCTACATTAATGTGCTTGCAATGGGTGGAGGGATTTTTCCACCACTCCTTGTTAACATCTTCACCCAACCTTCCATAGAGGGGATGTAAGACAACAACATTAATGTTGTGAGGACATTCATCATAAAAGACAAATGGGGAAAAGATTAAGGTCAAATCATTAATATGAAAAGAAAATAAAGCTGTGTGATAAAGCAAGGGTGTGGAAGAATACACTTGGAGATAGAGGATAGTTGATGGAGGTGTGTACACTGTTTACCTTTTAGGAGTCCAATCATAGAGCTGCACGGTTGAACAAAACCTACCACACAATTGGCATTTGCATCACAATGCAGCAACGTGCATATGTAGAACGACAGAAGGGCATCGTTTTTCACGTTCCAAATCTGTTTTCGGTCCACATGAGCCGAATCTGTTGAAGCAAACACATCACATTTATCACATGTATCCTACTGCGAACACGCCTGGTGCCTGTTCTTTGCGGTGGGTAGGAATATTCCTGAGAAGCTTCTAGAGGTGCCCACACGGCATCCAAGATCCAGCGAAACTGCGTAGGAAGGAGTTTTGGAGAAGCGTTAAACGGAAGCAACCCATCTGCCCTTTAAATCCACACCGTAACACACTCATCATCAGGAATCACAGCTCAAGAATTCGTATCTGATTTAGCTCCTCTGGCTTGCAACCGATTTTCACTTTACTAAAGCACTCTAATTCGTCTCGGATTGCAGTTTGCCCAGGTGCTGTCCTTAGGGTTTGGTGGTCGTTAGGGTTTTTGTTTCAAGATTGTATTCTCCCTGTAAAGTGAGTCTGGTAATGGCGATTCCGAAGACGACTGTAACAACTGATAGGAAGTGGCTAGAAATCGCCCCTCCTCGGAGAGTATGTGTGGGAAGACGGCGGCCCTTGGAGAAAACACTGCGGCCAATCGCAGAAGAGCGCAGCCTCAGTAATGGTGAGCTCCTGGATGGCCTTTGCCCTACTTTTCCTGCTGTCAGTGGCTTCAGGGCGGAGGGCGATAATGAAAGATTTGCGTCAGCGGAGTGTTAAAGGTTTTCTCTGCAGGTCCCGTAATCTTTTTGGAAGTCTTGAAAATCAGGGAGCTGTTTATGGGAATCGATGCATGATCTGGATAATCCCTGTAACGGACTTATTCCTCTGTAATTGGAAGTCTTGAAAATCACGGAGCTGTTTATGGGAATCGATGCGTGATCTGTATAATCCCTGTAACGGACTAATTCTTCTGTAATTACCCAAATCTGTAATATATTTCTTACTCTTACGAAATTCCGGAAATATGTTCAGAAATGGATGGATTTGTGTTCTGAATGGTTAGGCTCATTTCCGCTGACATCTGTATGATTGGCATTATTTGAAGATTAAATTCGGGTTTAATCATCAGGCCATAAAATTATTAATATCTTCCAGATCCACAATTTTGTGCAACATCCATTTTGGAAATTTCGACTCATGGCTGGCGCAGCAGAGGATCTAAGCTTAAATGTGTGACTGGAATGCACTTTCGGGAATTTAACCTCTTAATTTCCAGTTTCCAGTTTTGATGCTAGCTTTCTAAAATAAGCCTGGAAGCCGGCTTTGGCCGTGCATAAAGCCTGGAAGCCTAGTTTAGCTGTGCATAATTTTTTTTCCAATATTATTCAACATAGTCATCTCACTCATTAAATCCTCCCAAACACCAATGCTATACATCATTGACAAAAACTTTCTAAAATTTTCACTGTGTGCAGAGCATATCCCTAATGAAACCTGGCGACAGCAACGTCTCTTTACGCATCTCAACATGGCCCACAATGTTCACTGTGTGCAGAGCATATCTCTAATGAAACCTGGCCACAGCAACGTCTTTTTACGCATCTCAACATGGCCCACAATGTTCATTGACAAAAACTTTCTAAAATTTTGATTGTGTGCAGAGCATATCTCTAATGAGAGCTGGCGACAGAAACGTCTCTTTATGCATCTCAACATGGCCCACAATGTTTGGAGCCACTTTGCTCATAGCATATAACGTATAAAAGCTATTTGAATTAATTATGTTTTATCTTTTAAAAAAACTGAAACAAATGCATTATGGATTATTTTTTATAAAATGTATATTATTTGTATTCCTAACTAAAATAGATCCATGTTTGAGGTCAAGAGGGATTAAGGTAGATCCGTGTATAAGTCCATGAGGGATTATGGGGAAAGGATTAAGTGTAACTCCACAAAAGTATATTCATTAAAATGTATTGTTTTAATGAAATCATTTCAATTTTTTAATTAATTTTTAAGTGGTTTCTGTATTGTCTTTAATAAATTTAGAATTTAATTAGATTAGAATTCATATATGTTAGGGTTTTTATTTTTTTTATAAAATAAGATAAATTTATATTTATTATTTTATTTTTAAAATTTAATGATATTGATATTTAGGTTGATAGGCTTTTTTTCAATGAGTGAATCAGATATTTTTGTCTACCATTTTGTTAAGCCAATGACCATTGTCTAAATTGACATTGAAAATCAACACGAGGTTGTTACAACAAGAAGGTATTTTAATCATTTTTTCCTCCCCTCCACCTATAAGATAGTCTTTTATATGTCATTCCTAGGTCTGTGAGGATGCATCTAGATAAGTCTTAGGGATGAGAGAAGTTGGGAAACTTCCTCAATTATTAACCCCAAGCCAACTCATGACATCCTAGGTCAAACTAATCATCTTGGGAAGGCTTCATTCTAGAAACTTAGAGCTCCACCATTTCCTGTAAGAAGACATACTATGTACTTTTAGGGGAAGGAGCAACATTTGGTGCAAATGTAAATATCCAGTCTTAATGGTATCAGAGCCAAGTTGGTTTGTTTCTCTATCTGTTTAGTTGGATATAGTTGCATCTTCTCTTGTTGTAGCGGACCCGTATCGTGCCCCGAGAATCACTGAGTTTTAGGTCACAACCAAAAGAGAATAGAGCATTTGTTGTAGGTGGAAGGCAAGGCATTTAGGTGTACAACAAAATGGATTCAAATTTATCAAAAATAAACTAGGTAGAGATTGAAGCACCATCTTCTCTAGTTTCTCTTCGAGGCCGAAAGTGTTCTTATAGAGAAGCTTCAACTTTCGCTTCTATTATTTCTATTTCCGAAACAGACCGAGACCCAAAGTGGCAAATCCCGCCAATTTTACCTGCTCAAGTATATAACATGCCCTTTTATAAATATTTTGACTCTTCTCAGATTCGGCTTCATTCTGTTGACATAAGTTTTACATCTCAAGATGAACCCACCCAAATCCCCTTGCTTGAAAAGTCACAGATCAACTCGGGAAAATCCCAAGATTTCAAATAGTGCCATTTGCACGAAATCCATTTTGGCCTGGACGCTCTCGTTCGACCATCCATGAATATCAATAGCCTTTATGTTGTGATCGATACTCAGCATAACCAATTAGCCGATGCCATAATAGGAGGCTTTGTCAGCCCTATACCTGACGGCCCTACCTTTGGTACTGTCTATCCCAAGTATTATGTGTCATTAGATGACCCTTACATCTATGACCTTCTTCAGGCTTATATTCATCCCCAAGGTTTTGACATGAAACACCTATCTAAAATAATTCAACTCAAAACTCTGACTTTTGTTCTCTTTGACAATGATAGCATGCCCCCACTACAGCCCCATATCCGTTAGACTTCACAACTTATAAGTGAGGTGGAATCTAATTCCAGTAAATCTACAACTCCTATTACATTCGAATGGACTAAAATCCAATATCCTGAACTTTGGGAAGCTAAATATGAATAGTACCACCAATCAGCGTTACTGAAAGACAACGAGAAGATTGCCAAAGCACGTCTGATTCCATTTAATGCTGCTACCCAATCCTTCCTGTTACCAACCCAAGTTCAAAAACCTTTCAAGAGAAGGTTGCAGAGATGGCCCAAAACCATCCCGCAAGCTCTTCAATAGAGCTTACTATAGAACACCAAGGTCAGCACCAGCAGTGTCCTGCTTGCAATCATTAGATACAAAATATTAGTACTGCTACTAAGCTAGAAAGACCTCACATTCTAATGCTCACTTGGGTACCCCGAAAAGAAACAACTAAAACTGTCAAAGTTAGCATGGGAGAAGAATCCTACACTCCAGGAAGGAACTTGCCTTATATATATATTTCTAACTGTTTGATGACGATGGTAAAAAAAAAGGGAATTCATCCCTTACACCACAGTACCAGTAGCAACTGCGTCTAGCACTAACACTGCACAACTTAACTATGAAAATCTCTAGCTTGACCTCAAGTCAAAGAACATTAATGATTTGCACAGTGACGTCCTTAAGGTTAAACAAGTAGTCTCTGAAGAAAATGAAATGTGTAAGAAGATTTTAGCAAGATTAGAATTGTTAGATCACAAGATAGTTGGCATATCAATCCTTACAGAAACCAATACAAAGCTAGACCAAAGGCTGCCAACTATATCTCAAGTTTTGTCCATAACTACCCCAATCATCAAGAAGTTAGGATCTAAGGTTTAGATCCGTGACTATTCTATTTTGGACAAACTATCAAAGTCGGCTATGTTTACAGATAATCCCAAGAACAAGCTTAGGCGCACTTTCAACTTTAGCGTAGCTAGTCATAGGCTACCTATGTGGAAGTTTGGGATTCAAACAACCGAACAAGAAGTGATCAAGGTAGCTACTTCGGTCATAGCATCCTTCTTGCAAGAGGGGCAAGAAAAGGGTCCTGCCCTTTCAAAAGAACAAATAAATCAGTTCCTTGTTTATGTAAAGCAAGAACCAGGTATCCCTTTGCGGATTACCCAAGTTGGTAAAACATCCCGTCCCATATCAGTAACAACGACTGGAGTTTCAACTATGAGTGCGACCATCCAAGCTATGCTGCAGGAACCCATGTTTTTTCAAATTGCCAGCCTAAGATCGAAATGGAGAATGCAATGAGTCTCCTCAATAGTTGGGCAATGAAAAAAAAGATTGATGACCGAACCCTTTCTCTCCGCAGCATTGTGAAACTCATTACCAATGGATTTTGTGGCTTATCACATACATGGTGTCATTACACCTCCACAGAAGCCCAAGAAACCATCCTTAGCCATAACAATCATGTTGTTCAGTTGCTCATTTTTCTATGTGCACAATTTGTCAACCTTACAATTGAGGAAGATCCAAACCATTACAGTGAATTGTATATGTCTAACGAGTTAGGCAATGAAGGATTAGCTCATCCGATCCAATTCCCATGCTAATACAACATACCTCAAGAGGTATATCTAGAGTATGCCTAGCGTTCTTCCCACCGCTATCAACAAATATTTTGAAGACAAACATCTTTCTCTGTCAGTCATGACCTTAGTAATGGTCCATGGCCACATCAAGAAAGTAATTGAAGAACATTGTAAGATTTGCACAATAGTTGGCCAGATGCCCAACTGGGGTAAGGGACCCTTCAATCGTGACCCCAAATGCTCTTGTAAATCCAAATATCAACACAAGAAACATTGGTCCTCAGAGTAAGTTTTAGCCAGAAACTTACAAGAAGCCATATCAGCCTAGAAATAATCCTTTCTAGAATAAACGACCATTCCTTCGATACCGAAAGACTCTGAATAAATTAGTTTGATGTTTTATTTTCAATAAGGAAGGTCATTGGGCAAACAAATGTCCACAAAAAGCATAGAAGCCAAAGCTAGCAACTCTATTCACAGATACCTTAGAACCTACTATGTGGGATCCGTTCTACTGTGATTATGATGAAGACCCTACTAGAGAAATTTATTATCTAAAGGATGATTCCAAGGTAGAAGAAGAAGATTGAAACCTCGTTCCCAGTTTGTAATGCCCAATATTTCGAAATACAGGAAGCATGTAAATACTCATAAACTGGAAAACAGGAAGCATAAAAATGTAATTTGCACTTACCTGAACTGCTAGCTGATTGTTGATTCTGCTATTGAACTGGCGATTCTGCTGCTGGTAATGCCGTGGCTGTTTTGATCCGCTTTTCGGGAGGCCAATACCACCCAACCAGACTGAGAAACCTAGCTGCTCAATCCAGAAAGCTTCTCCACAGAAGCTCTCTGTCCCTCCGTGCCCAGAACCTCAGACCACTTAAAGCTCTACAATGGATAATTCCCTTCTCCCGGTTTCCTCCTGGTGAATTTATGCTTCTCGTTCTCTGCTGCTCCTCTTTGGTTTTTTTCCCCCTTTCATCGGTTCAGATTAACGATTTATAATGGCAGGCTTGGCGGTGGCCACCCTCCTGCTTCCGACCACCGCTCTTCTTCCTCCTGACACGCCTCCGCATGCAATTTAACTCTCAGCTACTTTCCTGGCAAAGTCGCTCTGCTATAAATTCTCAACTGGTTGGACGCGCCCTCGTTAATGGTTTCAGTAATGAGTTTTAGGTAGGTTCGCATAGTATTTTTTTATGAGTCCATTTATATATACTTTATAACGTTTATATTATAAAAGTTCCATTTATATATACTTTATAACATTTATATTTATAAAGTTCCATTTATATACACTTTATAACATTTATATTATAAAATTCAATTATATATTTTGTAAATTTAATATATATATTATAAAGTTTAATTATATATTTTATAAAATTTTAACTTATATATGTTTATAAATTAAATTGTATTTATAAACTTAACATATTTATTGCTTAAATTTCATCACATTTGTTTTATTATAAAGTTTTTAAAACTTTATAAAATGGATTAATTTAGCTGGGTTGTTTCGTCCCGAAGTTTAGAGTTTTAGGGTCAAGGTTTTAATGGACATGACCTTTTCTATCCAGGTCCCCAAGCTATTCAAAAATCATCCTATCCTTCCTAATCTCTTCCGCTCCCATCCTATCCGTCCTCTACTGGAGTATGCCGTGGCGTCAGTTTCACTGATCTAACCATTCATAACTCTAAGGTGACAGCGTCGGTTATACCGACCTGATTCTCAGTAGGCATCCGGCAGTCATCATCACACGTCTAGGGGAGCGTGACTCGCACAGTCCTCCCATGACTCCAGGGTTCGAAGGATAAACGGTGGGTAACACCTCCACCCCTCCCAGTAAAATTTGGGCTAATACCTTATCATAGAATCACTTTGAGCTTTAACTGATCTGAGGTTCTGTCATCACGTGGTCATCCCGAAAATTGGATCATTTATCTGCAATCATAGTTTATCTGCAATCTTACACTTACCCATGCATTTGTAAAATGTGCCTCAGCATATTCAAAATAACTTATGTATTATTTACATATGATACTACAGCATAACATAATTTTGTCATATTCTATGCATGTATTCTGTCTTTTCTTTAGGATGTATTCACTTCCTGATTTCTATCCTATTGATCATACTAACAATAAAATAAATCAGATCTATAATATCTTAATTTTTATCAGAAGAAAACTTATTCAACTGCCTTAACTTTACTTCAACATTTATAATTTAGTAAAATAAATCACATATATTGTTTTGGTATCCATGTACCAGTAAGAATTAAACACATATTATTTTGGTATCCATGTACCAGCAGGAATTTAAACATATATTATGCCACAAAATTTCATGTTTATCCTTAATCATTCAAATGTTTTTGGGTCCCTGATTGTAGTGAAGTAAATATATACTAAACATAGCGTAAAGTTCTTCAAAATGGACATAAACTAGGGTATCTCTGACATATGTCCTCTGTATTCTCCCAAGTTGCTGATCTAAGACTATACTTGTCCCATTGGACCTTAACTTGGTCCACCAGACGGTTCCTTAACTGTCGAACTCTACATTCCAGTATACGTAAAGGTTCGACCGTTATGACTCCCTCGTCCGATACCTGCAATTCTTTCCACTGGATGTTATGAGATAGATCAGCTACATAATGTCTTAATACAGAAACATGAAATACATTATGAATTCTATGCAGGTGGGGTGGCAGGGCAAGACGATAGGCAACAGGTCCAACTCTTTCCACGACTTTAAATGGTCCTATAAATCGGGGTGACAACTTTGTCCCTTTTCCGAATCGAATAGTACTTTTATTTGGTTTGATGTGGACGAAGACCTGGTCCCCTACTTCATATTTCCTATCAGATCGGTGAGCATCAGCATAACTCTTTTGTCTATCCTGTGCTTCCTTTAATCGTTGTCTAATCTGGCTGACCTGCGCTTCCATTTCATGGATTAATTCTGGTCCTATTATCACTCGATCTTCTAACCTGTCCCAACTTAACGGTGTTCTGCATGGTCTGCCATATAAAGCTTCAAATGGAGGCATCCCAATCGAACTGTGGTAACTAATGCCCAATATTTCGAAATACAGGAAGCATGTAAATACTCATAAACTGGAAAACAGGAAGCATAGAAATGTAATTTGCACTTACCTGAACTGCTAGCTGATTGCTGATTCTGCTATTGAACTGGCGATTCCGCTGCTGGTGATGCCGTGGCTGTTTTGATCCGCTTTTCGGGAGGCCAATACCACCCAACCAGACTGAGCAACCTAGCTTCTCAATCCAAAAAGCTTCTCCACAGAAGCTCTCTGTCCCTCCGTGCCCAGAACCTCAGACCACTTAAAGCTCTACAATGGATAATTCCCTTCTCCCGGTTTCCTCCTGGTGAATTTATGCTTCTCGTTCTCTGCTGCTCCTCTCTGGTTTTTTCCCCCTTTCATCGGTTCAGATTAACGATTTATAATGGCAGGCTTGGCGGTGGCCACCCTCCTGCTTCCGGCCACCGCTCTTCTTCCTCCTGACATGCCTCCGCATGCAATTTAACTCTCAGCTACTTTCCTGGCAAAGCCGATCTGCTATAAATTCTCAACTGGTTGGACGCGCCCTCGTTAATGGTTTCAGTAATGAGCTTTAGGTAGGTTCGCATAGTATTTTTTTATGAGTCCATTTATATATACTTTATAACGTTTATATTATAAAAGTTCCTTTATATATACTTTATAACATTTATATTTATAAAGTTCCATTTATATACACTTTATAACATTTATATTATAAAATTCAATTATATATTTTGTAAATTTAATATATATATTATAAAGTTTAATTATATATTTTATAAAATTTTAACTTATATATGTTTATAAATTAAATTGTATTTATAAACTTAACATATTTATTGCTTAAATTTCATCACATTTGTTTTATTATAAAGTTTTTAAAACTTTATAAAATGGATTAATTTAGCTGGGTTGTTACACGGTTTCCATGGAAGTTTTGACCATGAAGATAGTTTGTAGTCCTACCGCTTTTGTATGTTTTCTATGCCTAATAAGAAGCTTGCAGACTTGAGGCAAAAGCACTGGCAAACACTACCATGGAACATAAATCTTCACATGAACACTCATGATGAGATCAAAATAATCGAGGCCGCCATGAGCACTTTAAACCATCCAGAACTTCATTCATCCAGCAGATGATGACCAAACAAAATGAGAAAGAGATAGCCTATTTTGTTGCCTCCCACCGGCATCCGACTGAGTTATACGTTGACCATCCAGCCAAGCATCCAGAGCGACAACTTGTCAGAGGCACATCCATGCGTATGCAAATCCATGACAAGGACGAAAAGATCAGATCCCTTTCCGTAGAAATCCAGGTGCTCAAAGCACAATTGCATTAGCACGAGAAAGAAGTTGTTGAATCCTCTGATGATGATTTCGACCATCTAGCAACTAGGGCTCTAGACAGTCCAAAACAATCTTCCCTTATCTCTCTTGCACCAGATTATGCCCAACAGCCTAATTCCCCTGATTTGTCTGCACTTTATCCTGGGAAGTATCTCTCTCTCGCCAATCGACATAAATTATATATTCCTCTTACCTTTTGTCCTCCTAATTGCAAACCATATTCTGTAGATCGTTTACTTTATTTAGGCGCTCAACTTAATTTAGCTCGCAATATTTCTATTCCCCCTTTCTACTGGGAGAAATCAATGGAAGGCAGTGCCAACATCACTGGTTCAATGTTTTCTCTCCCACATCAGGTAATTGATTTCCCTGTGTCCATCCAAGACCATCCAGTTCAATGTACATTCCTCGAACTTGATCACATCTCGACCAACATTATGTTAGGTTCTAAATTATTTACTCGTTGTTCTCCCATTTCTATTGACTACCACCAACTCATATTTTCCATGACTATTTCTCGTAAGTCTGTATAGATTCCTCTCAAAACTTCTTGTACATTCTTCGTCCCTCGCAAGCAAAAACTAGAACATCTAAAGCCTACATAAGTCTAGAAAAAAGCAAGAATCATTTCTTTCGCCACAACTCATCATCAATATTATTTGAAAGAAATTTCTGAAAAGAATATCCAACAATGTACTTCGGATATCCCTGATGCCTTTTGGGCACAAGAAAAGTATGTGATCGATCAACCATATGCAGATGATATAAAGATCAGACCACATAAAGCATCAGCTACTCTGATGAGTCCAACCAAGTTGGATTACTGCCAGAAAGAGATTATAGATCTCTTAGACAAGGGCCTAATCGAACCAACCAAGAGCCCATGGGCGTGTCGAGCATTCTATGTCAACAAGCATTCAAAGATCAAAAGAGGCCAACCTCGCATGGTGATCAACTACAAGCCCTTAAATGCAGTGTTAAAAAATATGGCATATCCTCTGCCAAATCAAGCAACGCTTCTCCAAAAACTGAACGGATGTAACATCTTCATCAAGTTTGATCTTAAATCAGGTTTCTACCAAATTGGAATAGCTGCTAAAGATCGTTATAAAATGGCCTTTGTTGTCCCACATGGACAGTATCAATGGAAGGTAAAGCCTTTCGGTTTAAAGAATGCTCCTGGTGAATTTTAAAAAAGAATGGAAGATGTTTTCTGTGGCATATATTGGTTAATTATATGCATAGATGATTTACTTGTATGTTCCGAGAATATCCAAGAACATCAGAAACATCTCCAAATATTTTGTGAGCATTGTGTTAAACATGGATTAGCTTTGTCAAAATCCAAGATTGGGATTGGAGTAACATATGTAAGTTTCTTAGGTTTGAAGATTGCTAATGGTAGTATCGCACTGCAAGATCATGTTCTTCTAAACCTGCAAATTTTTTTAGAGTAAATCCTAGACAAGACCCAGCTACAACGATTCCTAGGCAGTTTGGATTATATCAGATGTTTCTATAAAGGACAAGCCCAAGATATAGCTTTCCCGCAACAAAGATTAAAGAAGGCACCAATCCCATGGAATCAAGCCATGACCGAGGCTGTGAAATCCATCAAGGAGAAAGTCCAGAACCTTCCTCCTCTCAAGCTCTTGACAGATGAAGGATTTTATGTCCTTGAAACATATGCATCAAATTCTGCACGGGGAGGCATTCTTCTTGAATGCATAAATGACACTGAAGAGATTTGTGCCTACACCACAAGAACCTTTCATGGAGCTGAACTCAATTATCCTTCAAGCGATAAAGAAGTACTTGCAGTCAAGAAAACTATATCTCATTTCAGGGTTTATTTAAAACTTGTTAAATTCTTGGTCTGAACCAATCTCAAAATCATATCGGGCATGATAAAAGCAAACCGTGAACTTGTTGTTATTAACGTTCGCATCATGCAATGGGTAGTCTAGTTAGACGATTATGAATTTGGTATTGAACATAAGCTCGAATACCTCAACTGCATGGTATACCTTCTCGCACATAAAGTAGTGGACCCTCAGCTTAAAAAGGAAGCAGTAGTGGGCCCGTAATAATGTGTTTGATTTTGTCCCCATATGTCGAAAGACTTTAAGGGTTGAGATATTGCAAGTTGTCCACTTGCACCCGAATCTTTACTTTTAACCGACACTCACTAGTCATGTAATAGCCGGACGAGGGATATGAATATTATAAATGAGTGGCTACGTCCCTCATAAAATTCAATCTGATTTGTTCTAGTCCTTGAGAAATTAGTCGGAATTCTCTTCTCCTCTTCTTCATAAGAATGATGCTAGATTGCGCCTGTAGTGTCATGCTCAGTGCAATTAAAGTATCAGTCACTCGCAAAGACTAGAGTCTGTAAGTGTTATTTGCTGTTGGAATATAAGGAGAAACTTTTGGTGCAAATGTAAAGATCCAGTCTTAATAATGAGCGACATGATGCACACTAGCATGGAGAAATGATATACATGAAGACAAAAGGTTGGGGGCTATAGGTTGTCTAGACAGGCACAAAAAGGATGGAAATGAATGCATTCAAGATAGAAACTAAGTTAAGTTGATTTAAGAATCCTTTAACTATAATGGAGTGGAAAATAGGCTTATAGTGATAAAATATTTGGATTGTGAAATAAGAGATGGTTTTTGGGCATGTGGTATTGATGAGCAATGGTATTGGCCCATGGTATTGTAGCAAAGTCTATTTACAAATTAATAATATCCATGGTAAAGTGGGATGAATATCCATGGTTAAAAAGTTTGCTATATTGTAAGTATTAAGTTTTTATGTGCTTATTAATGAAATTTAAATATGGTTACAAAATTATTATTTTAATTTATATGGTAAAATGGATTTTAATTTATAGCTACTATTTATATCTTATGTGGTTTAATGGGATAGTGGGTTTAGATATATCTCACAATTAGCTATAATTTTTTTCTTTTAGATTTAACTAACAAAATGTTATAAAATTAAATTGAAATAAAATATTTATAAAATATTTTGATTTTGAAATGAGAGATGGTTTTTTGGCATGTGGTATTGATGAGCTATTGTATATGCCCATGGTTTTGTAACAAAGTCTATTTACAAGTTAATAATATCCATAGTAAAGTGGGTGTGAATATCCTCGGTTAAATTTATTTTTATATTTTAAGTTTATCGTCAGCATTAAAGTTTTAATATGCTTACTAATTAAATTTATGTATATTACACAATCATTATTTTAATCTATCAAGTAAAATGGATTTTACCTTATAGCTACTACTTATATGTTATATATTTTAATTTGGTATGTATATTATGACTTTCTTTTATTTAAAATGTTATTTGTAATTTTATTAATAAAAAAAATTACAATTAACAAATTGAATTTTATTTTTTTAGCTTTTTATAGACACTACAACATCTTCCCCATATTGGGCTTTATATTACTTTTAACCTTTTCTTATTAGTTAATTTGGCCCGCATATAGATGTTTACAAATTTTTTGTGCCTTATAAATTGAACATATTAATATAAATTGAGCATATTGAGCCTACATGTAAAAATGCTGACAAACTTTCTACATCACACCATTGGGCTGTAAAGTGCTCTTCGACATAATCACCCCTTGGTTCCCATAGTTTGATGCCACATCTATGGTCATATCAATCATGCCACTATGGGGGAAGTTTGCAAACCTCCCTCTTCCCTTCTAACATGAGCAAGTCCATGAAGATATTGGAAACACTTTGGGAAAACTAAAAAAAAAAATACCTAGAAAGATTAGAGAAAGACGTCTTCACTTTTGCTAGAATATGTGTGGAGATAGGTCTTAGCAAAGGGCTATCATATCACATAATATTGAAACACAACAACTTGCAATGGTCATTTGTAGAACACATGTCCACAGACTAAGAATTAAAAAAAATAGAGGTAGTCCACTATTTTTTTCGTTTTCAAAAACATATTTTATAAAATTAAATTATAAAAAAAAAAAATAGATTTTTTTTAAATCATTATACTTAATATATTTAAATATATAAATATAATATTATTTCAACTATATTAACTTACACCGTAAGATAAATGGTTGCTATTTTCTTTATTATATAACATTAAAATTTTTGAATTATATTTAATTTTAATTAAAAATAAAAAATAATAAAATTGATTTATTTATCCCTTAATTTTAATTAAAAAATTTCGCCTAAAAAGCTAACTGCACCGCTATCCCAAAAATTAGGTTTTAGATTAAATATCCATGTCCAAGGAATCATCTTGAATCTTTTAATCCAATGATGAATGAGATTAAAAGGATCTCCATTACTACTCGATCGTAACGTGCAACATAAATGAGAGAGGACGCTCACTTTCAATTTGAAACTCAAATGATTTTAGTGTGAAAGCACAACTTTAATTGGTGTGAAAGTGGGTTCTAAAAGGTCAACATTACACACATCACCTTACAATCATGGCCCAAGTATGGATTGACCATCTCTAAATTATTTTCTTATTATCATATTTGTTACTCGGTCATGAGTTGTTGGAAAACTTCTCCGTTAATATATGGGACTCGGGTGACAACGTTATTCCCTAAAATAGGGAAGAATACACGTGGAAAAAATAACGGAATGTTTTAAAAACCGATTGAGGATATATATATTATATATATATATATGAGGAGGATTTCAATTTAATTAAAAAATTAAACGTTAACTAAGAAAATACGTTTGAGATTTAACATTAATTTAATTATATATATATATTTAAAATAAATCTCAAACGTCTTAGCTAAGAATGCATATGTATGTATAGAATTTTAGAAGGTGCTCTCTGAGGTCTCTGTGTTCATGGTGTTGCAGGAGGGCATGGCAGTTGCATGACTTGAGACTCTATGAGTAAGAGAAGCACTTTGATTCCAAGAGTTGGGGTTATCATGGGAGGGGTATAAACAAGATCTTTGGCTCGTCATGGGTGCTCTTGTTGCGGCATATGTTAGGTACTTTCAGTTTGGCGTGGGCCCTTTTATAATCAAACTATTATGAAAAAGCTTTAATGATATAATTGATTAATTAGAAAATATTAGTCCCTATAAAAAAAGTAGGTAATTGAATCATCATACTCAACCCTTAGTAAAAGCAAGTATAAGGGGATGGTAAATGGAGAGTACCATATCCTATCAACTAGACTAAAGTATCAACACATCATAATGTTTCTAATTATATTGATATCATATCAACTAAAGATACTCATAACAAGTTATGAAAGATATATTCATTATTACACCTCTCAAACCAAGTAAATATCTAATCAATGACTATTCCAAAAAGAGTCCACCCAACCATATAAAACACCCAAGTCTAGTAAGAGGGTAGTTAGTATGCAATGCTAAGTTTAATAATTGCTAGAAAAGAGTACAACACATACTAAGATGCAATTCATCAACAATTAGCCACCAAAGGAAACCCCATTGGCTAGGGATGATTAGTGAAGAGTTAATCATCCATATATAATAATAACATTTGCTACCATAAACATCCAAATATCGTGCACAACACTCACAATAATAGATTACTCCGCTTTCAACTCTAATGTATTTAATGTAATATCTAGAGTAAAGTTTTCCATTAAAGAGTTTGACAGTCCAAAAGAGACAATCAAGTTATTTTTGACTAATTTTTTTTGAAAGAATAAAGAACAATTGAAAAATTTCTTGCTAGCATTACTAAACAATATATTGAATAGTTAACATGTATCCTTCCACATGTTATAGTAATGTGCTAGAATTTGTACTAATTGCATCACTTATAATAAGACCACATACATATAATATCCCTTAATAGAAAAAATTTCCACAAAAATTAATAAAAACATTTTATTTTAAAATTAATACTTCATTTTAAATATAATTTTTCTTTAAATTTATTTGTTAAAATTTCTATAAAATTTATAAAAAACATCTCTAAATTAAAATCAGAAATGAATAAAACTTTGAAAAACTCCCTTTGAACCACGGTACAAAAAATATCCACAAATTAGAAATACAATTTCAACTCAACAATATTATTACTAATACAATTTTACCTCAAAAATATTCTAATACCATTTTACCGCATAAGTATTCTAATTTTTTTGATAATAACCTTTCGTTTGCCCTTTAGTTTTAAGAGCACAATAAAACTTTGCTATAAATATTATCTCCTAATATTATTATAGGTTAATACCCCTACATTCTACATTAATGTGCTTGCAATGGATCGAGAGATTTTTCCACCACTCCTTGTTAACATCTTCACCCAACCCTCCATAGAGGGGATGTAAGACAACAACATTAATGTTGTGAGGACATTCATCATAAAAGACAAATGGGAAAAGATTAAGGTCAAATCATTAATATGAAAAGAAAATAAAGCTGTGTGATAAAGCAAGGGTGTGGAAGAATACACTTGGAGATAGAGGATAGTTGATGGAGGTGTGTACACTGTAAATATTATCTACTAATATTATTATAGGTTAATACCAATACCTTCTACATTAATGTGCTTGCGATGGGTGGAGAGATTTTTCCACCACTCCTTGTTAACATCTTCACCCAACCCTCCATAGAGGGGATGTAAGAACAACATTAATGTTGTGAGGACATTCATCATAAAAGACAAATGGAGAAAAGACTAACGTCAAATCATTAATCCGAAAAGAAAATAAAGTTGTGTGATAAAGCAAGGGCGTGGAAGAAAACAATTGGCGATATAGGACTTGTTGATGGAGGTGTTTATAGTTCTTGACATTTTGGGACTCCAATCATAAAGCTGCACCGTTGAATAAAACCAACCACACAATTGGCATTTGCATCACAATGCAGCGACGTGTATATGTAGAACGACAGATGCGCATCGTTTTTCACGTTCCAAATCTGTTTTGAGACCACATGCGCCGAATCTGTTGAAGCAAACACATCAAATTTATCAGATATATCCTACGGAGTTGTCTATAATGCGACTTTTTGGAGATTCCGGTGACGGAATCCGGCGGAAGAAATTGAGGTTAAATCTTGATTTGTTGCAGTTAAAATGGTTTTTTAACTGCATATTTGGATTCAGCACCCTGGAAAACCCCTGGGATGCTTTGATTGTGCAGAAACTAGCTATCAAACTTGCGATTCCAATAAATTGCTGCCGGATTTTGACCGGAAAAACCCACCGGAAAGGCTTCCAAAAAGTCGCATTATAGACAACTGCATATCCTACTGAAAAGGACAACACACTTGACGTTCCGAACATGCCTGGTGCCTGTTCTTTGCGGTGGGTAGGAATATTCCTGAGAAGCTTCTAGAGGTGCCCACACGGCATCCAAGATCCAGCGAAACTGCGTAGGAAGGAGTTTTGGAGAAGCGTTAAATCGAAGCAACCCATCTGCCCTTTAAATCCACACCATAACACACTCATCATCAGGAATCACAGCGCAAGAATTCGTATCTGATTTAGCTCCTCTGGCTTGCAACCGATTTTCACTTTACTAAAGCACTCTAATTCGTCCCGGATTGCAGTTTGCCCAGGTGCTGTCCTTAGGGTTTTCGTTTCAAGATTGTATTCTCCCTGCAAAGTGAGTCTGGTAATGGCGATTCCGAAGACGACGGTAACAACTGATAGGAAGTGGCTAGAAATCGCCCCTTCTCGGAGAGTATGTGTGGGAAGACGGCGGCCCTTGGAGAAAACACTGCGGCCAATCGCAGAAGAGCGCAGTCTCAGTAATGGCGAGCTCCTGGATGGCCTTTGCCCTACTTTTCCTGTTGTCAGTGGCTTCAGGGCGGAGGGCGATAATGAAAGATTTGAGTCAGCGGAGTTTTAAAGGTTTTCTCTGCAGTCCCGTAATCTTTTTGGAAGTCTTGAAAATCAGGGCGCTGTTTCTGGGAATCGATGCGTGATCTGGATAATCCCTGTAACGGACTTATTCCTCTGTAATTGGAAGTCTTGAAAATCACGGAGCTGTTTATGGGAATCGATGCGTGATCTGTATAATCCCTGTAACGGACTGCTTCTTCTGTAATTACCCAAATCTGTAATATATTTTTTACTCTTACGAAATTACGAAAATATGTTTAGAAATGCATGGATTTGTGTTCTGAATGGTTAGGCTCATTTCCACTGACATCTGTATGATTGGCATTATTTGAAGATTAAGTTCGGGTTTAATTATCAGGCCATAAAATTATTAATATCTTCCAGATCCACAATTTTGTGCAACATCCATTTTGGAAATTTCGACTTATGGCTGGCGCAGCAGAGGATTTAGGCTTTTTAACTGCAATGCACTTTTGGGAAATTAACCTCTTAATTTCTAGTTTTGATGTTTTTTAAATAAGTCTAGTCTTGTTTAGCTGTACATAAAATCCTTTTTTCAGGATTATTCAAACATAGTCATCTCACCTAAAATTATCATTAAATCTTCCTAACCATTGTGAAAAAGAAATGTGTTTATCTCTGAATTAATGTTGCACATCACAAACATCAGGGAATTAAAATAGAAAAATTAAATCTCTAAACCCAAAGTCACAAACGTTTTTCAACACAGTTCCCAAACCATCAACTTTTTAATTTTAAAATTGACAAAACCTATTTCCAATTAATCTTCATAGGAAGGAAAAAAATAAATAAATAGCTAATAAATTAACTGTTCACAGCTTGAAAAATAGAATGGAAAACCTTCTTATCCATTTTTTTCCTAAAACATTCCAAGTAAAAAAATTTCATTCAAAAAAGTCAAACAAAATGACATTTGCCAGCCATGGATCATTTTGAACTAAATTAAACCACCATCTTAACTCAAAATTCATAAAACTCATATTTTACTAAATCAAAACATTGTATCCTAACTTTACTAAAATAACCTCACATTGTTTATTTTTAAGCAATAAAAAAACATCATCTTCATGCTATAAAATATTTTTTTCCAATGATGTCATCTCTAAATACTACTAAATTATTATCATATTTGTTCACGAGTCATGAGTTGGAAAACATCACTAATATATGAGAGACAAGTTTATCCGTTAATATAGTGAACAATACACGTGGAAATAATGGAATGTTGATGGAGAATTTTATGTTAGAAACTGCTATTAGAAACAGCAAAAGGCTCATTGCTTTTTAACGTTAAAGCAATTTCTAATCTTAATGTGACCCGAACTAATCTTAAAGCTTTTAGATCTTATCTTAAAGCAGTTTCTAATCTAAAGCATTAGATCTTAAGCGTTGAATTGGTATATGATGGACGTACCATATTAGAGTTAAATAATATATAAAGGATTGGGTCCTCTCTCTCCCACACACAAGAGTCGCATTCTTCTCCATCAAGAAACGCATAAAGGAAGTGAGGGCAAGAGGAGAGAAACCGAATTCTGAGAAGAAGACAGAAGACAGAAGAGAGAAGATGGCAGCCATTACTTCTTCCGCTGTTAATCAAGGTATGTCATCTTAAACAAAGATCATATTAGGTTTGTTAGTCAAATATTTGGTATTGATAATCTTTGGGCTGTAAGTTAATGGAAATTTTACATTTGGTATCAGAGCAAATCAATAACTGAATATTTCCTATGATTGCAATTGATCTGTTTTGTGCTTTACTCATGTGATTGAGCCTTCGGGAAATTGTGGGGTTTCATGAATGGTATCAATGTTGTTCTGTATGTATCAGAGCACGCCAAACCCTAAACGGCTTTTTGATTGTTCCCAACAATGGGTTTCCTTCGTTTGATTTTAACACTATGAATTTTCATGTTTGAGGAAAGGATTTCTCATCAACTGGTTGCTTCCTCATTTCTGTTTTCCAAATGGCTTTGAGAATTCACGCCTTCTTGTGTCCACCCGGTATTCTCCCATTCATAGTAACAGCTAAAGTCGATTCCAAAGAGTCTTGCCTGGTAACAGCAGCGTATCGCTAATGTATGTTTCGACATTCACCCATCAAGGAAATGACTTGAATTTTTATAGTTATCTTCTGCATACGAGTGCGTGTATGTCCATTCGATGAGGATAGTCCTTGCAGTATTTGTTTATGAGCTCCCATCCGAGTTCAATAAGGATTAGCTTGAGAACAGCCGTTGCGCCAGTCATTTGTTCGCTACAGAGGTCGCCATACACCGTGCTCTGTTGAATAGATCAGTGCGCGTGTTACTGTCTCTTATCATGTCACTAAGGTGGTCATTGCCTTGAGCTTCTCCATTGTAATTCGTTTGATAGCCCGGAGCACGCTCAATTTAATTTGACAATCATCGCCTCGAAGGAAAACTCATCCTTGGAACTGTATCATTGTTCGGTTGTCACAACCCTATTGCATGTCACATAACCATAACGTCGGAACCTTTAGCTTCCATACATTGCACAAATTCTTGCTTGGACTAGAACTCTGAATTATGCTCCGCGGTGATCCTTGGGTTTCGATGCTCTTTGTATTTTCGAGATGCCATATAATGATGGATCCAGGTCACCTAGAAAATTGCCGCATCATTGTGTGTTCGCTGTGTATGTTGGAATGAATATGCGGTGAATATAAGTTATTGAATCCTGGTAGATAGTCAAATTTGTGCACTGTAAGAAGACTAACAAAGCAATCATTTTTTGTACAGAGTTGAGTAGAACTCCTGTAGGAAAGTTACAGTTTCGATTGAATTTGAAATTTGGGCATAAAAGTAATTGCTCTATGACTGATTGTTTTGCATAAGGTATGTGCTATAAATTATTTATGCACATGAGATTTATGATTTTGTTAATCACCAAAGTGGTCAAAATCAGAATGTTGTTTCGCATCAAGTATGTGTTATAAATCATTTATGCACATGAGATTTATGATTTTGTTAATCACCAAAGTGGTCAAAATCAGAATAATCATTTAGTGCATAAGTGACATAACGATTATTGATAGAAATTGCCAGTTATAAAAATACCAATTAAAACTGGCGTCACTAATGATAGAACCTGAGAACTTACCCAAAGGAAAGTCTTGTTCTATAACTAGTTGACATGATGAGGTTTAATAGATATTTTGATTAAATAAATATTGATCATCCAAAGATGTCAGTTCTATTTGATTGAATATATTTATTACCTGCTTATGTTTTGGTATTTAATTATGTTAAGTATAAGATAGTATCTACCCAAAGGAGTGCTATATTATACTATTATGTCTACATCTGAATAGCGTTAGTTATGAGCTTATAGTGATTTCATTTTTAATTTGCAGGAGTTACCATGAATACACATGCTTCATCTGTTACATTGTTCACTGGTGTTAATTTTTCTGAATGGAGAGAACAAGTCAATTTCCATTTAGGAGTTCAGGATCTTGACTTGGCACTCCTTGAGGATAAACCTGCTGCTCTTACAAAAGATAGTACTGAGGCAGAAAAATCACACCATAAAGCATGGGAACGCAGTAACAGATTGAGCCTTATGTTTATTAAGATGACTGTTGCTAACAACATCAAGTCAACAATTCCACAAACAGAAAGTGCTAAGGAATATATGCAGTTTGTGGAAGAGCGTTTTCGTTCAGCTGATAAGTCACTCGCTGGTACTCTTATGGCAGAACTCACGACCATGAAGTTTGATGGGTCGCGAACTATGCAAGAGCACATTATAGAGATGACTAATCTTGCAGCAAGGTTAAACTCCCTGGGACTTACAGTAGAGGATTCTTTTCTTGTCCAGTTCATCCTGAACTCGCTACCTTCTGAATATGGACCTTTTCAGATTAACTATAACACTATAAAGGATAAGTGGAATGTTAATGAATTGGCCAGTAGACTTGTTCAGGAAGAAGGACGTTTGAAAAATCAAGTGAATCACTCAGTAAGTTTTGTGAGTAATAAAGCTGGTAAAGAAAAGAAAGGAAAATCAAGTCATTTCAAGAAGAAAAAGGCACCTGCTAAGAATGGGCAGGATGAGGAAAAGAAGGAACTAAAGGATGTTCAATGTCATTTCTGTAAAAAGAAAGGACATTATCAAAGTGACTGTCCGAAAAGGAAAGCTTGGTTCGAAAAGAGAGGGATTTCTTACGATCCGAACCATAAATCCAAATGAAGATCGTTTTCTCTTTATGGGAAACGGAATGAAATCTTCAATTGAAGGCATTGGGACTTATTGTCTAATTCTAGAAAGTGGATATGTATTAAACTTATACAGTACCCTTTATGTACCTTCATTATCTAGAAACCTTATTTCCGCAAGTAAATTGGATATTTCTGGTTTTAGATGTATGATTGGATCTGGTTGTTTTGATTTATATAAGAATATTGATAATGTTGGTTCTGGTATTCTAATTGATGGTTTATATAAATTGAAACTGAATGACACTTATGCGAATTCCTTGTTGAATGTAGTAAATAATGTTGGATGTAAACGTAGCATGTTGAATGAAAATTCTGCTTTCTTGTGGCATAAACGACTAGGTCATATATCCAAAGAAAGAATGACGAGATTAGTAAGTAATGAAATTTTGTCAAATTTGGACTTTAGTGATCTAGAATTATGTGTGGATTGTATTAAACGTAAACAAACCAAACATAATAAGAAAGGAGCCACTAGAAGCCGCCAGCTTCTTGAAATAATACACACTGATATTTGCGGACCTATGGACACTCCAGCCTTTAATGGAGAAAAGTATTTCATCACTTTTATTGATGATTTTTCCCGTTATGGTTATGTCTATTTGCTTCATGAAAAAAATCTCAATCTGTGAATGTCCTTGAGACGTTTGTAAAGGAAGTTGAGAGGCAATTAGAAACTGGTAATGCAAGATTC
Organism: Pinus tabuliformis; assembly: GCA_031772625.1. Classification (NCBI taxonomy): domain Eukaryota; kingdom Viridiplantae; phylum Streptophyta; class Pinopsida; order Pinales; family Pinaceae; genus Pinus; species Pinus tabuliformis. The sequence goes on along the minus strand of CM062817.1, from coordinate 1,651,924,487 downwards.
ATTGAGAATGGTGAAGTCAGTGGGAGTACTAGAAGAGAAATAGTAGAAATAAAGGAAACAAGGGTAAATGTTACATTGCCTAGAATAGTTCCTCCATCTACTATTACTCCAAATGTTGTTCCAGCTGTTGTAGAACAACATGATGATAATGAACAACATATAAATGAAGAAGTACTTCCTGAAGGAAATGACTTACATAATGCTGATATGCATGAACCACAACAAGTAGCATTAAGAAGACCTCAAAGAAATCGTAGGTCAGCTATTTCTAATGATTATGTGGTTTATATGCAAGAATCAGATTATGATATTGGAATTGTTGATTACAAGGAGTTTCTGAATGGAGATCTTGATGAGGATGTTTATATGGATCAACCTGAGGGTTTTTCTGTAGAAGGTAAAGAACAATTGGTGTGTAAACTTAAGAAGTCAATATATGGGCTTAAACAAGCATCCCGGCAATGGTATATTAAGTTCAATACCATTATTACATCTTTTGGTTTTAAGGAAAATACGGTTGATCACTGTATATACCAAAAGATCAGTGGGAGCAAGTTTATTTTTCTGGTCCTTTATGTTGATGACATCTTGCTTGCTGCAAATAATTTAAGTATATTGCATGAGACTAAGGAATTTCTCTCGACGAACTTTGAAATGAAAGATATGGGAGAGGCATCCTATGTGATTGGATATAGCGATTCAGATTTTGCTGGATGCATCGATACTAGAAAATCGGCTTTTGGTTACCTGTTTATGTTTGCTCAAGGTGCCATATCATGGAAAAGTGCGAAACAGACTATCGTTGCTTCATCCACTATGGAGGCAGAATTTGTGGCATGTTGTGAAGCCACAATTCATGTATTATGGTTGCGGAACTTTATTTCAGGACTTGCGGTTGTCGACACCATTAGCAAGCCGCTGAAAATTTATTGTGATAACTCTGCAGCAGTATTTTTCTCAAAGAACGACAAGTACTCTAAAGGTGCCAAACATATAGAACTGAAGTATCTTGTTGTGAAAGATGAGGTTCAGAAACAAAGAATGTCAATCATGCACATCAGGACAGAACTTATGATTACAGACCCTTTGACGAAAGGGTTACAACCAAGACAATTTAAGGAACATGTTCAAAGAATGGGTCTTGGTTGTATTAATAATAAGTGATGTGTGACATTCTGAGCTCTTTTATGTGTTTCTGATATACAATCATGTGTTTCTTGTTTTAATGTAGTAGTACGTATTTTATGTAATTTTAAAACAAGAAAGAGTCTTATAAAGATATTATGTTTAATCATTATGATATAAGACATTATGTGGACCATTATGCTGTTTTATATAAATTATGAGTATGAATTGATGGATTGCTGGTATTGTAGTATATGGAAGGAAATGCATTGAATTAATAGTGCACAACCGCCATAACTCTCAGCAATTTATCATAGTATGATGTTCAACACTTAATATTATGAATAGTCGGGTCAAGTGGGAGAATGTTAGAAACTGCTATTAGAAACAGCAAAAGGCTCATTGCTTTTTAACGTTAAAGCAGTTTCTAATCTTAATGTGACCCGATCTAATCTTAAAGCTTTTAGATCTTATCTTAAAGCAGTTTCTAATCTAAAGCATTAGATCTTAAGCGTTGAATTGGTATATGATGGACGTACCAGATTAGAGTTAAATAATATATAAAGGATTGGGTCCTCTCTCTCCCACACACAAGAGTTGTATTCTTCTCCATCAAGAAACGCATAAAGGAAGTGAGGGCAAGAGGAGAGAAACCGAATTCTGAGAAGAAGACAGAAGACAGAAGACAGAAGATGGCAGCCATTACTTCTTCCGCTGTTAATCAAGGTATGTCATCTTAAACAAAGATCATATTAGGTTTGTTAGTGAAATATTTGGTATTGATAATCTTTGGGCTGTAAGTTAATGGAAATTTTACATTTTATATATATAAAGAAGACAGAGTATACATATCTATTCTTGGGTTACAATGTCAATGACACAGGTTTATATTATGCCGAACCTAGCATCGATGTATATATTAATGAATGATATAAAACGTATCCTTTCATGTAATAAAATTAAAACTTGTTATGTTTCAACTTTACTGTGTGTTAAAATATCAATCGATATCTAATTTGCAATATATATATATATATATATAAGAATTAATTAATCAATTAGATTTAACTCTATGTATTTCAAATATATCATAATTTTTTATAAAATTTGATTTTTTTAATATATTATATATTGTTTTTATAAAATTTGATATTTTTAAGTAGATGTCAGTCCTCTCTTAGCTAAGTTATATGGTAGTATTTTGGAAAAGAAGTTGAGCATATGGCTTGAAAATGAAGATAAGCGGGTTAAAGGTCAAGCAAGTTTTAGAAGGCATCACTCAACAACAGACCACCTCATTACACTTGGAATCATTGTGGAGGAATGTCGCAATGATAAATCCAATCCCTTTTGTTGCTTTGTGGACTTTAGAAAGGATTTTGATATGGTTCCTAGAAACAACCTTTGGAATATATTAGAAGAGCTAAAGGTTCCTTTCGAGTTGAGAGTTGGCACTATTGGATTATACGAGAATGTAATTGCCAAGCTAAAAAGCAATGAGGGTTGGTCGAAAGATATTAAGTGTAATATTGGAGTTAAACAAGGTTGCCCCCTCTCCCCTACCCTATTTGGCATTTACATTGACAAGCTCAAAGGTTATTTAGAGGAAGCACGATGTGCTGGCACGCTCTTAGCTGGGCTAGTCGTCATCCTTCTTCTCTATGCTGATGATATTTTTCTCCTCGCAAGGTGTCCATCTGAACTTGATAAGCAGCTTAGACTTCTTAAGCATTTCTGCTCTACCATGGGTATGACTGTTAACACTGACAAAACAAAAGTTATGATTATCAAATCCAAAAAGGACACCTACGCTAATTTTATATATGACAATAATAACTTGGAGGAAGTATATTCTTACAAGTACCTTGGAATTGATATTCATCACAATCTCAACTGGAACTATGGCATTGAGAAAATGATTAATGGGGGGTGGAAAGCTTACTTTGGTCTTGAAAATAATTGTAAAATGGCAAACCTATTAATGTGGGATAAAAAGAAGTTCCTCTTTGAAACTTTAGTCACTCCTGTTATCTTATATGGATGTGAGGTTTGGGGTTGCAACATCTCTAGAGAATCGTGGAGAAAGATTGAGAAAATCCAAAAGCGCTTTATAACATATAACCTGAAAATTAAAAGCAATACACCCTACCCTATTCTCCTTATAGAAGTACATCTTTCCCCTATCGAAAGCCTAGCTATGACTAGGCTTCTGTAGTACAAGCACAAGCTCAATAACATAGGAGATCATAGACTTCCCAAGCTAGCTTTAAATTCCAGCGAAAACCATCTAAGGCTCAAACAGGGGTGGTATAAAGACACGAGGGCGTGGATGAACCATTGGGAGATCAACGAGAATGATGCATTGCAAAACATTAATAACATTAAATATATTGTTATTTCGAAGTTCAAAGAAAAAATGTGGTGTGAGAAAGATTTAGCGGCTAAAAGAAAATTGAGTTATTATAAGAAGGTCATCAACCCCACCCTAGAAGATCAAAAGTATCTCTTTGTTTTAGCTATCTCAAAGAAGAAAATTAATTTAGCAAAGTTTAGAACGAACTCTCGTGAGCTCCATAGTGAAACAAGTCGTTGGACAGTTCCTAAAACGCCATGGACAGAAAGAATCTATCATCTCTGTGATAATAGGAACATTGAGGATGAAAACCACTTCCTCTTAGAGTACCCCGCGTACAACCACATTATATCTCAGTTTCATAATCTTTGTCGCAACACTGACCTTCCTAGCCTTTTACAATGTCAAAATTACAGTGAGCTTGGGAGGCTTCTCTCCAAGCTTTTTGAACATAGAAATAAAACCTTAAATCAAACTAAATAATTTGTTTCTCTAGGTCCGATAGACCAAAGTTTGGTCTCAGTGGACGTTAACCATCATCATCATCATCAATATCTAGTAATTTGTAAATATTTTAATTTATTTTTATTAAAGTTAATCATGTAATTTTTAACTATGTAAATACTTTAATCCACGATTGTATTTGTTGTTTAAATTTGAAACACTTTAAGTGTTTAAGTTTTTAAAATTAACAATTTCAACACTCTTTCTGCAAAATTTTCTGCAACTCCATTTTGTACCCTAGCAGACTTAGGGTTGAATTTGTTCTTAGGTGACTGAGTTAATCACTTTGGATTCATAAAAGAATCCTCTATCCAATAGCATATGAGTTTGGCATTTTTTTAATTCATATGATATTTTTCATCTAATTCTTTTTAAAGATAATGTTTGATTTTTTTGAAATATTTAAAGAGATTGAATAAAAAATCAATATCTTAAAATATAATCAACTAATTTTTTTCAAAAAATACTGCTATATTAATTTACTATTTTCTCTATCATATTTAAATTTTAATAAAATTTTAAACATAAAATTATTAAAAAATTTAATTTTTAAAATTTAATTTTATTTAATTAAAATAATAAAATTAACTTATTTATCCCTTAATTTAAGTTAAAAACTTTCCCTTAAAAAGTAAACTGCACCGCGACCCCAAAAAGTTGGCTTTTGGATTAAATATCCATGTAATTAATTGAATAAAATTAAAGAGATCTCCATTATACTCTATCGTAACGTGCAACATAAATGAGAGAGGAAGCTCAACTTCAATTTGAAACTCAAATATGAAAGCGCGACTTTAATTAGTATGAAAGTGGGTCCTAAAAGGTCAGCCTCACACACATCACCTTGACTATCTCTAAATTATTTTATTATTATAATATTTGTTACTCAGTCATGAGTTGGAGAACTTCTCCGCTTATATATGGGACTCGGGAGACAACGTTATTCCCTAAAATAGGGAAGAATACACGTGGAAAAAATAACGGAATGTTAATGGAGTGTTTTAAAAAACGATGGAGTATATATATTAATTTTTAAGTTACATTATTAACGAAATATATTTATTACGGGGATTTTAATTTAATTAAAAATGTAAAAAATTAAAGGTTAGTTAAGGAAAAAAATTAAGATTTAACATTTATTTAATTAAAAATGTAAAAAAACATAATTATTTTTAAGATAAATCTTAAATTTTTTTAAACTAAAAATATGTCTAGAAATTTCGAACATGTCAAGAGGGTATTTATCTTTATGGCAATTCATTCATTCTATTCTTAGAGAAGTTTACCTATTTCTAGATTAGATAAAAAGTATGGGGAGGCAATTGCATGATTGCAAAATTCAGTGAGCAAGGGAAACACTTTGATTCCAAGAATTGGAGCTATCTTAGGGAGAGACATAAACAAAATCCCTGGCTTGTCATAGTACGACATAAACAAGATCCCTGACTTGTCATAAGTACTCTAGTTTTAGTTGTGGTATCTGTTAGGTACTTTTAGGTTTGGCGTTGGCATCTTTGTAATCAAAGTATTATAGTGGTAACCACTATTTCAACAAATAAATACTATAATACCTAATTCAGCAGCGTAGAAAAAATGAGTAGAGATATTTTTCCATTTCTCTCATTGTTTACATCTTCACCCAACCCTCCATAGAGGGGATGTAAAACAACAACATTAATGTTGTGAGGACATTCAAGATAAAAGACAAATGGAGAAAAGATTTAGGTCAAATCATTAATACGAAGAAGAAATAAAGTTGTGATAAAGCAACTGTAAGGACCTGCGGTTCTTACCACGACCTTCGGCACAAGGTGTGACTCATTTGGCAAGGGCCGAGTTGGAAAACATAAGAAAAGTGCGAGCTTGGACCAAATGCGCGAAGTGATAAGTAAAAATGCAGATAGAGGAGGAGCGAGTTACATGGTTTATACGATGAATGAGTGAGGGTGTTCATCCTTAACGAGCCGACGATGGAAGTTATGAATTGGAGCGTTGGTCGATGAGCCGACCAACCAAGGGCGTCAGTTAGCTTGAAACAAGGGTCGGCCGTGGTAATGGCACGACACACTACAACGCATATATATTGAGCGCATTTGGAATCGCTCAAGCTTTTGAACAAGCAACTCAAGGAGGAAGTGTGAAGTTAAAGTGTAGCCACAGCGAGGAAGGGAAGGCACAGCTCTATGTGCCCAACCTTGGGCAAGGTCGCACAAAGATAATCACACAGGTCTCGGGTGAAGGCGCGGGTAGGAGCGCCCATCGTTCGGAAGGAGCGTGAGTGAAGGCAAGTGTTTACAAGTCTTCTATGAAGTAGTGCGAGGTAAAGGGGCCGCAGCAAGAAGAGAAGGCGCAGGTTGTATGCGCCCAAGTCTTGGGCAGCTCGTTTAGGCAGCACGAGTCTTGAAGGAAGGCAAGAGGCGTCGGTGCACAAGTGAAAGCGTCGGGTGCCCACAATTGTCACGGGTTCTTAGGTAGCTCAGGTGAGCGCCCGCCCGTCGTGCAAAGTCGTAAACAGTGGGACTCGGTTGAGACTACCGTGCGAAGGTTGAAAGGTGGAACATTGGTGAAGCCGAGTGCGAAGGAAGAGGGTGTCTTGGTGACTTGGTGGAGTCACCCGCCCGTCGTGCACGAAACAAGGTTCGTTTGTGAAGTGCAGAAAGGAAACTCGTGTGAGGGCGCGCCGGCCCGACTTGGGCAAGGAAATCTTGGTTGTCACACGGTGGTGTGACGAAGTTGTAAAATTGGCTAAGTATGAAACTTGGTGTTTCCAAGTATACTTGTAAAGCTTTGTAAACATTATAATATATTGTATTTGGGCAAACTCATTGTTCATGGAGTTGTGCCTCCCTTTATACTATGCAATTGTGTTCTTCGTTTATAATTGCTAATGATAATGAATGTGTATGGGTGTTCATTGGTATAAAGGAAACATAATAATACTTGGTTGCGAAAAACAAACTAAGTAGACTAATGGTTAGGCGTAGTCCACGAACATAAGTATTGTTGAAAAGAAAGTGTTCGGTGGTGCCGCACCTCGCCAAGAGCGGTTGAAAGACTACCGTGGCCTAGGGGCGTGATAGGTGGTATCAGAGCTAGTCTGAAGACTTGGAGAAGTCTTGCAGGAAGTTGGGTGAAGCAAGTGTGTAAGCACTTGACAACTGATGACAGTGGAAGCAGTTACTCGCAGATGAAGGAAACCGGTTTCACATACAAGTGGAACAAGGGCTGGTTCATGGTTGTAGGAAACTTGGTGAAGAATCAAGAAGGATGCCTATCATGCAAGAAATGGGTTTTGCAACCTTCGAGGAATTTGAAGGAAGTCTACTTGAAGAATCATGTAAGGTTGAACAAAGATTTGTAGAATGGGGCAAAGGCTTGTTCAAAGCAAAGGATGATCTTCGTACTTTGGTCAAGGAAGGGATTTCTGACGGGAATAGGGATGAAACCTATTGACTTGCAAAGGAAGTGGACTTGTTTGATGCAGAACTCAAGGAATTGAAGATAAGGCAGGACTTGATTCGAGAGAAGTGGAAATGGCTAACTCTTGAGAAGAAGCATTTCATAGCTTTGACTCATAAGGAGGAAGCTGCAGAATGCGATGATAAGGAAGAGGAAGCCGTGGTGATTGAGGATGTTGCAGATGTGACAACGATGGAAGATGAACTTGAGATTGATCAAGTTGGACCAGGATCGTGCAGTTTGCAGACATGGATGGATGAGGATACTCACATGGAGGAACCTCATGATGATGATGTAAGTACAGTTGATACTTGTGTTTCACTTGATCATTTGGTAGATGGACCATATGCAGGGAAGAGCAAAGTCAGTTTGTTGATGCTAGGGAGAATCTTACCATGGATGTCTATGATGAGACCTTGTATGGGGAAGCAAGGATTGTTGACTGTTGCAAGACTTGTTGGGGTTGTTTGTGACCTTCTGATAGAAGGTGCAAAGGCCCGTGACAAGGGAGGAACATGATGATCATTGCGAAGGATTGGGTCATGCTTTAGCCACATGGAGAATTGGCTAAGTGCCCGGCATGACTCATGGACATATTGGAAGAGGGAACACGCTTGAGGTATGATGATACTTGGGTGGACTTCTCATGGCCGAGACCAAGAACAAGTCTTGGTGGAACCTTTAGTGGGGGAGCTATGATGGAAGGGACTTGTGATGGTGATGATATGGTTGGGTGACCAAGTTCACTAGACCAAAGATTACAGACTTGGATGAGGATGATCGATTTTTGTGATGAGTCTACTTGGTTAGACTACAAGGGAAACTTAGTCATGGACATCAAGCTGGAGACATGGAGCATGGTAGTGTTCTGCAAGGACATGATGCAGGAGCACTTGTAGAGGTGTCATTTATGGACATCCAATGAGGAGTGCCAAGGCAGGGATGTTGTGCAGGTGGATTTGCTGGTGTGGCATGGAGATGTTTTACTTATGAGCCGATGGAGAGGTTGTGCACTTATGTACAACAAAGCCATAGACTTGGATGGAGTTGTGAGCAGACTATGGAGCATTCCTACTACATGGAGAGTTGAGGCATCTTGCAGAGACCTTTGGGCTGAGACTTGTATGCTCGCTGAGGTGTTGGTTGGAGATGACTCATGGAGCTCATGATGACATGAGGTTGTGACTTTTAGGGACTTCATATATAGTGTACTTGGAGGATCTAATGCATTGAGGAGCTGAGGTCAGAGACTTTGATGGAGGATGGGGTGCATGCTTTCAAGTACATGTATGGGTGTGGCTTGGAAGAGTGACTTGATGTGGAGGATCGATATGAGACACTTTGGAGTGATGGAGTTACAACGATGATGATGCCTTGGTGACAACACTTGGGCATGGGTTGAGCCAAGACTCAACCACTTTTAACACATGGGAGCTGATTGATCTATGATCATGGGCAGCACATGGATAGATGAGACAGCACATGGATAGATGAGACAGGTGTATACTTGTTTCTATGGCAGACTTAAGGGATGGCACATACAGATATGATGGAGGTGACTTCATGGACCTGGATGTGGCACATCGAGAGTTGGAGTTTGAGGACATGAGCTCTTCACCTTGAGGAGATGGATGTTTTGTAGATGGATGATGATGTTGGGATAGATGCGGTTGATTTCATGTAGACATTGACACCAAACATCATGGACAGCATGTTGCAGATGAGATGGAGACTACTTCATGGACCTGAGCATGGTTTACATGCATGGAGATGGATTCTCGATCGAGTTGAGGATGTGACGAGATGTTCTGAGAAACGATTGATGATGGCATGAGGATGTGCATTCTCATGGTTTGAGCGTGACAGTTGGATTAGCTACCCAACTAGTTCAAACATGAGGGAGCTCAATGTACAGAGATGTGTTAGCATTGTGTTGGAGTATCATGGCAGCAGTTCACACAAGGATGACACATGATGAGGTCGACACGAGAGGTTGCAGGAAGCATGTAGCTTGAGATGGAGGGACCAACCTTCCACGATGGGGAGCAGCATGTGGAGATTGCGACAAGATGGTCGATGGTCATGGATTGAGATGATTTCCGGTGTATGGCATACCGATGGGGTGTATACCTTGGTATGGTGATCTTGGTGACAGTTGGTTGCCGGGATGAGATATTGTCGAGGACGACAATGATTTTAAGTGGGGGAGGATGTAAGGACCTGCGGTTCTTACCGCGACCTCCGGCACAAGGTGCGACTCGTTTGGCAAGGGCCGAGATGGAAAACATAAGCAAAGTGCGAGCTTGGACCAAATGCGCAAAGTGATAAGTAAAAATGCACATAGAGGAGGAGCGAGCTACATGGTTTATACGATGAACGAGTGAGGGCGTTCATCCTTAACGAGCTGATGGTGGAAGTTATGAATTGGAGCGTTGGTCGATGAGCCGACCAACCAAGGGCGTCAGTTAGCTTGAAACAAGGGTCGGCCGTGGTAATGGCATGATACACTACAATGCATATATATTGAGCGCATTTGGAATCGCTTAAGCTTTTGAACAAGCAACTCAAGGAGGAAGTACGAAGTTATAGTGTAGCCGTAGCGAGGAAGGGAGGGCGCGACTCTATGTGCTCAACCTTGGGCAAGGTCGCACAAAGATAATCGCACAGGTCTCGGGTGAAGGCGCGGGTAGGAGCGCCCATCGTTTGGAAGGAGTGCGAGTGAAGGCAAGCGTTCACAAGTCTTCTACGAAGCAGTGCGAGGTAAAGGGGCTGCAGCAAGAAGAGAAGGCGTAGGTTATATGCGCCCAAGTCTTGGGCAGCTCGTTTAGGCAGCACGAGTCTTGAAGGAAGGCGAGAGGCACCGGTGCATGGGTGAAGGCGTCGGGCGCCTGCAGTTGTCACAGGTTCTTGGGTAGCTCGAGTGAGGGCCTGCCCGTCGTGCAAAGTTGTAAAACGGTGGGACTCGGGTGAGACTACCGTGCAAAGGTTGAACGGTGGAACATTGGTGAAGCCGGGTGCGAAGGAAGAGGGTGCCTTGGTGACTTGGTGGAGTCACCCGCCTGTCATGCACGAAATAAGGTTCGGTTGTGAACTGCGGAAAAGCAGCTCGTGTGAAGGTGCGCCAGCTCGACTTGGGCAAGGAAATCTTGGTTGTCACACGGTGGTGTGACGAAGTTGTAAAAGTGGCTAAGTATGAAACTTGGTGTTTCCAAGTATACTTGTAAGGCTTTGTAAACATTATAATATATTGTATTCGGGTAGACTCATTGTTCAGGGAGTTGCCTCTCCCTTTATACTTTGCAATTGTGTTCTTCGTTTATAATTGCTGATGATAATGAATGTGTATGGGTGTTCATTGGTATAAAGAAAACATAATAATACTTGGTTGCGAAAAACAAACTAAGTAGACTAATGGTTAAGCGTAGTCCACGAACATAAGTATTGGTGAAAAGGAAGTGTTCGGTGGTGTCGAACCTCGCCAAGAGTGGTTGAAAGACTACCGCCGGCCTGGGGGCGTGACAGCAGGGGTGTGGAAGAATACACTTGGAAACCCTGAACTAGGCCTTATCACAAGAGGAGAAAGTTCTAGCAGATCATTCAGAGTACGACCCGCTGCCATCTCTAGGGCAATCCAAACTTTGCCTGAAAATCTTATGTTTTTTCCAAACTGCATGTCCCAAGAAGAGACAACAAATGCTATTACCTTATTAGCATCATGGGCAATTCAGAAACACATAGATGACGACAGTCTCTCCAATAAACAAATAGCACAGCTCATAGCTAATAGCTTTAGTTGTTTGGCTAACACATATTTAGCTTTTAGGAATCCAACCTTAGAGCTGCACGGTTGAACAAAACCTACCACACAATTGGCATTTGCATCGCAATGCAGCAACGTGTATCTGTACAACAACAGATGCGCATCGTTTTTCACGTTCCAAATCCGGTTTGGGTCCACATGACACCAATCTGTTGAAGCAAACACATAAAATTTATCAAATATATCCCACTGAAAAGGACAACACACTTGACGTTCGAAACACGCGTAGCGCCTAATCTTTGCAGTTGGCAGGAATATTCCTGAGAAGCTTCTAGAGGTGCCCACGCGACATCCAAGATCCGGCGAAAATGCAGAGGAAGGAGTTTTGGATACGCGTTAAACGGAAGCAACCCATCCGCCCTTTAAATCCACACCATAACACACTCATCATTAGGAATCTCAGCTCAAGAATTCGTATCTGATTTAGCTCCTCTGGCTTGCAAGCGATTTTCAGTTTACTAAATCACTATAATTCGTCTCGGAGTGCAGTTTGCCCAGCTGCTGTCCATAGGGCTTGGTAGTTATTAGGGTTTTCGTTTCAAAATTGTTTTCTCCATACATTGAGTGTCTGGTAATGGCGATTCAGAAGACGACTGTAACAACTGATAAGAAGTGGCTAGAAATTGCCCCTCCGCGGAGAGTATGTGTGGGAAGACGGCGGCCTTTGGAGAAAACACTGCGGCCAATCGAAGAAGAGTGAATATGGCGAGCTGATGGATGGCCTTCGCCCTACTTTTCGTGCGGTCAGTGGCTTCATGGTGGAGGGCGATAATGAAAGATTTCCGTCCCGAAATCCTTTTGGAAGTCTTGAAAATCAAGGGGTTGTTTGTGGGAATTGATGTGTGATCTGGATAATCCGTCTCTAATGGCCTTATTCTGCTGTAATTACCCAAACTTGTAACATATTTTTTACTCTTACGAAATTACGAAAATATATTCAGAAATACGTGGAATTGTGTTCTGAATGGGTAGGCTCATTTCCGCTGACATCTATATGATTGGCATTATTTGGAGACTAAATTGGGATTTAATTATGAACCCATTAAATTACTAATATCTTCAAGATCAACAATTTTGTGCAACATCCATGGTGGAAATTTCAACCCATCGCCGATTGTGTTTCAGGCGCAACAGAGGATTTCAACTTTGATGCCAATCTACAGTTTTTCTTTTTTTTCCTAGAAATTTAAATCCAAGTAAACGCCCATATCATCCTTTGATAACGTTTCTGTATGGTATTTTTGAGCACCGTGGTACATCTCTGGCTTCAATATGTGTTCTAATACACAAATTAGAGGCAAACTTTACAACAATCTGTTATAATACATCAATTAGAGGCAAACTTTACAACAATCTCTTTTATGGTCTACTGGTTGTCTTCTGATATTTGTAACAGATATTAGAATCTAAATTTTCGTTGTGCCGAGGGCATGCAACAGTAATGTCTCTCTATCTCAACATGGCCCACAATGTTTGGAGCCACTTTTCCTATAACGTGTAAAAGCTATTTGACTTAATTATGGATTATCTTTTAAACAACTGAAATAAATGTATTATGGATTTTTTTTTTTATAAAATGTATACTTATATCCCTAACAAAGGGAGATCCAGGTCGAAAGGAATAAGTTAGGTCCATGTTTCAGGTCAAGAGGGATTATGGGGAAAGGATTAATAGGAACTTTACAAAAGTATATTTTTTATTTTAAAATGTTATGATGTAATGAAATTATTTTACTTTTTTCAATTGATAGTTTAGTGGTTTGTGTCTTAAATAAATTTATAAATATATTTTTTTAAATATTATTATGTAATGAAAATATTTCATTTTTTTTAATTGATAGTTTAGTGTCTTAAATAAATTTATAAATAATTTTTTTTAAATATTATGATGTAATGAAAATATTTCATTTTTTTTAATTGATAGTTTAGTGGTTTGTGTCTTAAATAAATTTATTTATGGAATAATATTTATATTTATTATTTCCGTTTTTAAAATTTAATGATATTGATATTTATTATATTTAACATTAAATATTTGGATTTCACACTTTAATTTATGGAGTTACATATTATTATTTAAGTTAGAATTAATTGGTTATTATTTTATTTCTTTTTCTAAATAAAACTACTCTATGCATAATAAAGGGGTAAAATTACCTCTTGACCGAAGTCTAAAACAACTGCCCAGAAGGAGAGGCAGATAGAAACAGAAAAACTGCCCAAGACATAGAACTTAGACGAGACCCTGTAATCCAATCCCACGCAGGGGAACCAGTGATGACCTTCTTGACATTACAAAGCTTACAAAGATTCCAAAAAAAACTTGCATTTTGAACCATAGCTTGCAGAGAAGAACCCACTTATCAGCAGTAACAAAAATTTTCCCTCTATTATGGGCCACATGACCTGAAACAAAGGCAGCAGAGAATGAACTAAGCATCTGGAGGCTCTTCCACGATTCTACACCAGCCAAAGTCAGGCAGGTCCCGTGCACGAGCAGCTTCATTCTCAGAAGGACTAAGAGCTACCTGCTCCATCACCACATCAATAACATTGCGCGCTGGAACCTTCAGAGCCTACACATGACGCAGATTCGGCGCAGAGACTGAACCAGGGCCCTCCTGATGAGAGCTAGACTCTCCCACCTCCTGGGCTTCCTCGTGAAAGAACACCGAAACATGAGCAGTAATCCTAGGACGATTCAGGGAGCAATTGAAGGTGAAAATCGCAGAGCCGAATGTGGGAGAGGACGTGGAGTCTGGAGGACGGGGCTCAGGGTAATGGCTGGGCAGATGAAGACGCCCTCTCCCACTACGAGTGCGAGGGTAATGGCCTGTTATGAAATCGCTGGAGAGGGAGGTAGAATTGGAGGACGGGCTAGAGGGCACCCACCGAGGGGTGCCCCTACGGCATCTCATTCTATGGCAGAGACGGGGCATATCGAAAGCAGCAACGACACTGTGAGAACAAGACCAAGCAACCACAGAAGCAGAACACGGGAAATTCAAACGATCATCCAAATGAGGGCCCGATGCTTTAGAGAGAACCCAGGGAACTAACGGAGTTAGCCCCACAGGACTACCAAAGCAAAAACCTAGCTTAGTCGCCCCTTTCAAACCGCTAGAGCCAGCACCATACAGGCCATAACCAGGCCAACAAAACAACAGAGGCTCCAGAGCGATCCCATGGCTGAGCCTAGATTTATCACCCTCAGTCCTTCCTCGAATTGCACCCACCATTACTATGGCATTCAAGAGAGCCGAGGTCCAGTGCAGTCTAGAGCGTGCGGAGGTGAAAAACATATCAGAGGACAGGCTGGGAGTATCAGATTCGCTTGCAGTGAAGCCATTAAACGTTGCGATACCCAAATGCCGAGGTTCATCCGTCGACTGGCTATAATCTTTGCTATATAGGGAGGGCAGGTGGCGTCCCTTCTCACCCCACCCTTGTCCCATCGCATTAACGAACTAGCGAGACACTCGCATCTGGGGATTAATTGGTTATTATTAATATTACATAACATTTTTTATTAAATTTAATATATTTAAATATTATTTAAGTTAAAATTAATGGGTTATTATTAATGCTACATAACCTTTTTTATTAAATTCAATATATTTAAATTTATTGTCAATAAAACTATATAAATTAAATGATTAGTAAATGACAATAGCCAACATTTTATAGTAGATACTAAGATTCATACATCTAGCATTATCAAAATTAAAAAATTAACTAAATTATAAATTCATTTAAAAATTCTATTATTATTATTAATAATAATAAAAAGAATTAATATATGAGTCAAACACATATATTTTTGAAAACACATCCAAAGAGAAAATATAGTATAACAATAAGAATTGGTGATATATTTTTTAATTAAATTGGAAAGAAAATAAGATATAATTACTTTTGAAATAAATCTCAACTCTATATCTTAAATACTATTAAAAATATTGTGGGTATTCTACAATGGTTAAATTCTTATAATTTTTGTTTAATAATTATTGATAATGAAATTAAAATTCTGAAAACCATATTTCTCAAAATAAAAAAAATATATAATACAATTTAATTGAAAACTGTAATTATAATTATATAAATGTAAACTAAAAATAATTCATTTTATTTTATTTTATTTTGTCAAAATTAAAATTTCTATTCATAAATTTTTATTTTTTAATGAGTAAAAAGAATGCACGATGTGAAATTGCTCAAGAAGAAAGAAAATTTAATTATCTGAAACAAAAGCAGAAGATAACTTATATGGCAACAAAGAGTATTGGTGTTTTGACAATTATATGAAAATAAAACCATATTAGTGTTTAAAGATGTTGGATGTCATGATATTTTGACAATTATATAGTAATAAAGGATATTAATGTCTTGATAATTATATGGAAATGAAAACTTAGTAGAGTTTAAAGATATTGGATGTCATGTTAAATAATAAAAATAAAAATTTAATTGAATAATTTTTTTTACTTTGTTTATTATATTATAATTGAATAATTTTTTTTCATTTTATTATATTATATGTCTATTGTACTTTGACACATTTAAATGGTTGTATATTCACAACAATTGACTAACAATTAAACAATTTACATCGCAACCATAAACGAATAGTAAGGAATACCAATTTTTTATTCAATTGTTTAGTGATGTATTTAACATATATTTATTAAATAGTAATTTTAAAATTTTAAAATATTTTAGTGTTATTTTATTTATGATGATGATGATGATGATGATGATGATGATGGTTATCGTCCGCTGAGACCAAATAATGATCTATCGGACCTAAAAAGACAAATTATTTATTTTGATTTAAGATTTTATTCCTATGCTCAAAAAGCTTGGAGAGAAGCCTCCCGAGTTCACTATAATTTTGGCATTGTAAAAGGCTAGGAAGGTCAGTATTGTAACAAAGGTTGTGAAATTGAGATCTAATGTGGTTGTATGCAGGGCACTCTAAGAGGAAGTGGTTTTCATCCTCGATGCTTCTATTCTCACAAATATGGCAGATCCTTTCCATCCATGGCGTTTTAGGAACCATGGATGGCGTAATTAGTAAATAATAATACTAATTACATGCTATATTATAGATTTTTTTTTCTAACCTGTGTATTTTTAATTTGTTAACATTAATATTAATATGATCTACATTGTATGTAATATGCATTAGTGTTATTTTATGTATATAATAATATAATGTGTATTAATGTTACTTTCTCTTTATCTGGTATTATAGAGTTTTTAGTTGTAAAATATTTTTTTCACTGATATAAATTAATTTAATTTAATATAGTATGTTTTATAAAGTATTAATGTTTATATATATATGTTAAGAGTTGATTCATTTATATTATATTAATTTTTTATTTTTAAATTTTAAAATCATGGTTAAGATAGACACTAAATTCTTATATGAGATTTTTTTTGTATTAATTAAATTTAATATTGTACCAGTTAAATTTAAAAAATATGATTAAGATAAATGATTTTTATTCTCTAAATTTATGTTTAAATTTTAATATAATTTTTAAACGTAATATAACTAATTAATATTTTAAATTTATTTTAATTTAAACTAATGGTAAAATTAATAAAAATAATATATTTTTCATTAATTTAAATTTAAAAATTTCACCTAAAGCACCCAAAAAGTCTTGTGGATTAAATGTCCATACCCATATGTCCACGAATCATCATTAGAAATGTCTATGTGCATAATGTCAACCAATCATCTTTGAATATTTATTCATTAATGAATGAAATTAAAGGTGTCTCCATTACTACTACCACTACTGTATTGTAAATTGCAACATAAAAGAGAGAGGAAGCTCAACTTTAATTTGAAGATATATGATTAATTAGTGTGAAAGTGTGTTCTAAAAGGCAAACTTTGCATGCATGATCTTACAATCGTGGTTCTTTTATGGATTTTTCATTTTTTTTAAACAAACATATTTTTGATATTTCTAGAATAGAAATTAAAAACTATAATATATTGAATGTATTGTAGCTTATTATTCAAAATATGCTTCAGTTATACATAAAAAAGAACCATTAACTTGTCACTAGAAAATAAAGATTAAAGAGATTAAAAGAAATGACTGTTGATAAAACATCACTATGGAATTGTGAATAGCTACAAGTGCCAACATTCAAAAGTAAAGCTTCCATTGAGAGTAAATCTATTAGAACATTGTGCTCCCTGTAATAGTGAAGGATCTGAAGATCATCAAACTATTGTTGTGATTGTCATATCCTCCTTTTCCATAATTCTAACTGAAGGATTATATGATCCACATTTTCATTGAACTAGTCCAGTATTATTTTGGAGTCACTAGTCAATTTAAAAACCTTCAGTTGTTTCCACAAATCTAACCTCTAAGCACACAACAGAGCAATCAACTCAGCAACAAAGTTTGTACCACTTCCAATTCTCATCTTACATTTTAGAACCACATTATGAGGGAATACAATGACAACACCAACCCCACAATTTTCCTTTTGAGAGGCAACATCAAAGAAATCCCA
The DNA here is from genome assembly GCA_031772625.1 of Pinus tabuliformis. Taxonomy (NCBI): domain Eukaryota; kingdom Viridiplantae; phylum Streptophyta; class Pinopsida; order Pinales; family Pinaceae; genus Pinus; species Pinus tabuliformis. Next base: position 1,651,906,677 of record CM062817.1, on the reverse strand, counting down.
TACATTTCTTTTAGATAGCACTAGTTCCCCTATACTTTTTGTCTTCTTCAATTTCAAGGACTTAACTTGTTCTAGAAAAGCAACTTTAGAATTATGTACAATCATTGTTGAGCATACAATATCATTTTGAAAAAGAAATGTGTTTATCCCTAAATGAATGTCGGGCATCTCAAATATGGGGAAAAATTTAGAACGGAACTAATTAAATCTGTAAACCCAAAGCCACAAACTTTCTCCCACAAAGTTCCCAAACCACCAACCTTTTATTTTTAGAATTTACAAAACCTATTCCAAATAATCTTCACAAAAAAGAAATAAATAAATAAATGATCAATAGATTAACTATTCACGACATAAAACACATAATCGAAAACCTTCTCATCCATTTTTTGCTAAAACATCCCAAGTGAAAATTTTCTAAAAAAACTATAAAAAAAATGAATTAAAGCACTATTTTAATTCAAAAATCATATTTTCCTTAATCAAAACATTGTATCCCTACTTTGTAAACCTCACGTTGCTTATTTTTAAACCATAAAAAATATCCTCTTCATCTTCCCAACGATTTTCATCTCTAAAAACTGCTATGCATGGGCCATCTCTAAATTATTTCATTAGTATCATATTTGTTCATGAGTCATGAGTTGGAAAACATCGCTAATATATGGCTAGCAAGTTTATCCGTTAATATAGGGAAGAATACACGTGGAAATAATGGAATGTTGATGGAGAATTATATATATACATATTAAATAAAACAGAGGATACATATCCATTCCCGGGTTACAATGTCAATGACACACGCTTATGTTATCCCTGACGTAGCATCGATGTATATATTAATGAAATATATAAAATATCCTTGGATATAATAATAATATTATAATTTATTATGTTTCAACTCGATCGATATCTAATTTGCAATAGAATAATAAATAATATATATAGAAATATGTACTTTTTGAATCATATTTTTTTGGTATAAAATTTGATATTTTTTTAAAGTAGGTGTTTTTTCTCGGTAAAGCTAGCTAATCTATTATATTATATACAGGTAAACTTTACATTCAAAAAGACAGGCTGCTCAGGGCCAACTGTGGCGCCTTGGGTAGCTGTGCTTGACTCAGAATTCGCCCTCGCAGGGGAAGCACTTCCAGTTTATACCAAAACACATGACACAGAGATGTTTCCAGGTAGTAACAAAACGGCCCGCGCAGGGGCATCCAACAAAAAGACGCATAACAGACTTTGCCTGGCCTACTGCCCATACTATAGTAAACGTGAACATGAACAGGAACTGAAAGGAAATAAACATAGATATTTAGCATAATCCAGAAACCAGCCGAGACCCCTAACCTATACCAGACCTGAGAGAGAGATGCATGCCCGAGAGGGCCTCTGGGAATTAATCTTCAGGTTTTTCCTCAATAATTCTGCACCAGCCTTGGCCTTCTGGGATGCCTGCCCACATTGCCATAGGATCCTGCGCGGGGGCCGGCAGCTCTTGCTCTTGAGGTCGGGTTGGGGCTTGCTGAAGCTCCTTCTCTGAATTACCCTCTGCATTTGATGGCTGCACCACTGGGCGTCTCTCCCTATTGCCCTCTGGAAGTACCTCAGCGGAGACCGGTTGCGGTCCTTCTTCATTCTCCTCAGGAACCTTTGTAAAAAGAACTGAGATGTGTGCGTTAATGCCCGCATTATCCCGCGAGCTTCCCAGGGTAAAAATGACTGAACCGAACGCTGGAAGCATGGGCGCTCCATCATTGGAGCTGCCGGCCTCCAAAAACTGACTGGCTGGAATTGGTGTGGCTCCCGCCCTCCTATAGCAATAGCAGCAGCAGCAGTGATGGTGGACATCCGCTGCAGGGGGTCGTGAAGACTCACCACGCCCAGTACCTCTTCTACACGGCATTCTTTCACGCAGTCGCACCATGAATTCAACGACGCCCTCAGCTTGTTCCAGAGCAGTGCTTGAGGGCCTGTTGTTACTGCGTTCACTCCCAATTGAGTGCTGTCCCCAAATTGACTCTAGGCAGAGCTCAACTATACACAAACAAAGCCCAGGATAAACAAGCAGGGAGAAAACCTCGTCCAAATGAGTGTCGTCGTTCTCAGCATCAAAGGCGCAATACTTTCCCTCAGAGATCTGAGTAACTTGCTCGGCACTCTGAGCCCATAACAGCAACATTCCATCCCTCTTAAACCGGCTAACATTCCTTTGGATTTTGCCCGCATTGAATGCTCTCTGCAGGCTCGCCATCGTTCCCAGCGTCCTCATTAAGGACTTCACTATGATTCTCCCGTCTTAACATCTCGGCGGCGAGGGGCATTAAAGTCCTCTGTCCATCACGTGGCGGCACATGCTGGGCATGTGGCTCCCCATGTCCTGGCTCGATGACATCCGCATCCGGGGTTTTAAAGTAGGTGTAATATATATGGTAATTTGTAAATATTTTGATTGAAGTTAACTATTTAAGCAGCTGGATCGAGCTCTCATTAACCATGTAAATGGTTCGATTGAGCCTTTTAAGTCTTAAAATCAACAATTTTAGTATTTTTTTTATCAAATTTTTTGCAATTCCATTTTGTACCCTAGCCTACATAGAGCTGAATTTGTCCTGAGATAGTGGAGTTGATTACGTTGGATTCATGAAGGAATCCTCTATCTAATGACATATGAGTTTGACATTTTCGAATTCATGTGATATTTTTCATGTAATTTCTTTTAAACATAATGCTTGAAATTTTTTTGAACTATTTTAAGGAGGTTGAATAAAAAATCAATATCCTAAAATATAGACAATGAATTTTTTTCAAAAAATACCACTATCTTGGTTTACAAGTTCTGTTTAAAAGAATAATTTTGGTTTTTCAATTTATTTAAATAGTTGAAAAAAACCTTTCATGAACATGTGTCTACAAAATGCAATTGAAATATTACTTGGGCAACTTTGAAAAATAATAGAAAAATATAGTTTTACATTAAAAAATAAATTTTAATATGAAAAACTTAGCTCTCTCCGTGTATATCATGCTCATTCATATATATATATATATATATATATATATATATATATTACACATTTTAGACTAAGTTATGCTAGGTGAACACACTCATACCTCTTAAGATGTATGAAAATTTACCAAGACAAGCATATAATTTAATGATACTAAATACTTTTGCAAAAAATATTATTAGGACAACAAAAAAATCCTCCACAATTTGTCTTTTTTACTTCGAATCAAAATTCCTAGTGTTTATATGAATTTAGGGCTTCAATTCGATAAAAGAAGAAAAACTTGAAATTTAATCGCCACATTTGGCCCAAAAGTGTAACCCGTCTTCATGATTTCAACCATGGTCTCTCACGCCTTCCAGAATATTTCTTTTGGCCTTTGCAACATCCTTCTTCCATTGGGTTAGATGATGTGCATTCGACTTTGGAGGTTTTGCAATATCAATTTTCACATATTTTAACACACCATTGTCATCGAGCATTGCTTCCATTTGATCCTTCAAGTTTATGAAATTTGAGGTACCCTTTAGGGCATACTGTAATCTTAGAGCATTGAAATAGATTCTTCCAAACTTGAAGAAAAATTGTTGCACTGAAGTTGATCCTTTGAAAATCCTAAGAGACAAGTTCGAAATACTGGTTCTAATGTGATTTCATGGCTCTTCTAATATGTAGAAATTTGAAAGAAATTTAACTTGCTCAATATTTCAACTTGAAAACAAGAGACACCAAGAGACACAATTCTACTCTATTGATCCACTGAATGAAAATCACAATTTAGAACAACATGCAGAGACATGCAACAAGCAAAACCACAATTACACAATGATTTCTAAGGGAACCCAACTGGGAGAAGAACCCCTCAAGCCTCTTTACGTAGAGAAACTATTACAATTGCTAGCTAGCTTTGAGCTCAACCTGTAAAAGAATAATTTTTCTATCTACTCAATGAGAAACTCTGGCCAACACTTAGCCAATTATTTTCACACCAAGCCTCTTATTTCCTTGCACAAATCCTAAGGAAATTGGCTCCTAAAAGATAAGAATTTCTTGCAAATTGATTGCACAATTCCCAAGGATTGATCACTTACAACATGCAACACCTGTACACTCAAAACTAGTTTACAATTGTTGTTACACTGCCTTCTCGTCTACACTTCAGTTGAGGAATTTGAATTCCTTGCATGTACTAGCTCCTATGACTTAGATTGTTGTCCCACTACACCAGTGACCTTCAATTGATCAATAGTTAGAGGTCCTTAATACAACTGAAAATAATTGAACTAGATTACTAAAATTTAGAAATCACACATGCATAAGTGAATTCCAAGCCCTCTAACTCGAATTTACTAAGCTAACTAAGTGAAAAGATCCATGTCACACTAGTTAACTACCTCCAGGTTGTCCTGATGTGGAAATTCCATTTACTCAATTTTAGTAATGCTAAAGTCAAATTGAGAATTTCTTGCTACATTTTTTAACACATATTGTGGAAATTCCATTTACTCAATTTGAGTAAGGCTAAAGTCAAATTGAGACTTTCTTGCTACATTTTTAACACATTGTAGAATATGGATCATATTAAAAATATTATTACTTTGAAATTTAAGGAAAATTCGTGGGTAAATAAAGAACTAGAGAGAAATAGGAAATTTTTGATATTATGAGAAGGTGATCAACCCCAATCTTGAAAACCAAAATTATTTCTCTGTATTGACTAGTATTAAGAAGAAAATGAACATTGCCAAGATTAGAAGTAATTTCCATGAGCTTGGTACGGAAACTCAGCAATGGCCAATTCTCAAAATGCCATGGGATAAAATAGTTTGTTACCTATGCTAGCTTTAAAAGGTTGAATATGAAAAACACTTTCTTTTAGATTGTCCTTCTTATACCTACATTCAATCTAATTTTCAAAATATTGGTCACATTACCAACCTTCTTGACCCTTTACTTCATCAAAACTATAATAATCTGAGAATACTTCTCTCACTTTTCTTTGAGCATAGAAATAAAATGTTAAAGAATTCATATTAATCTCTTGCCTACCATATAGAACTTAGTTTATAGTAATAATCATCATCATCATAAAATGTAAATTTTTTATTTAATTGTTAAAAAATTTAAACATGACTATATATTTATGGTGTATTCCATAATATTTTAAAAAAATTCATATTGCATTAATTATAGTTAATATTTGGAATAAAATTCATAGTGCATTAATTATAGTTAATATTTGGGTCGAAAAGTGCCAAGGTGAATTTTTTTTATACTAATACCATGCACATTGTATTCAATAGGGATAAATATCAATTATGTATATAAAAATATAATATGCATTAGTGTCACTTTGCGTATATATATTTTTTGGAACATTAGCCTTCTTATATTAACTAATAACTTATATATTTAACTTATGTTAAATAATATTTTTTTCATCTTCAAAACATATTTTATAAAATTAAATTATATTTTTTTCCTTAAATCATTATACTTAATATATTTAAATATATAAATATAATATTATTTCAACTATATTAACTTACACAGTTAAAATAAATGGTTGCTATTTTCTTTATTATATAAAATTAAAATTTTTGAATTATATTTAATCTTAATTAAAACTAAAAAATAATAAAATTTATTTATTTATCCCTTAATTTTATTTAAAAAATTTCGCTTAAAAAGCTAACTGCACCGCTATCCCAAAAATTAGGTTTTGGATTAAATATCGGAGTTGTCTATAATGCGACTTTTTGAGATTCCGGTGACGGAATCCGACGGAAGAAATTGAGATGAAATCATGATTTGTTGCAGTTAAAATGGTTTTTTAACTGCATATTCGGATTCAGCACCCTGAAAAACCCCTGGGACGCTTTCATTGTGCAGAAACTAGTTATCAAACTTCGATTTCAATAAATTACTGCCGAATTTTCACCGGAAAAAATCGCCGAAAAGGCTTTCAAAAAATCGCGTCTACGGCTTAAATATCCATGTCTATACTGTCAAGGAATCATCTTCGAATCTTTTAATCCAATGATGAATGAAATTAAAAAGATCTCCATTACTACTCGATCGTAACGTGCAACATAAATGAGAGAGGACGCTCACTTTCAATTTGAAACTCAAATGATTTTAGTGTGAAAGCACAACTTTAATTGGTGTGAAAGTGGGTTCTAAAAGGTCAACATTACACACATCACCTTACAATCATGGCCCAAGTATGGATTGACCATCTCTAAATTATTTTATTATTATCATATTTGTTACTCGGTCATGAGTTGTTGGAGAACTTCTCCGTTAATATATGGGACTCGGGAGACAAGGTTATTCCCTAATATAGGGAAGAATACACGTGGAAAGATAACGGAATGTTAACGGAGTGTTTTAAAAAACGATTGAGGATATATATTAATTTTAAGTTACATTATTAATTATATATATGTATTAGGAGGATCTCAATTTAATTAAAAATTAAAGGTTAACTAAGAAAATACGTTTGAGATTTAACATTAATTTAATTAAAAATAAAAAAATATATATAATTAATTTTAAAATAAATTTGAAACGTTTTAGCTAAAAATGCATATGTATGTATAGAAGCTTAGAAGGTGAGGTTTCTGTGTTCATGGTGTTGCAGGAGGGCACGACAGTTGCATGACTATGAGACTCTGTGAGTAAGGGAAGCACTTTGATTCCAAGAGTTGGGGCTATCATGGGGAAGGGCATAAACAAGATCCTTGGCTCGTCATGGGTGCTCTTGTTGTGGCATATGTTAGGTACTCTCAGGTTTGGCATTGCCGCTTTTATAATCAAACTATTATGAAAAAGCTTTAATGATATAATTGATTAATTAGAAAATATTAGTCCCTATAAAAAAATAGGTAATTGAATTGGTGCCTAGCTTCATCATACTCAACCCTTGGTAGAAGCAAGTATAAGGGGATGGTAAGTGAAGAGTACCATATCCTATCAACTAGACTAAAGTATCAACACATCATAATATATCAAATAGACTAAAGTATCAACACATCATAATGTTTCTAATTATATTGACATCATATCAACTAAAGATTACTCATAACAAGTTATGAAAGATATATTCATCAGATTACACCTCTCAAACCAAGTAAATATCTAGTCAATGACTATTCCAAAAAGAGTCCACCCAACCATATAAAACACCCAAGTCTAGTAAGAGGGTAGTTAGTATGCAATGCGAAGTTTAATAATTGCTAGGAAAGTGTACAACACATACTAAGGTGCAATTCATCAACAATTAGCCACCAAGGGAAACCTTAACAATCATCCACGGAGGATGATACGTGTAAGCATTGGCTAGCGATGATCAATGAAGAGTTAATCATCCATATATAATAATAACATTTGCTACCATAAACATCCAAATATTGTGCACAGCACTCACAAGAATAGATTACTCGCTTTCAACTCTAATATATTTAATGTAATATCTACAGTAAAGTCATCCATATATAATAATAACATTTGCTACTATAAACGTCCAAATATCGTGCACAACACTCACAATAATAGATTACTCCGCTTTCAACTCTAATATATTTAATGTAATATCTAGAGTAAAGTTCTCCATTAAAGAGTCTGACAATCTAAAAGAGACAAAAGTTATTTTGGACTAATTTTTTTTAAAAGAATAAAAAATAATTGGAAAATTTCTTGCTAGCATTACTAAACACTATATTGAATAGTTAGCATGTATCCACCCACATGTTACAATAATGTGCTAGAATTTGTACTAATTGTATCAGTTATAATAAGACCACATACATATAATGTCCCTCTATAGAAAAAAATTCCACAAAAATTAATAAAAACATTTTCTTTTAAAATTAATACTTCATTTTAAATATAATTTTTCTTTAAATTTATTTGTTAAAATTTCTATAAAATTTATAAAAAACATCTCTAAATTAAAATTAGAAATGAGTAGAACTTTGAAAAAATCCCTTTGAACCACGGTACAACAAATATCCACAAATTAGAAATACAATTTCACCTCAACAATATTATTACTAATACAATTTTACCTCAAAAATATTCTAATATAATTTTACCGCAAAAGTATTCTAATTTTTTTGCTAATAAGTAGGAATCTAAACATCATCCACCTTTAACTTGGACACTTTGATAATAACCTTTCATTTGCCCTTTAGTTTTAAGAGAACAATAAAAATTTACTATAAATATTATCTACTAATATTATTATAGGTTAATACCAATACCTTCTACATTAATGTGCTTGCAATGGGTGGAGGGATTTTTCCTACCACTCCTTGTTAACATCTTCACCCAACCCTCCATAGAGGGGATGTAAGACAACAACATTAATGTTGTGAGGACATTCATCATAAAAGACAAATGGGAAAAGATTAAGGTCAAATCATTAATATGAAAAGAAAATAAAGCTGTGTGATAAAGCAAGGGTGTGGAAGAATACACTTGGAGATAGAGGATAGTTGATGGAGGTGTGTACACTGTTTACCTTTTAGGAGTCCAATCATAGAGCTGCTCGGTTGAACAAAGCCAACCACACAATTGGCATTTGCATCACAAATGCAGCAACGTGCATATATAGAACGACAGAAGGGCATCGTTTTTCACGTTCCAAATCTGTTTTGGGTCCACATGAGCCGAATCTGTTGAAGCAAACACATCAAATTTATCACATGTATCCTACTGCGAACACGCCTGGTGCCTGTTCTTTGCGGCGGGTAGGAATATTCCTGAGAAGCTTCTAGAGGTGCCCACACGGCATCCAAGATCCAGCGAAACTGCGTAGGAAGGAGTTTTGGAGAAGCGTTAAACGGAAGCAACCCATCTGCCCTTTAAATCCACACCATAACACACTCATCATCAGGAATCACAGCTCAAGAATTCGTATCTGATTTAGCTCCTCTGGCTTGCAACCGATTTTCACTTTACTAAAGCACTCTAATTCGTCTCGGATTGCAGTTTGCCCAGGTGCTGTCCTTAGGGTTTGGTGGTCGTTAGGGTTTTTGTTTCAAGATTGTATTCTCCCTGTAAAGTGAGTCTGGTAATGGCGATTTCGAAGACGACGGTAACAACTGATAGGAAGTGGCTAGAAATCGCCCCTCCTCGGAGAGTATGTGTGGGAAGACGGCGGCCCTTGGAGAAAACACTGCGGCCAATCGCAGAAGAGCGCAGTGGCGAGCTCCTGGATGGCCTTTGCCCTACTTTTCCTGCTGTCAGTGGCTTCAGGGCGGAGGGCAATAATGAAAGATTTGCGTCAGCGGAGTGTTAAAGGTTTTCTCTGCAGGTCCCGTAATCTTTTTGGAAGTCTCGAAAATCAGGGAGTTGTTTATGGGAATCGATGCGCGATCTGGATAATCCCTGTAACGGACTTATTCCTCTGTAATTGGAAGTCTTGAAAATCAGGGAGCTGTTTATGGGAATCGATGCGTGATCTGTATAATCCCTGTAACGGACTGCTTCTTCTGTAATTACCCAAATCTGTAATATATTTTTTACTCTTACGAAATTACGGAAATATGTTCAGAAATGGATGGATTTGTGTTCTGAATGGTTAGGCTCATTTCCGCTGACATCTGTATGATTGGCATTATTTGAAGATTAAATTCGGGTTTAATCATTAGGCCATAAGATTATTAATATCTTCCAGATCCACAATTTTGTGCAACATCCATTTTGGAAATTTCGACTCATGGCTGGCGCAGCAGAGGATCTAAGCTTAAATGTGTGTGACTGGAATGCACTTTCGGGAATTTAACCTCTTAATTTCCAGTTTCCAGTTTTGATGCTAGCTTTCTAAAATAAGCCTGGAAGCCGGCTTTAGCTGTGCATAAAGCCTGGAAGCCTGGTTTAGCTGTGCATAAATTTTTTTCCAGGATTATTCAACATAGTCATCTCACTCAAAATTATCATTAAATCTTCCCAACCACCGATTCTATACATCATTGACAAAAGCTTTCTAAAATTTTGACAAAAGCTTTCTAAAATTTTCTTCTAAAATTTTGACAAAAGCTTTCTAAAATTTTCACTGTGTGCAGAGCATATCCCTAATGAAACCTGGCGATAGCAACGTCTCTTTACGCATCTCAACATGGCCCACAATGTTCACTGTGTGCAGAGCATATCTCTAATGAAACCTGGCCACAGCAACTTCTTTTTACGCATCTCAACATGGTCCACAATGTTCATTGACAAAAACATTCTAAAATTTTGATTGTGTGCAGAGCATATCTCTAATGAAAGCTGGCGACAGAAACGTCTCTTTATGCATCTCAACATGGCCCACAATGTTTGGAGCCACTTTGCTCATAGCATATGACGTATAAAAGCTATTTGAATTAATTATGTTTTATCTTTTAGAAAAACTGAAATAAATGCATTATGGATTATTTTTTATAAAATGTATATTATTTGTATTCCTAACTAAAATAGATCCATGTTTGAGGTCAAGAGGGATTAAGGTAGATCCGTGTATAAGTCCATGAGGGATTATGGGGAAAGGATTAAGTGTAACTCCACAAAAGTATATTCATTAAAATGTATTGTTTTAATGAAATCATTTCAATTTTTTAATTAATTTTTAAGTGGTTTCTGTATTGTCTTTAATAAATTTAGAATTTAATTAGATTAGAATTCATATATGTTAGGGTTTTTATTTTTTTTATAAAATAAGATAAATTTATATTTATAATTTTATTTTTTAAATTTAATGATATTGATATTTAGGTTGATAGGCTTTTTTTCCATGAGTGAATCAGATATTTTTGTCTACCATTTTGTTAAGCCAATGACAATTGTCTAAATTGACATTGAAAATCAACACGAGGTTGTTACAACAAGAAGGTATTTTAATCATTTTTTCCTCCCCTCCACCTATAAGATAGTCTTTTATATATGTCATTCCTAGGTCTGTGAGGATGCATCTGGATAAGTCTTAGGGATGAGTGAAGTTGGGAAACTTCCTCAATTATTAACCCCAAGCCAACTCATGACATCCTAGGTCAAACTAATCATCTTGGGAAGGCTTCATTCTAGAAACTTAGAGCTCCACCATTTCCTGTAAGAAGACGTCCTATGTAATTTTAGGGGAAGGAGCAACATTTGGTGCAAATGTAAATATTCGGTCTTAATGGTATGAGAGCCAAGTTGGTTTGTTTCTCTATCTGTTTAGTTGGATATAGTTGCATCTTCTCTTGTTGTAGCGGACCCGTAGGTCACAACCAAAAGAGAATAGAGCATTTGTTGTAGGTGGAAGGCAAGGCATTTAGGTGTACAACAAAATGGATTCAAATTTATCAAAAATAAACCAGGTAGAGATTGAAGCACCATCTCCTCTAGTTTCTCTTCGAGGCCGAAAGTGTTCTTATAGAGAAGCTTCGACTTTCACTTCTATTATTTCTATTTCTGAAACAGACCGAGACCCAAACTGGCAAATCCCGCTAATTTTACCTGCTCAAGTATATAACATGCCCTTTTATAAATATTTTGACTCTTCTCAGATTCGGCTTCATTCTATTGACATAAGTTTTACATCTCAAGATGAACCCACCCAAATCCACTTGCTTGAAAAGTCACAAATCAACTCGGGAAAATCCCAAGATTTCAAATAGTGCCATTTGCACGAAATCCATTTTGGCTTGGATGCTCTCGTTCGACCATCCATGAATATCAATAGCCTTTGCGTTGTGATAGATACTCGGCATAACCAATTAGCCGATGCCATAATAGGAGGCTTTGCCAGCCCTCTGCATGACGACCCTACCTTTGGTACTGTCTATCCCAAGTATTATGTGTCATTAGATGACCCTTACATCTACGACCTTCTACAAGCTTATATTCATCCCCAAGGTTTTGACATGAAACACCTATCTAAAATAATTCAACTCAAAACTCTGACTTTTGTTCTCTTTGACAATGATAGCATGCCCCCACTATAGCCCCATATCCGTCAAACTTCACAACTTATAAGTGAGGTGGAATCTAATTCCAGTAAATCTACAACTCCTATTACATTTGAATGGACTAAAATCCAATATCCTGAACTTTGGGAAGCTAAATATGAACAATACCACCAATCAGCGTTACTGAAAGACAGCGAGAAGATTGCCAAAGCACGTATGATTCCATTTAATGCTCCTACCCAATCCTTCCAGTTACCAACCCAAGTTCAAACACCTTTCGAGAGAAGGTTGCAGAGATGGTCCAAAACCATCCCGCAAGCTCTTCAATAGAGCTTACTATAGAACATCAAGGTCAGCACCAGCAATGTCCTGCTTGCAATCATCAGATACAAAATATTAGTACTGCTACTAAGCTAGAAAGACCTCACATTCTCATGCTCACTTGGGTACCCCGAGAAGAAACAACTAAAACTGTCAAAGTTAGCATGGGAGAAGAATCCTACACTCCAGGAAGGAACTTGCCTTATATATATTTCTAACTGTTTGATGATGATGGTCAAAAAAAAGGGAATTCATCCCTTACACCACAGTACCAGTGGCAACTGCGTCTAGCATTAACACTGCACAACTTAACTATGAAAATCTCTAGCTTGACCTCAAGTCAAAGAACATTAATGATTTGCATAGTGACGTCCTTAAGGTTAAACAAGTAGTCTCTGAAGAAAATGAAATGTGTAAGAAAATTTTAGCAAGATTAGAATTGTTAGATCACAAGATCGCTGGCATATCAATCCTTACAGAAACCAATACAAAGCTAGACCAAAGGCTGCCAGCTATATCTCAGGTTTTGTCCATAACTACCCAATCATCAAGAAGTTAGGATCTAAGGTTTAGATCCGTGACTATTCTATTTTGGACAAACTATCAAAGTCGGCTATGTTTACAGATAATCCCAAGAACAAGCTTAGGCACACTTTCAACTTTAGCGTAGCTTGTCATAGGCTACCTATGTGGAAGTTTGGGATTCAAACAACCGAAGAAGAAGAGATCAAGGTAGCTACTTTGGTCATAGCATCCTTCTTGCAAGAGGGGCAAGAAAAGGGTCTTGCCCTTTCAAAAGAACAAATAAATTAGTTCCTTGTTTATGTAAAGCAAGAACCAGGTATCCCTTTGCGGATTACCCAAGTTGGTAAAACATCCCATTCCATATCAGTAACAACGACTGGAGTTTCAACTATGAGTGCAACCATCCAAGCTATGCTGCAAGAACCTATGTTTTTTCAAATTGCCAGCCTAAGATCGAAATGGAGAATGCAATGAGTTTCCTCAATAGTTGGGCAATGAAAAAAAAGATTGATGACCGCACCCTTTCTCTCTGCAGCATTGCGAAACTCATTATCAATGGATTTTGTGGCTTATCACATACATGGTGTCATTACACCTCCACAGAAGCCCAAGAAACCATCCTTAGCCATAACAATCATGTTGTTCAGTTGCTCATTTTTCTATGTGCACAGTTTGTCAACCTTACAATTGAGGAAGATCCAAACCATTACAGTGAATTGTATATGTCTAACGAGTTAGGCAATGAAGGATTAGCTCATCCGATCCAATTCCCATGCTAATACAACATACCTCAAGAGGTATATCTAGAGTATGCCTGGCGTTCTTCCCACCGCTATCAACAAATATTTTGAAGACAAACATCTTTCTCTGTCAGGCATGACCTTAGTAATGGTCCATGGCCACATCAAGAAAGTCATTGAAGAACATTGTAAGATTTGCACAATAGTTGGCCAGATGCCCAACTGGGGTAAGGGACCCTTCAATCGTGACCCCAAATGCTCTTGTAAATCCAAATATCAGCACAAGAAACATTGGTCCTCAGAGTAAGTTTTAGCCAGAAACTTACAAGAAGCCATATCAGCCTAGAAAGAATCCTATCTAGAATAAACGACCATTCCTTCGATACCGTAAGACTCTGAATAAACCAGTTCGATGTTTTATTTTCAATAAGGAAGGTCATTGGGCAAACAAATGTACACAAAAAGCATAGAAGCCAAAGCTAGCAACTCTATTCACAGATACCTTAGAACCTACTATGTGGGATCCATTCTACTGTGATTATGATGAAGACCCTACTGGAGAAATTTATTATTTAGAGGATGATTCCAAGGTAGAAGAAGAAGATTGAAACCTCATTCCCGGTTCCCATGGAAGTTTTGACCATGAAGATAGTTTGTAGTCCTACCGCTTTTGTATGTTTTCTATGCCTAACAAGAAGCTTGTAGACTTGAGGAAAAATCACTAGCAAACACTACCATGGAACATAAATCTTCGCATGAACACCCATGATGAGATCAAAATAATCGAGGCCACCATGAGCACTTTAAACCAACCAGAACTTCATTCATCCAGCAGATGATGACCAAACAAAATGGGAAAGAGATAGCCTATTCTGTTGCCTCCCACTGGTATTCAGCTGAGTTATACATTGACCATCCAGCCAAGCATCCAGAGCGACAACTTGTCAGAGGCACATACATGCGTATGCAAATCCATGACAAGGACGAAAAGATCAGATCCCTTTCCGTAGAAACCCAGGTGCTCAAAGCACAATTGCATTAGCACGAGAAAGTAGTTGTTGAATCCTCTGATGATGATTTCGACCATCTAGCAACTAGGGCTCTAGACAGTCCAAAACAATCTTCCCTTGTCTCCCTTGCACCAGATTATGCCCAACAGCCTGATTCCCCTGATTTGTCTGCACTTTATCCTAGGAAGTATATCTCTCTCGCCAGTCGACATAAATTATATATTCCTCTTACCTTTTGTCCTCCTAATTGTAAACCATATTCCTTAGATCGTTTACTTTATTCAAGCGCTCAACTTAATTTAGCTCGCAATATTTCTATTCCCCCTTTCCACTTGGAGAAATCAATGGAAGGCAGTGCCAACATCACTGGTTCAATGTTTTCTCTCCCACATCAGGTAATTGATTTCACTGCGTCCATCCAAGACCATCCAGTTCAATGTACATTCCTCGAACTTGATGACATCTCGACCAACATTATGTTAGGTTCTAAATTATTTACCCGTTGTTCTCGCATTTCTATTGACTACCACCAAATCATATTTTCCATGACTATTTCTCGTAAGTCTGTATAGATTCCTCTCAAAACTTCTTGTACATTCTTCGTCCCTCACAAACAAAAACTAGAACATCCAAAGCCTACATAAGTCTAGAAAAAAGCAAGAATCATTTCTTTCGCCACAACTCATCATCAATATTATTTGAAAGAAATTTCTGAAAAGAATACCCAACAATGTACTTCGGATATCCCCAATGCATTTTGGGCACAAGAAAAGTATGTGATCGATCTACCATATGCAGATGATATACATATCAGACCACATAAAGCATCAGTTACTCTTATGAGTCCAACCAAGTTGGATTACTGCCAGAAAAAGATTATAGATCTCTTAGACAAGGGCCTAATCGAACCAACCAAGAGCCCATGGGCGTGTCGAGCATTCTATGTCAACAAGCATTCAAAGATCAAAAGAGGACAACCTCGCATGGTGATCAACTACAAGCCCTTAAATGCAGTGTTAAAAAATATGGCATATCCTCTGCCAAATCAAGCAACGCTTCTCCAAAAACTGAAAGGATGTAACATCTTCATCAAGTTTGATCTTAAATCAGGTTTCTACCAAATTGGAATAGCTGCTAAAGATCGTTATTAAATGGCCTTCGTTGTCCCACATGGACAGTATCAATGGAAGGTAAAGCCTTTCCGTTTAAAGAATGCTCCTGGTGAATTTTAAAAAAGAATGGAAGATGTTTTCTGTGGCAGAGATTGGTTAATTATATGCATATATGATTTACTTGTATGTTCCGAGAATATCCAAGAACATCATAAACATCTCCAAATATTTTGTGAACATTGTGTTAAACATGGATTAGCTTTGTCAAAATCCAAGATTGGCATTGGAGTAACAGATGTAAGTTTCTTAGGTTTGAAGATTGCTAATGATTGTATTGCACTGCAAGATCATGTTCTTCTAAACCTGCAAAATTTTTTAGAGCAAATCCTAGACAAGACCCAGCTGCAACGATTCCTAGGCAGTTTGAATTATATCAGATGTTTCTATAAAGGACAAACCCAAGATATAGTTTTCCTGCAACAAAGATTAAAGAAGGCACCAATCCCATGGAATCAAGCCATGACCGAGGCTGTGAAATCCATCAAGGAGAAAGTCCAGAACCTTCCTCCTCTCAAGCTCTTGACAGATGAAGGATTTTATGTCCTTGAAACATATGCATCAAATTCTGCACGGGGAGGCATTCTTCTTGAATGCATAAATGGCACTGAAGATATTTGTGCCTACACCACAAGAACCTTTCATGGAGCTGAACTCAATTATCCTTCAAGCGATAAAGAAGTACTTGCAGTCAAGAAAAGTATATCTCATTTCAGGGTTTATTTAAAACTTGTTAAATTCTTGGTCTGAACCAATCTCAAAATCATATCGGGCATGGTAAAAGCAAATCGTGAACTTGTTGATATTAACGTTCGCATCATGCGATGGGTAGTCTGGTTAGACGATTATGAATTTGGTATTGAACATAAGCTCGAATACCTCAACTGCATGGTAGACCTTCTCGCACATAAAGCAGTGGACCCTCAGCTTAAAGAGGAAGCAGTAGTGGGCCCGTAATAATGTGTCTGATTTTGTCCCCATATGTCGAAAGACTTTAAGGGTTGAGATAATGCAATTTGTCCACTTGCACCCGAATCTTTACTTTTAACCGACACTCACTGGTCATGTAATAGCCGGACGACGGATAGGAATATTATAAATGAGTGGCTATGTCCTTCATAAAATTCAATCTGATTTGTTCTAGTCCTTGAGAAATTAGTCAGAATTCTCTTCTCCTCTTCTTCATAAGAGTGATGCTAGATTGCACCTGTAGTGTCATGCTCAGTGCAATTAAAGTATCAGTCACTCGCAAAGACTAGAGTCTGTAAGTGTTATTTGTTGTCGGAATATAAGGAGAAACGTTTGGTGCATATGTAAAGATCCAGTCTTAATAATGAGCGACATGATGCACACTAGCATGGAGAAATGATATACATGAAGACGAAAGGTTGGGGGCTATAGGTTGTCTAGACAGGCACAAAAAGGATGGAAATGAATGCATTTAAGATAGAAACTAAGTTAAGTTGAACTAAGAATCCTTTAACTATAATGGAGTGGAAAATAGGCTTATAGTGATAAAATATTTGGATTGTGAAATAAGAGATGGTTTTTGGGCATGTGGTATTGATGAGCCATGGTATTGGCCCATGGTATTGTAACAAAGTCTATTTACAAATTAATAATATCCATGGTAAAGTGGATGAATATCCATGGTTAAAAAGTTTGCTATATTGTAAGTATTAAGTTTTTATGTGCTTATTAATGAAATTTAAATATGGTTACAAAATTATTATTTTAATTTATATGGTAAAATGGATTTTAATTTATAGCTACTATTTATATCTTATGTGGTTCAATGGGATAGTGGGTTTAGATATATCTCACAATTAGCTATAATTTTTTTTTCTTTTAGATTTAACTAACAAAATGTTATAAAATTAAATTGAAATAAAATATTTATAAAATATTTTGATTTTGAAATGAGAGATGGGTTTTTGGCATGTGGTATTGATGAGCTATGGTATATGCCCATGGTTTTGTAACAAAATCTATTTACAAGTTAATAATATCTATAGTAAAGTGGGTGTGAATATCCTGGGTTAAATTTATTTTTATATTTTAAGTTTATCGTCAGTATTAAATTTTTAATATGCTTACTAATTAAATTTATGTATATTACACAATCATTATTTTAATCTATCAAGTAAAATGGATTTTACCTTATAGCTACTACTTATATGTTATATATTTTAATTTGGTATGTATATTATGACTTTCTTTTATTTAAAATGTTATTTGTAATTTTACAATTAACAAATTGAATTTTATTTTTTTAGCTTTTTATAGACACTACAACATCTTCCCCATATTGAGCTTTATATTACTTTTAACCTTTTCTTATTAGTTAATTTGGCCCGCATATAAATGTTTACAAATTTTTTATGCCTTATAAATTGAACATATTAATATAAATTGAGCATATTGAGCCTACATGTAAAAATGCTGACAAACTTTCTACATCACGCCATTGGGCTGTAAAGTCTCTTCGACATAATCACCCCTTGGTTCCCATAGTTTGATGCCACATCTATGGTCATATCAATCATGCCAGTATGGGGGAGGTTTGCAAACCTCACTCTTCCCTTCTAACATGAGCAAGTCCATGAAGATATTGGAAACACTTTGGGAAAACTAAAAAAAAAATACCTAGAAAGATTAGAGAAAGACGTCTTCACTTTTGCTAGAATATGTGTGGAGATAGGTCTTAGCAAAGGGCTATCATATCACATAATATTGAAACACAACAACTTACAATGGTCATTTGCAGAACACATGTCCACAGGCTAAGAATTAAAAAAAATAGAAGCAGTCCACTATTTTTTTCGTTTTCAAAAACATATTTTATAAAATTAAATTATAAAAAAAATAGATTTTTTAAAAATCATTATACTTAATATATTTAAATATATAAAATATAAATATAATATTATTTCAACTATATTAACTTACACAGTTAAGATAAATGGTTGCTATTTTCTTTATTATATAACATTAAAATTTTTGAATTATATTTAATTTTAATTAAAAATAAAAAATAATAAAATTGATTTATTTATCCCTTAATTTTAAATAAAAATTTTCGCTTAAAAAGCTAACTGCACTGCTATCCCAAAAATTAGGTTTTAGATTAAATATCCATTTCTATAGCGTCAAGGAATCATCTTGAATCTTTTAATCCAATGATGAATGAGATTAAAAAGATCTCCATTACTACTCGATCGTAACGTGCAACATAAATGAGAGAGGACGCTCACTTTCAATTTGAAACTCAAATGATTTTAGTGTGACAGCACAACTTTAATTGGTGTGAAAGTGGGTTCTAAAAGGTCAACATTACACACATCACCTTACAATCATGGCCCAAGTATGGATTGACCATCTCTAAATTATTTTATTATTATCATATTTGTTACTCGGTCATGAGTTGTTGGAGAACTTCTCCGTTAATATATGGGACTCGGGTGGCAACGTTATTCCCTAAAATAGGGAAGAATACACGTGGAAAAAATAACGGAATGTTTTAAAAACCGATTGAGGATATATTATATATATATGAGGAGGATCTCAATTTAATTAAAAAATTAAACGTTAATTAAGAAAATAACTCTGAGATTTAACATTAATTTAATTATATATATATATATGCTAAGAATGCATATGTATGTATAGAAGTTTTGAAGGTGCTTTCTGAGGTTTTTGTGTTCGTGGTGTTGCAGGAGGGCATGGCAGTTGCATGACTTGAGACTCTATGAGTAAAAGAAGCACTTTGATTCCAAGAGTTGGGGCTATCATGGGGAGGGGTATAAACAAGATCTTTGGCTCGTCATGGGTGCTCTTGTTGTGGCATATGTTAGCTACTTTCAGGTTTGGCGTTGGGGCTTTTATAATCAAACTATTATGAAAAAGCTTTAATGATATAATTGATTAATTAGAAAATATTAGTCCCTATAAAAAAGGTAGGTAATTGAATCAGTGCCTAGCTTCATCATACTCAACCCTTAGTAAAAGCAAGTATAAGGGGATGGTAAGTGGAGAGTACCATATCCTATCAACTAGACTAAAGTATCAACACATCATAATGTATCAAATAGACTAAAGTATCAACACATCATAATGTTTCTAATTATATTGACATCATATCAACTAAAGATTACTCATAACAAGTTATGAAAGATATATTCATCAGATTACACCTCTCAAACCAAGTAAATATCTAATCAATGACTATTCCAAAAAGAGTCCACCCAACCATATAAAACACCCAAGTCTAGTAAGAGGGTAGTTAGTATGCAATGTGAAGTTTAATAATTGCTAGGAAAGAGTACAACACATACTAAGGTGCAATTCATCAACAATTAGTCACCAAAAGAAACTCTAACAATCATCCATGGAGGATGATACTTGTAAGTATTGGCTAGCGATGATCAATGAAGAGTTAATCATCCATATATAATAATAACATTTGCTACCGTAAACATCCAAATATCGTGCACAACACTCACAATAATAGATTACTAGGCTTTCAACTCTAATATATTTAATGTAATATCTAGAGTAAAGTCATTCATATATAATAATAACATTTGCTACCATAAACATCCAAATATCGTGCACAACACTACTCACAATAATAGATTACTCCGCTTTCAACTCTAATATATTTAATGTAATATCTAGAGTAAAGTTCTCCATTAAAGAGTCTAACAATCTAAAAGAGACAATCAAGTTATTTTGGACTAATTTTTTTTTAAAGAATAAAGAACAATTGGAAAATTTCTTGCTAGCATTACTAAACACTATATTGAATAGTTAGCATGTATCCTCCTACATGTTACCGTAATGTGCTAGAATTTGTACTAATTGCATCACTTATAATAAAACCACATACATATAATATCCTTTAATAGAAAAAATTTCCACAAAATTAATAAAAACATTTTCTTTTAAAATTAATACTTCATTTTAAATAAAAATTTTCTTTAAATTTATTGATTAAAATTTCTATAAAAATTATAAAAAACATCACTAAATTAAATGAGTAGAACTTTGAAAAAATCCCTTTAAACCACATTACAAAAAACATCCACAATTTTACCTCAAAAATATTCTAATACAATTTTACGGCAAAAGTATTCTCATTTTTTTGCTATGGGTAGGAATCTAAACATCATCCACCTTTAACTTGGACACGTTGATAATAACCTTTCATTTGCCCTTTAGTTTTAAGAGAACAATAAAATTTTGCTATAAATATTATCTCCTAATGTTATTATAGGGTTAATACCCCTACCTTCTACATTAATGTGCTTGCAATGGGTGGAGAGATTTTTCCTCCTCTCCTTGTTAACATCTTCAATGTAAGACAACAACATTAATGTTGTGAGGACATTCATCATAAAAGACAAATGGAGAAAAGATTAAGGTCAAATCATTAATCCGAAAAGAAAATAAAGTTGTGTGATAAAGCAAGGGCGTGGAAGAAAACAATTGGAGATAGAGGATTTGTTGACGGAGGTGTTTACAGTTCTTGACGTTTTTGTAGTCCAATCATAAAGCTGCACCGTTGAACAAAACCAACCACACAATTGGCATTTGCATCACAATGCAGCGACGTGTATGTGTAGAATGACAGAAGGGCATCGTTTTTCACGTTCCAAATCTGTTTTGGGTCCACATGAGCCGAATCTGTTGAAGCAAACACATCAAATTTATCACATATATCCTACTGAAAAGGACAACACACTTGCCGTTCCGAACACGCCTGGTGCCTACTCCTTGCGGTTGGTAGGAATATTCGTGAGAAGCTTTTAGAGGTGCCCACACGGCATCCAAGATCCAGCGAAACTGCGTAGGAAGGAGTTTTGGAGAAGCGTTAAACGGAAGCAACCCATCTGCCCTTTAAATCCACACCATAACACACTCATCATCAGGAATCTCAGCTCAGGAATTCATATCTGATTTAGCTCCTCTGGCTTGCAACCGATTTTTACTTTATTAAAGCACTCTAATTCGTCTCGGATTGCAGTTTGCCCAGCGGCTGTCCTTAGGGTTTGGTGGTCGTTAGGGTTTTCGTTTCAAGATTGTATTCTCCCTGCAAAGTGACTCTGGTAATGGCGATTCCGAATACGACGGTAACAACTGATAGGAAGTGGCTAGAAATCGCCCCTTCTCGGAGAGTATGTGTGGGAAGACGACGGCCCTTGGAGAAAACACTGCGGCCAATCGCAGAAGAGCGCAGTCTCAGTAATGGCGAGCTCCTGGATGGACTTTGCCCTACTTTTCCTGCTGTCAGTGGCTTCAGGGCGGAGGGCGATAATGAAATATTTGCGTCAGCGGAGTGTTAAAGGTTTTCTGTGCCGGTCCCGTAATCTTTTTGGAAGTCTTGAAAATCAGGGAGCTGTTTATGAGTATCGATGCGTGATCTGGATAATCCCTGTAACGGACTTATTCCTCTGTAATTGGAAGTCTTGAGAATCAGGGAGCTGTTTATGGGAATCGATGCGTGATCTGTATAATCCCTGTAATGGACTGCTTCTTCTGTAATTACCCAAATCTGTAATATATATTTTACTCTTACGAAATTACGAAAATATGTTCAGAAATGCATGGATTTGTGTTCTGAATGGCTAGGCCCATTTCCGCTGACATCTGTATGATTCGCATTATTTGAAGATTAAATTCGGGTTTAATTATCAGGTCATAAAATTATTAATATCTTCCAGATCCACAATTTTGTGCTTCTTCCAGATCCACAATTTTGTGCAACATCCATTTTGGAAATTTCGACTCATGGCTGGCGCAGCAGAGGATTTAGGCTTTGTTGGTAACTGCAATGCACTTTTGGGAAATTAACCTCTTAATTTCCAGTTTTAGTTTTGATGCTAGCTTTTCTAAAATAAGTCTGGTTTAATCTTTTTGTCAGAATTAGTCATTTCACCCAAAATTATCATTAAATCCTCCAACCACCAATGCTAATGCTATATATCATTGGCGAAAGCTTTCTAAAATTTTCAGTGTGCGGAGCATAAAGGAGTTGTCTATTGTGATTTTTTGGAGATTCCGCCGGATGGTTAAATCTTGATTTGTTGCAGTTAAAATGGTTTTTTAACTGCATATTTGGATTCAGCACCCTCGAAAACCCCTGGGATGCTTTCATTGTGCAGAAACTAGCTATCAAACTTGCGATTCCAATAAATTCTTGACAGATTTCGACCGGAAAAAACCCACCAAAAAAACTTTCAAAAAATCGCGTTATAGACAACTACTATCTCTTAAAAAAGATAAACCTGGCGACAGCAGCGTCTCAACATGGCCCACAATGTTCACTGTGTGCAGAGCATAACCTGGCGACAGCGTCTCAACATGGCCCACAATGTTCACTGTGTGCAGAGCATATCTCTAATGAAACCTGGCGACAGCAACGTCTCTTTACGCATCTCAACATGGCCCACAATGTTCATTGACAAAACCTTTCTAAAATTTTCATTGTGTGCAGAGCATATCTCTAATGAAACCTGGCTACAGCAACGTCTCTTCACGCATCTCAACATGGCCCACAATGTTTGGAGCCACTTTGCTCAGAGTATATAACGTGTAAAAGCTATTTGAATTAATTATGGGCTATCTTTTAAAAAAACGGAAATAAATGTATTATGGATTATTTTTTATAATATTTGTATTCCTAACCAAAATAGATCCATGCTTGAGGTCAAGAGGGATTAAGGTAGATCTAAGTCCAAGAGGGATTAAGGGGAAAGGATTAAGAGGAATTCCGCCCAAGTATATTTATTAAAATGTAGTGTTGTAAAGAAATGATTTCAATTTTTTAATTGATTGTTAAGTGGTTTCTGTATTTAATAAATTTAGAATTTAATTAGATTAGAATTTATTTATCACGTAGGTTAGGGTTTTTATTTTTTTTATAAAATAAGATAAATTTATATTTATTATTTTATTTTTAAAATTTAATGATTTTGATATTTAGGTTGATAGGTTTGTTTTTGAATGAGTAAATCAGATATTTTTGTCTACCATTTTGTTAAGCCAATGACATTTGTCTAAATTTACATTGAAAATCAAAACAAGGTTGTTACAACAAGAAGGTATTTTAATCATTTTTTCCTCCCCTCCACCTATAAGATAGTCTTTTATATATGTCATTCTTAGGTCTGTGAGGATGCATCTGGATAAGTCTTAGGGATGAGAGAAGTTGGGAAACTTCCTCAATTATTAACCCCAAGCCAACTCATGACATCCTAGGTCAAACTAATCATCTTGGGAAGGCTTCATTCTAGAAACTTAGAGCTCCACCACTTCCTATAAGAAGACATCCTATGTACTTTTAGGGGAAGGAGCGACATTTGGTGCAAATGTAAAGATTTGGTCTTAATGGTATCAGAGCCAAGTTGGTTTGTTTCTCTATCTATTTAGTTGGATATAGTTGCATCTTCTCTTGTTGTACCGGACCCGTATCGTGCCCCGAGAATCACTGAGTTTTAGGTCGCAGCGAAAAGAGAATAGACCATTTGTTGTAGTTGGAAGGTAAGGCATTTAGGTGTACAACAAAATGGATTGAAATTTATCAAAAATAAACCAGGTAGAGATTGAAGCACCATCTCCTCTGGTTTCTCTTCGAGGCCGAAAGTGTTCTTATAGAGAAGCTTCGACTTCTATTATTTCTGTTTCTGAAACAGACTGAGACCCAAATTCACATACCCCGCTAATTTTACCTGCTCAAGTATTTAACATGCCCTTTTATAAATATTTAGCCTCTTCTCAAATTCGGCTTCATTCTATTGACGTAAGTTTTACATCTCAAGATGAACCCACCCAAATCCCCTTGCTTGAAAAGTCACAGATGAGCTAGGCGAAATCCCAAGATTTCAAATATTGCCATTTGCGCGAAATCCATTTTGGCTTGGACGCTCTCGTTCGACCATCCCTAAATATCAATAGCCTTTACATTGTGATAGATACTCAGCATAACCAATTAGCCGATGCCATAATAGGAGGCTTTGTCAACCCTATGCCTGCCGGCCCTACCTTTAGTACTATCTATCCCAAGTATTATGTGTCATTAGATGACCCTTACATCTACGACCTTCTTCAAGCTTATATTCATCCCCAAGGTTTTGACATGAAACGCCTATCTAAAATAATTCAACTCAAAAACTCTGACTTTTGTTCTCTTTGAAAATGATAGCATGCCCCCACTACAGCCCCATATCCGTCATACTTTGCAACTTATAAGTGAGGTGGAATCTGATTCCTGGTAAATATACAACTCCTATTACATTTGAATGGACTAAAATCCAATATCCTGAACTTTAGGAAGCTAAATATGAACAGTACCACCAATCAGCCTTACTGAAAGACAGCGAAAGATTGCCAAAGCACAGCCAATTCCATTTAATGCTGCTACCCAATCCTTCCGGTTACCAACCCAAGTTCAAACACCTCTCGAGAGAAGGTTGCAGAGATGGTCCAAAACCATCCTGCAAGCTCTTCAATAGAGCTTACTACAGAACACCAAGGTCAACACCAGAAGTGTCCTGCCTGCAATCAGTTGATACAAAATCTTAGTACTGCTACTAAGCTAGAAAGACCTCACATTCTCATGCTGACTTGGGTATCCCAAGAAGAAACAACTAAAACTGTCAAAGTTAGCATGGGAGAAGAATCCTACACTCCAGGAAGGAACTTGATTTATATATATTTCTAACAGTTTGATGATGATGGTCAAAAGAAAAGGGAATTTATCCCTTACGCCACAATACCAGCAGCCATTGCGTCTAGTACTAACACTGCACAACTTAACTATGAAAATATCTATCTCGACCTCAAGTCAAAGAACACTGATGATTTGCATAGTGACATCCTTAAGGTTAAACAAGTAGTCTCTGAAGAAAATGAAATGTGCAATAAGATTTTAGCAAGATTAGAATTGTTAGATCACAAGATCACTGACATATCAATCTTTACAGAAACCAATACAAAGCTAGACCAAAGGCTGTCAGCTACTCAGGTTTTGTCCATAATTACCCTAATCATAAAGAAGTTAGGATATAAGGTTTAGATCCATGACTATTCTATTTTGGACAAACCATCAAAGTCGGCTATGTTTACATATAATCCCAAGAATAAGCTTAGGCGCACTTTCAACTTTAGCATCGCTAGTCATAGGGTACCTATGTGGAAGTTTGGGTTTCAAACAACCGAAGAAGAAGAGATCGAGGTAGCTACTTCGGTCATAGCATCCTTCTTGTAACAGGTGCAAGAAAAGGGTTCTGCCCTTTCAAAGCAACAAATAAATCAGTTCCTTGTTTATGTAAAGCAAGAACCAGGTATCCCTTTGTGGATTACCCAAGTTGGCAAAACATCTCGTCCCATATCAGTAACAATTACTGGAGTTTCAACTATGATTGCGACCATCCAAGCTATGCTGCAAGAACCCATGTTTTTTCCAAATTGCCAGCCTAAGATCGAAATGGAGAATGCAATGAGTCTCCTCAATAGTTGGGCAACGAAAAAAAAGATTGATGACCGCACCTTTCTCTCTGTAGCATTGCAAAACTCATTATCAATGGATTTTGTGGCTTAGCACATACATGGTGGCATTACGCCTCCACAGAAGCCCAAAAAGCCATCCTTGGCCATAAAAATCATGTTGTTCAGTTGCTCATTTCTCTACATGCACAGATTGTCAACTTTACAATTAAGGAAGATCCAGACCATTACAGTGAATTGTATATGTTTAATGAGTCAGGCAATCTTGGTCTTATGGAAGATTGTTTTTGTCAAACGCAGGATTGGCTCATCTGATCCAATTCCTATGCTAATACAACATACCTCAAGAGGTATATCCAGAGTATGCCTGGTGTTCTTCCCACTGCTATCAACAAATATTTTGAAGACAAACATCTTTCTCTGTCAGGCATGACCTTAGTAATGGTCCATGGCCACATCAAGAAAGTCATTGAAGAACATTGTTTAGCTAAACATGTTATGACTGACTTCAAGGAATACAAGTAAATATTTTCAAATAAGATTTGCACAATAGTTGGCTAGATGCCCAACTGGGGTAAGGGACCCTTCAATCGCAACCCCAAATGCTCTTGTAAATCCAAATATCCGCACAAGAAACATTGGTCCTCAGAGTAAGTTTCAGCCAAAAGCTTACAAGAAGCCATATCAGCCTAGAAAGAAGCCTTTACAGAATAAACGACCATTCCTTCGATACCAAAAGACTCTGAATAAATCAGTTTGATGTTTTATTTTCAATAAGGAAGGTCATTGGGCAAACAAATGTCCCAAAAGTGTAACCCATTTTCATGCTTTCAACCATGGTCTCTCACGCCTTCCAGAATATTTCTTCTGGCCTTTGCAACATCCTTCTTCCATTGGGTTAGATGATGTGCATTCGACTTTGGAGGTTTTGCAATATCAATTTTCACATATTTTAACACACCATTGTCATCGAGCATTGCTTCCATTTGATCCTTCAAGTTTATGAAATTTGAGGTACCCTTTAGGGCATACTGTAATCTTAGAGCATTGAAATAGATTCTTCCAAACCTGAAGAAAAATTGTTGCACTGAAGTTGATCCTTTGAAAATCCTGAGAGACAAGTTCGAAATACTGGTTCTAATGTGATTTCATGGCTCTTCTAATATGTAGAAATTTGAAAGAAATTGAACTTGCTCAATATTTCAACCTGAAAACAAGAGACACCAAGAGACACAATTCTACTCTATTGATCCACGGAATGAAAATCACAATTTAGAACAACATGTAGAGACATGCAACAAGCAAACCCACAATTACACAATGATTTCTAAGGGAACCCAACTGGGAGAAGAACCCCTCAAGCCTCTTTGCGTAATCAGTAGGATAGAGAAACTATTACAATTGCTAGCTCCAGCTCTGAGCTCAACCTGTAAAAGAATAATTTTTCTATCTACTCAATGAGAAACTCTGGCCAACACTTAGCCAATTATTTTCGCACCAATTCTCTTATTTCCTTGCACAAATCCTAAGGAAATTGGCTCCTAAAAGATAAGAATTTCCTGCAAATTAATTGCACAATTCCCAAGGATTGATCACTTACAACATGCAACACCTGTACACTCAAAACTAGTTTATAATTTTTGTTACACTGCCTTGTCGTCTACACTTCAACTGAGGAATTTGAATTCCTTGCATGTACTAGCTCCTATGACTTAGATTGTTGTCCCACTACACCAGTGACCTTCAATTGATCAATAGTTGGAGGTCCTAAATACAACTGAAAATAATTGAACTAGATTACTCAAATTTAAAAGTCACACATACATAAGTGAATTCCAAGCCCTCTAACTCAAATTTACTAAGCTAACTAAGTGAAAAGATCCATGTCACACTAGTTAACTACCTCCAGGTTGTCCTGATGTGGAAATTCCATTTACTCAATTTGAGTAAGGCTAAAGTCAAATTGAGACTTTCTTGCTACATTTTTTAACACATATTGTGGAAATTCCATTTACTTTAAGCCTAAAGTCAAATTGAGACTTTCTTGCTACATTTTTTAACATATATTGTAGAATCTCGATCATATTAAAAATATTATTACTTAGAAATTTAAGGAGAATTCGTGGGTAACTAAAGAACTAGAGAGAAATAGGAAATTTTTGATATTATGAGAAGGTGATCAACCCCAATCTTGAAAACCAAAATTATTTCTATAGTATTAAGAAGAAAATGAGCATTGCCAAGATTAGAAGTAATTTCCATGAGCTTGGTAATGAAACTCGACAATGGTCAATTCCCAAAATGCCATGGGAAAATAGTTTGTTAGCTATGCTAGCTTTAGAAGGTTGAAGATGAAAAACACTTTCTTTTAGATTGTCCTTCTTATACCTACATTCAATCTATTTTTAA
This sequence comes from Pinus tabuliformis, assembly GCA_031772625.1. Classification (NCBI taxonomy): domain Eukaryota; kingdom Viridiplantae; phylum Streptophyta; class Pinopsida; order Pinales; family Pinaceae; genus Pinus; species Pinus tabuliformis. Next base: position 1,651,878,047 of record CM062817.1, on the reverse strand, counting down.
AAATATTGGTCACATTACCAACCTTCTTGACCCTTTACTTCATCAAAACTATAATAATATGAGAATACCTCTCTCACTTTTCTTTGAGCATAGAAATAAAATGTTAAAGAATTCATATTAATCTCTCGCCTACCATATAGAACTTAGTTTATAGTAATAATAATCATCATCATAAGATGTAAAATTTTTATTTAATTGTTAAAAAAATTTAAACATGACTACATATTTATGGTGTATTCCATAATATTTTTAAAAAAATTCATAATGTATTAATTATAGTTAATATTTGGGTCGAAAAGTACCAGCGGAAATTTCTTTATACTAATACCATGCACATTGTATTCAATAGGGATAAATATCAATTTATGTATCTTAAAATATAATATGCATTAGTGTCACTTTGGGTATATATATATTTTTTGGAACATTAGCCTTCTTATATTAACTAATAATTTGTATTTTAGCCTATATTAAATAATTTTTTTTTCATCTTCAAAAACCTATTTTATAAAATTAAATTATTAAAAAATAGATTTTTTTTTAAATCATTATACTTAATATATATAAATATAATATTATTTCAACTATATTAACTTACACAGTTAAGATAAATGGTTGCTATTTTATTTATTATATAAAATTAAAATTTTTGAATTATATTTAATTTTAATTAAAAATAATAAAATTTATTTATTTATCCCTTAATTTTAATTAAAAATTTTCTCTTAAAAAGCTAACTGCATCGCTATTCCAAAAATTAGGTTTTAGATTAAATATCCATGTCTATAGTGTCAAGGAATCATCTTGAATCTTTTAATCCAATGATGAATGAAATTAAAAGGATCTCCATTACTACTCGATCGTAACGTGCAACATAAATGAGAGAGGAAGCTCACTTTCAATTTGAAACTCAAATGATTTTAGCGTGAAAGCACACCTTTAATTGGTGTGAAAGTGGGTTCTAAAAGGTCAACATTACACACATCACCTTACAATCATGGCCCAAGTATGGATTGACCATCTCTAAATTATTTTCTTATTATCATATTTGTTACTCGGTCATGAGTTGTTGGAGAAGAGACAACCTTATTCCCTAATATAGGGAAGAATACACGTGAAAAAATAACGGAATGTTAACGGAGTGTTTTAAAAAACGATTGAGGATATATATTAATTTTAAGTTACATTATTAATTATATATATGTATTAGAAGGATCTCAATTTAATTAAAAATGTAAAAAATTAAAGGTTAATTAAGAAAATACGTTTCAGATTTAACATGAATTTAATTAAAAATAAAAAATATATATAATTATTTTTAAAATAAATTTCAAAAGTTTTAGCTAAGAATGCATATGTATGTATAGAAGTTTAGAAGGTGAGGTCTCTGTGTTCATGGTGTTGCAGGAGGGCACGACAGTTGCATGATTGTGAGACTCTGTGAGCAAGAGAAGTACTTTGATTCCAAGAGTTGGGGCTATCGTGGGGAGGGGGCATAAACAAGATCTCTCTCGTCATGGGTGCTCTTGTTGTGGCATATGTTAGGTACTTTCAGGTTTGGCGTTTGCGCCTTTATAATCAAACTATTATCAAAAACCTTTTATGATATCATTGATTAATTAGAAAATATTAGTCCCTATAAAAACAATAGGTAATTGAATGCCTAGTTTCATCATACTCAACCCTTAGTAGAAGAAAGTATAAGGGGATGGTAAGTGGAGAGTACCATATCCTATCAACTAGACTAAAGTACAACACATCATAATGTATCAGCTAGACTAAAGTATCAACACATCATAATGTTTCTAGTTATATTGACATCATATCAACTAAAGATTACTCATAACAAGTCATGAAAGATATATTCATCACATTACACCTCTCAAACCAAGTAAATATTTAATCAATGACTATTCCAAAAAGAGTCCACCCAACCATATAAAACACCAAAGTTTAGTAAGAAATAAGAAGTTTAATAATTACTAGAAAAGAGTACAACACATACTAAGGTGCAATTCATCAAAAATTAGCCACCAAGGGAAACCCTAACAATCATCCATGGAGGATGATACTTGTAAGCATTGGCTAGCAATGATCAATGAAGAATTAATCATCCATATATAATAATAACATTTGCTACCATAAACATCCAAATATCGTGCACAATGCTCACAATAATAGATTACTCCACTTTCAATTCTAATATATTTAATGTAATATCTAGAGTAAAGTTCTCCATAAAAGAGTGAGACAATCCAAAAGAGACAATCAAGTTATTTTGAACTAATTTTTTTTGAAAGAATAAAGAACAATTGGAAAATTTCTTGCTAGGATGACTAAACAATATATTGAATAGTTAGCATGTATCCTTCCACATGTTATAGTAATGTGCTAGAATTTGTACTAATTGCATCACTTATAATAAGACCACATACATATAATATCCCTTAATAGAAAAAATTTCCACAAAAATTAATAAAAACATTTTCTTTTAAAATTAATACTTCATTTTAAATATAATTTTTCTTTAAATTTATTGGTTAAAATTTCTATAAAATTTATAAAAAACATCTATAAATTAAAATTAAAAATAAGTAAAACTTTGGAAAAATCCCTTTGAACCACGGTACAAAAAATATCCACAAATTAGAAATACAATTTCACCTCAACAATATTATTACTAATACAATTTTACCTTAAAAATATTCTAATACAATTTTACCGCAAAAGTATTCTAATTTTTTTGCTAATAGGTAGGAATCTAAACATCATCCACCTTTAACTTGGACACGTTGATAATAACCTTTCATTTGCCCTTTAGTTTAAGAGAACAATAAAATTTTGCTATAAATATTATCTCCTAATATTATTATAAGTTAATACCAATACCTTCTACATTAATGTGCTTGCAATGGGTGGAGGGATTTTTCCACCCACTCCTTGTTAACATCTTCACCCAACCATCCATGGAGGGGATGTAAGACAACAACATTAATGTTGTGAGGACATTCATCATAAAAGACAAATGGAGAAAAGATTAAGGTCAAATCATTAATACGAAAATAAAATAAAGTTGTGTGATAAAGCAAGGGCGTGGAAGAAAACAATTGGAAATAGAGGACTTGTTGATGGAGGTGTTTACAATTTTTGACAGTTTGGGAATCCAATCATAAAGCTGCACCGTTGAACAAAACCAACCACACAATTGGCATTTGCATCACAATGCAGCAACGTGTATATGTAGAGCGACAGATGCGCATCGTTTTTCACGTTCCAAATCCGATTTGGGTCCACATGAGCCGAATCTGTTGAAGCAAAACCCATCAAATTTATCAAATATCCTACTGAAAAGGACAACACACTTGACGTTCCGAACACGTCCTGGTGCCTACTCCTTGCCGTGGGTAGGAATATTCCTGAGAAGCTTTTAGAGGTGCCCACGCGGCATCCAAGATCCAGCGAAACTGCGTAGGAAGGAGTTTTGGAGAAGCGTTAAACCAGGGTTAAAATTGACGCCCGTTTACCCGTTTTTGCCCATTTTAACCGTAAAATACTGTTTACTGCAAAATAAACCCGTCATGGTTAACTGGCTAATTATTTATAAAAGTGTCAAAATGACGGGCAGGTAAGAAAATCGAAAGTTTCAATTATATATACATATTTTATTTTTATATTTATTTACTCCAGACTGGCGCACTCCAACTCTCATCTTCGGCATTTAATTCATCAGATTTGATGTGAAGCTATATTTATTATTCAATCTATCAGATTTGATATCAGGTGATTCTATTATTCTATCACTTTGGGTGCAGAGAAACTAAAACCTTTTGCTCTGAATTAATTGAATAGAATATTGATTTTGATTTCCCATTATGGTATTAAACAAAAGTTTATGGATGCCAAAGAAAGCTCTTTCACTAAAAAAATTACATCGAAGCTCACAAAGAAAGCGGGAAGATGACTCTCACAAAGGGAAAATTACATCGAAGCTCACAAAGAAAGCGGGAAGATGACTCTCACAAAGGGCGGGAAGATCACTGTTGCAAGAAAAGTGGATTTGAGAGTTGCGTTTACCATTCTCAATTCTCTTACTTGTGCCTTGAAATTCTCTAAACGCTTTGGGAATTTTATAATATCCCTGGTACAGAGTTTCATACCATAATAAACAGAAATACAAGCACTCCAGCGTTCAAAGAAGGAGTAAGCATTTATCCGAGTAAAGACTTCTTCAGATTTGGGTTAATGGCACGGTGTTCAGGTATGCCCAACTTTTTCTCCTCGCGCTTTTTCATGTAGCAGAAGCAATGCGTGATGAGTGTTTGCGGTTTTGAAGATAAGGCTATTTGTAAACTTGTTTGTTAATTTATTTGGATCAGCGACAGTCTTGAATGTTAAGGTGGGTTTGGTTGGCAAAGAACATTTAAGGGAATTTTTTTTTAATATGTCAGTTTTTTTTTCTTCTTTGTGTTTCCAGGCTATTCATTGCATTTTTATTCAGAGTACATTATTTTTATCTTAATTATCTTTTAAAAACAATAGACTAGGTTAGTTGAGATTATAAATAATAATATCTCCAAGTTACTCCGAAGTCAAACTCTATTGGGACAAGCTAGTTAGACATTCCAAGTTTGAATCTAGAAAATAGTTGTTTTTTGTGAGTATTTTATTTACAACAATTACGGTAAAGGTTTTCCACTGGGTGTTGGAGAACACATGTCCAACATTGATAATTTTCTGACCAATGCCAAAAAGGTGAATGCCAACTACAAAACAAAACATCTAAATACTTAAAAATTGCACTTTGAATGACATTCCTAAAAGATAAATTCTTAGAAGAAACCAAATTGAAATCACTTCTTTGTAAAAGAGAAAAAAATGTATTTTGCATTATGGAAAAATTTAGAGTTTTTTTTTATTCAATGGAATTCCTAAATCAGTTAAAAACTTGCCTTAATGCATATTAATTAAATATAAATTACGTGGTTTATAATAAAAATATAATAATATACTGAGGAAGATTTGATCCTCGTATTGCATCGCTTTCTTGGAAATAGATAGATTGTATGACCTTATACATTTCTAAATTGCAGAAAATTTGATAAAACATATATCTATAAAATGGGACATGGATATAAACTATGAATCTGTTACATTAGATTATTAGGGGTTTGTTTATCAAAGTTATGGAGTGTTTTTCTTATGAGAATATTACACTCTATAACTCCATAAATATAGGTTTTGCTAATATGGAGTTATGAGAATATGGATTGTCATTCCATTACCAACCTATTTAGTTATGGAGTGCCATATTTAGAATATTTAGTTAAAATATTTCAAATATTCTAAATTATGTGACACAAGCTACCAGTGGAAGTAAAATGGACTTAAATAACGGACTGACTTGGGTTTCTTGCTTTGACAACTCTTACTTCATTTTTAACCCTATCATATATTATGAATTCGAACACCTACATTGCCTTGACTTTCACAATTCCCATTAATATCCTTTCTTGAAATTTGTACAAAATTCATTTGTCAAAATATTTTTAATATAAAGTAAAATTTATATATAAAAAATATTATGCAAGGCAGAAATAAATATCAAAAGTCATCTGAAGGGCGATTTAAAAATAAAGTCGTCAGGAAAAAATTTCGTGATGGGCAGGGGGACCCGTCAAATTTAACCCCTGCGTTAAACGGAAGCAACCCATCTGCCCTTTAAATCCACACCATAACACACTCATCATCAGGAATCACAGCTCAAGAATTCGTATCTGATTTAGCTCCTCTGGCTTGCAACCGATTTCCACTTTACTAAAGCACTCTAATTCGTCTCGGATTGCAGTTTGCCCAGCTGCTGTCCTTAGTGTTTGGTGGTTGTTAGGGTTTTCGTTTCAAGATTGTATTCTCCCTGCAAAGTGAGTCTGGTAATGGCGATTCCGAAGATGACGGTAACAACTGATAGGAAGTGGCTAGAAATCGCCCCTCCTCGGAGAGTATGTGTGGGAAGACGGTGGCCTTGGAGAAAACACTGCGGCCAATCGCAGAAGAGCGCAGTCTCAGTAATGGCGAGCTCCTGGATGGACTTTGCCCTACTTTTCCTGCTGTCAGTGGCTTCAGGGCGGAGGGCGATAATGAAAGATTTGCGTCAGCGGAGTGTTAAAGGTTTTCTGTGCCGGTCCCGTAATCTTTTTGGAAGTCTTGAAAATCAGGGAGCTGTTTATGAGTATCGATGCGTGATCTGGATAATCCCTGTAACGGACTTATTCCTCTGTAATTGGAAGTCTTGAAAATCAGGGAGCTGTTTATGGGAATCGATGCGTGATCTGTATAATCCCTGTAACGGACTGCTTCTTCTGTAATTACCCAAATCTGTAATATATTTTTTACTCTTACGAAATTATGAAAATATGTTCAGAAATGCATGCATTTGTGTTCTGAAAGGGTTAGGCTCATTTCCGCTGACATCTGTATGATTGGCATTATTTGAAGATTAAATTGGGGTTTAATTATCAGGCCATAAAATTATTAACATCTTCCAGATCCACAATTTTGTGCAACATCCATTTTGGAAATTTCAACTCATGGCTGGCGCAGCAGAGGATTTAGGCTTAAATGTGTGTAACTGCAATGCACTTTTGGGAAATTAACCTCTTCCAGCGTCGTTGATGCTAGCTTTCTAAAAGAAAATTAGTACTGAAAAAAAAGTGGAAGTCTAAGTCCGACTTAGCTGTACATAATTTTTTCTATCAGTATTATTCAATAATCAACCGAATTTTGAGTTGAAAAAATTATCATTAAATCCTCTAACCACCCGTGGTATACATCATTGACAAAAACTTTATAAAATTTTCATTGTGTGCAGAGCATATCTCTAATAAAAGTTGGCGACAGCAACGTCTCTTTACGCATCTCATGGCCCACAATCTCATGGCCCACAATGTTTGGAGCCACTTAGCTCATAGTATATTGGATTATCTTTTTTATAAAAGGTATATTATTTGTATTCATTACCAAAATAGATCCATGGTTGAGGTCAAGAGGGATTAAGGTAGATCCATGTCCAAGTCCAAAGAGGGGTTATGGGGAAAGGATTAAGAGGAATTCCACATAAGTATATTCATTAAAATGTAATGTTGTAATGAAATATTTCAATTTTTTAATTAATTGTTGAGTGGGTTATGTATTTAATAAATTTAGAATTTAATGAGATTAGAATTTGTTTATCATATATGTTAGGGTTTTTATTTTTTTTTATAGAATAAGATAAATTTATATTTATTATTTTATTTTTAAATGTTATGATATTGATATTTAAGTTGATAGGTTTTTTTGAATGAGTGAATCAGATATTTTTGTCTATTTTTTGTTAAGCCAATGACATTTGTCTAAATTTATATTGAAAATCAACCCAAGGTTGTTACAGCAACAAGGTATTTTAATCATTTTTTCCTCCCCTCCACCTATGAGATAGTCTCATTATATATGACATTTCTAGGTCTGTGAGGATGCATCTGGATAAGTCTCAGGGATGAGAGAAGTTGGGAAACTTCCTCAATTATTAACCCCAAGCCAACTCATGACATCCTAGGTCAAACTAATCATCTTGGGAAGGCTTTATTCTAGAAACTTAGAGCTCCACCATTTCGTGTACGAAGACATCCTATGTACTTTTAGGGGAAGGAGCAACATTTGGTGCAAATGTAAATATCCGGTCTTAATGGTATCAGAGCCAAGTTGGTTTGTTTCTCTATCTGTTTAGATGGATATAGTTGCATCTTCTCTTGTTGTAGCGGACCTGTATCGTGCCCCGAGAATCACTGAGTTTTAGGTCGCAACCAAAAGAGAATAGACCATTTGTTGTAGGTGGAAGGCAAGGCATTTAGGTGTACAACAAAACGGATTTAAATTTATCAAAAATAAACCAGGTAGAGATTGAAGCACCATCTCCTCTAGTTTCTCTTCGAGGCCGAAAGTGTTCTTATAGAGAAGCTTCGACTTTCGCTTCTATTATTTCTGTTTCTGAAACAGACTGACACCCAAACTGGCAAATCCCGCCAATTTTACCTGCTCAAGTATATAACATGACCTTTTATAAATATTTTGACTCTTCTTAGATTTGGCTTCATTCTGTTGACATAATTTTTACATCTCAAGATGAACCCACCCAAATCCCCTTGCTTGAAAAGTCACAGATCAACTTGGGAAAATCCCGAGATTTCAAATATTGACATTTACGCGAAATCCATTTTGGCCTGGACGCTCTCGTTCGACCATCCATGAATATCAATAGCCTTTACGTTGTGATAGATACTCATCATAACCAATTAGTCGATGCCATAATAGGAGGCTTTGTCAGCCCTATGCCCGACGACCCTACCTTTGGTACTGTCTATCCCAAGTATTATGTGTCATTAGATGACCCTTACATCTACGACCTTTTTCAAGCTTATATTCATCCCCAAGGTTTTGACATGAAACACCTATCTAAAATAACTCAGCTCAAAACTCTACCTTTTGTTCTCTTTGACAATGATAGCATGCCCCCACTACAGCCCCATATCCGTCACACTTCACAACTTATAAGTGAGGTGGAATCTAATTCCAGTAAATCTACAACTCCTATTACATTTGAATGGACTAAAATCCAATATCCTGAACTTTGGGAAGCTAAATATGAACAGTACCACCAATCAGCGTTACTGAAAGACAGCGAGAAGATTGCCAAAGCACGTCTGATTCCATTTAATGCTGCTACCCAATCCTTTCGGTTACCAACCCAAGTTCAAACACCTTTCGAGAGAAGGTTGCAGAGATGGTCCAAAACCATCCCGCAAGCTCTTCAATAGAGCTTACTATAGAACACCAAGGTCAGCACCAGCAGTGTCCTGCCTGCAATCATCAGATACAAAATATTAGTACTGCTACTAAGCTAGAAAGACCTCACATTCTCATGCTCACTTGGGTACCCCGAGAAGAAACAACTAAAACTGTCAAAGTTAGCATGGGAGAAGAATCCTACACTCCAGGAAGGAACTTGCCTTATATATATTTCTAACTGTTTGATGATGATGGTCAAAAAAAAGGGAATTCATCCCTTAGACCACAGTACTAGTAGCAACTGCGTCTAGCACTAACACTACACAACTTAACTATGAAAATCTCTAGCTTGACCTCAAGTCAAAGAACATTAATGATTTGCATAGTGACGTCCTTAAGGTTAAACAAGTAGTCTCTGAAGAAAATGAAATGTGCAAGAAGATTTTAGCAAGATTAGAATTGTTAGATCAAAAGATTGCTGGCATATCAATCCTTACAGAAACCAATACAAAGCTAGACCAAAGGCTGCCAGCTATATCTCAGGTTTTGTCCATAACTACCCTAATCATCAAGAAGTTAGGATCTAAGGTTTAGATCTGTGAATATTCTATTTTGGACAAACTATCAAAATCGGCTATGTTTACAGATAATCCCAAGGACAAGCTTAGGCGCACTTTCAACTTTAGCGTAGCTAGTCATAAGCTACCTATGTGGAAGTTTGGGATTCAAACAACCGAAGAAGAAGAGATCAAGGTAGCTACTCCGGTCATAGCATCCTTCTTGCAAGAGGGGCAAGAAAAGGGTCCTGCCCTTTCAAAAGAACATATAAATTAGTGCCTTGTTTATGTAAAGCAAGAACCAGGTATCCCTTTGCAGATTACCCAAGTTGGCAAAACATCCCGTCCCATATCAGTAACAACGACTGGAGTTTCAAATATGAGTGCGACCATCCAAGCTATGTTGCAAGAACCCATGTTTTTTCAAATTGCCAGCCTAAGATCGAAATGGAGAATGCAATGAGTCTCCTCAATAGTTGGGCAACAAAAAAAAAGACTGATGACGCACCCTTTCTCTCCGCAGCATTGCGAAACTCATTATCAATGGATTTTGTGGCTTATCACATACATGGTGTCATTACACCTCCACAGAAGCCCAAGAAACCATCCTTAGCCATAACAATCCTGTTGTTCAATTGCTCATTTTTCTATGTTCACAGTTTGTCAACCTTACAATTGAGGAAGATCCAGACCATTACAGTGAATTGTATATGTCTAATGAGTTAGGCAATCTTGGTCTTATGGAAGATTATTTTTGTCAAATGCAGGATTAGCTCATCCGATCCAATTCCCATGCTAATACAACATACCTCAAGAGGTATATCTAGAGTCTGCCTGGCATTCTTCCCACCGCTATCAACAAATATTTTGAAGACAAACATCGTTCTCTGTCAGGCATGACCTTAGTAATGGTCCATGGCCACATCAAGAAAGTAATTGAAGAACATTGTTTAGCTAAACATGTTATGACTGACTTCAAGGAGTACAGGTAAATATTTTCAAATAAGATTTGCACAATAGTTGGCCAGATGCCCAACTGGGGTAAGGGACCCTTCAATCATGACCCCAAATGCTCTTGTAAATCCAAATATCCACACAAGAAACATTGGTCCTCAGAGTAAGTTTTAGCCAGAAACTTACAAGAAGCTATATCAGCTTAGAAAGAATCCTTTCTAGAATAAACGACCATTCCTTCGATACCGAAAGACTCTGAATAAATCAGTTTGATGTTTTATTTTCAATAAGGAAGGTCATTGGGCAAACAAATGTCCACAAAAAGCATAGAAGTCAAAGCTAGCAACACCATTCAAAGATACCTTAGAACCTACTATGTGGGTTCCGTTCTACTGTGATTATGTTGAAGACCCTACTGGAGAAATTTATTATCCAGAAGATGATTCCAAGGTAGAAGAAGAATATTGAAACCTCGTTCCCGGTTTCCATGGAAGTTTTGACCATGAAGATAGTTTGTAGTCCTACCGCTTTTGTATGTTTTCTATGCCTAACAAGAAGCTTGCAGACTTGAGGCAAAAGCACTAGCAAACACTACCATGGAACATAAATCTTCGCATGAACACTCATGATGAGATCAAAATAATCGAGGCCGCCATGAGCACTTTAAACCATCCAGAACTTCATTCATCCAGCAGATGATGACCAAACAAAATGAGAAAGAGATAGCCTATTCTGTTGCCTCCCACTGGCATCCGGCTGAGTTATACGTTGACCATCCAGCCAAGCATTCAGAGCGACAACTTGTCAGAGGCACATCCATGTGTATGCAAATCCATGACAAGGACGAAAAGATCAGATCCCTTTCCGTAGAAATCCAGGTGCTCAAAGCACAATTGCATTAGCACGAGAAAGAAGTTGTTGAATCCTCTGATGATGATTTCAACCATCTAGCAATTAGGTCTCTAGACAGTCCAAAACAATCTTCCCTTGTCTCTCTTGCACCAGATTATGCCCAACAGCCTAATTCCCCTTATTTGTCTGCACTTTATCTTGGGAAGTATCTCTCTCTCGCCAGTCGACATAAATTATATATTCCTCTTACCTTTTTTCCCCCTAATTGTAAACCATATTCCTTAGATTGTTTACTTTATTCGGGCGCTCAACTTAATTTAGCTCGCCATATTTCTATTCCCCCTTTCTACTGGGAGAAATCAATGGAAGGTAGTGTCAACATCACTGGTTCAATGTTTTCTCTCCCACATCAGGTAATTGATTTCCTTGTGTCCATCCAAGGCCATCCAGTTCAATGTACATTCCTCGAACTTGATGACATCTCGACCAACATTATGTTAGGTTCTAAATTATTTACCCGTTGTTCTCCCATTTTGTTGGGTCCCTATAATACTAGTGATTACCCCATTACTATTGTAGTTATACCCCTTATTTATATTGTTGTGCCCCTATTACCCCCATATTATTATTTCTGTACCCCATAGAATCCCTCTATTGTTATTTTTGTGGCTTTATATTATTATTGTTAGGTCGGCTGGATTATATTGTGACTCCTTAGACTCCTATATATAGAAAGGAGGTTTTGTCATTTGTATCATCCAAGAATTGTTCATTTATGTAATGTAAAGGAGGTTGCCCCCTCGAAGAGGCTGAATTCTAAGGCGTTGATCTATCTTTTCTATCTTTTCTTGAGCTGGTTTCATAACATTTGGTATCAGAGCTTTGGATTCTAGGGTTTCGCTGCTCCAAACAGGTCATCGTGGCATTTTCGCTATAACTTTTTTTCTGTGACGTTTCAGAAGTCGCAAAAAAAACCCATTTGAGAAGAATTGGCGCTGAACCTTGGGTCCGAATTTCAGAGCTTTTCGCGCGATATTTTCGGAGATATGATCTGAGGAAGTTGGTCTTTTTGCAGACTCCTGAATTACATTCAAAACAGGTGACCTGGGGAAAATCGTCATAACTTTCTCTCTGAGGATCGGATTGAAATTTCGTAAAAAGGTACAGAAAGAGGACGGACTGTAGTTTCTTGTGGGTGTTGTTTAGATCCAAAGGTTGAAACAGTGACTCGTGGCACGTCGTACAAGTTCGCTCTACTGAACTAGTCTATAATCAAGTCACTGTGGGAGATTTCACATAACTCTTCCTTGGAGAATCCAATTTGGGTCAGACTTGTGGCATTGGAAAGAGGACACAGAGAGCTACTACAGGTCACAAATTCAGAACTAGATGACTGGAAAGTACAGAGATACATCAGAACCAATATCGAGCTCCTACAAAGTGAAAAAAGGTGTGTAGATTTTTTTAAATTTTTGCTTAAGCTTGGTTTGAAAATTTATTTTGAAGGAATTCAAAGGGCATAGTAAAGCATTATTATCGGTAACTGATGCCCCGAGGAAAGAAAATGCAAACACCTAGTAAGGAACCTGAAAGCTCTAGCATGACTCATGAAGAAGAGGAAGAAATGCTACATGATATATCAAAATTACAAGAACAAGTGCAACAAATGTCACGCTCACAAAAGTTAACAGATGCTAAGATAAATGGCGTGGAAGCTAAGATGAATGGCATGGAAGCTAAGATGGACAATTTGAAGATAGATTTGAACACAAATTTGAAGACAGGCATGGCAGATTTGAAGATAGATTTGACTAATTTTCTACAAGAAATACTTACTAATGGTGAAAAGGTAGTAAAGGAAACTCATGATGAGAACAAAAGAAATGTTAATCATGATTCCATAGACACTAATGTTGGATCGAAGAATCACCACATTCCAAAAATCGATATGAGGAAGTTTGATGGCAAGGATCCCGCCACATGGATATTACAGATGGAGCAATTCTTCGATCTCAATAATGTGCAAAACACACAAAAGGTACGTATGGCAACTTTATATTTGGAACCAAATCAGTTTGTATGGTATCAATGGCTTTGTTCTCGTAAACAATTTATCACTTGGGCAATTTTTACGGAAGAATTGATAGCACATTATGAGGATACAAAAAGCAACACTTTTTTTAGCCAATTGATAAGTCTCAAACAAAAGGGTTCAATAATGGAGCACATTGAGGAGTTCCAAAAATTGAACATAAGGGTAAAAGATATTCCAGAGGAGCATAGGATTGATGTGTTCATAGGGTCTTTAAAGGATAATATCCAACATGATGTGCGCCTTTGGGAACCTGATTCATTAGAGAAGGCATTCAGGTTAGCAAGAAAAATGGAAAGCAAAATTATGGCAACTAGGAAGCATACCATTCACAACTATAAAGACGGAAGTGTTGTTGCCCATAGTCTTCCACAACCTACAAGGTTGACACCACAACAATTGGAAGAAAAAAGAGCAAAAGGGCTTTGTTACAATTGTGATAGCAAATACACAAAAGGTCATAAGTGTGCTGAGAAGAAATTATTCTACATAGATTGTGAAGAGGAAGAAGAAAAGGAGCAAGAAAGGTCAAAAGAAGAGGATATATTCCAGGAACAAAGCCTAGATGAAGAACAAATAAATCCGACCATATCTTGTAATGCATTGGCGGGAATTACCACTCCTCAAACCATCAAGATAGAAGGACAAATCAAGAAGAAAAAGGTAATAGTGTTGATTGATTCAGGAAGCACCCACAATTTTATTCATTGTAGGGTAGCAAAAGAATTGAATTGCTTCCTATATCCAGCACCAGAGTGTCAAGTGATGATTGCAAATGGAGGAACAATAAATTGTTCTGGAAAGTGCCATAATATCAAGCTATCCATGGGAGAATATGTATTGACTAGCCCAATGCTTTCCATTCCAATGGGAGGTGCTGATGTTGTACTAGGAGTCCAATGGCTACAATCCTTGGGTACAATAGCTTTTAATTTTCAAGAACTTTTCATGAAATTTTCTGTGGAAGGAAAGGAAGTTGAATTAAGGGGTATTGCAGGGAAACCAGGAAAGATAATCAGCTCTAATGGCATGACAAAGCTTCTAAAAAAGGAGCAAAGAGGTGTAATTGCACAATTATGTTCGCTAGATGTTTCCACATTGGAATCATCTATTTCTCCAGATCTCCAAAAAGTCCTGGACAATCATTCCAAGGTATTTGAGACTCCCAAAGGTCTCCCACCTATGCGTGATCATGATCATGCTATTCATCTGATTCCAGGAAGTGTTCCTCCAAACATCAGGCCGTACAGATATCCCTATGTCCAAAAAAGTGAAATTGAACGTATGGTTGCAGAAATGCTAGAGGCTGGTATAATTCAACCGAGTCAAAGTTCTTTCTCAGCTCCAGTAGTATTGGTGCACAAGAAGGATGGATCATGGCGCATGTGTCCAGATTATAGGGAGCTCAACAAGCTCACTATTAAAGATAAGTTCCCCATTCCTGTCATTGATGAATTACTGGATGAATTGCATGGATCAATTTACTTCACCAAGTTGGATCTTCGTTCGGGATATCATCAAATCAGAATGAAGATTGAAGACATTCCGAAAACGGCATTTAGAACTCATGAGGGTCATTATGAATTTTTGGTCATGCCTTTTGGCCTTACCAATGCACCTTCAACATTTCAAGGTTTGATGAATTCAATTTTCAAACCATTCCTTAGAAAATTTGTGTTAGTATTTTTTGATGATATACTAATCTACAGCAAGTCTTGGAAGGATCATGTTGAACATGTTGACAGGGTGCTACAACTATTGGAGGAGAAACAATTATATGCAAAAAGATCCAAATGTTTCTTTGGAGTCCAGGAGGTGGAATATTTGGGTCATATTGTATCTCATGAAGGAGTTAAGGTAGACCCTAGCAAAATTAAAGCCATTAAGGAATGGAAAATCCCCACATCCATAAAGCATCTGCGAGGATTTCTTGGGTTGACAGGGTATTATCGCAAGTTTGTTAAGAATTATGGGAGAATAGCAGCACCTCTAACAACATTATTGAAGAAAGATTCATTTTCATGGACTCCGGAAGCAACAAAGGCCTTTGAACATCTTAAAGAGGCAATGTGCCAAGCACCGGTCTTAGCTACACCGGACTTCACAAAAACCTTTATTGTGGAATGTGATGCTTCAGGAAATGGAATTGGTGCTGTTCTAATGCAAGATGAAAGACCCATTGCTTTTGAAAGTCGTCCAATCAAGGGAAAGTTTTTAAGCAAAGCTATTTATGAGAAGGAAATGTTGGCAATACTCCATGCACTTAAGAAATGGCGACCCTACCTAATGGGAAGACACTTCAAGGTAAAAACGGATCATGATAGCCTTAAATACTTTTTAGAACAAAGATTATCCTCTGAAGAGCAACAAAAGTGGGTCACAAAGATGTTGGGTTATGACTTTGAAATCATCTACAAAAAAGGGAAGCAAAATGTGGTGGCAGATGCACTCTCAAGAAAGGATGAGGATGTGGAAGCATTGTTGTGTGCCATTTCTATTATCCAACCAGATTGGATAAACGAAGCAAGGGAGGAATGGAAGAATGACGAAGAAGTGTGGGCACTTATTCGAAAGCTACAACAAGATTCCAGTACTTCTGATACATTTAGCTGGCAAAATGATTCGTTATGGTACAAAGATCGCTTATACCTCTGTAAGAATTCCCAGCTAAAACAAAAGATTCTTATGGAATTGCACACTTCTCCCTTAGGAGGGCACTCAGGATTTTTAAAAACTTACCACAGGGTTAAGAAGGAATTTTTTTGGGATGGCCTTAAATCAGATATTCAAAAGTTTGTGGCGGAATGTTTGGTTTGCCAACAAAATAAAGTTGAAACAATTAAGACACCGGGTCTATTACAACCTTTATCCATTCCAAGCCAACGTTGGGAGGAGGTTTCAATGGATTTTATCACAGGTTTACCCAAGTCTGAGGGAAAGAGTGTCATCATGGTGGTAGTTGACAGACTTACCAAGTATGCACACTTTTGTGCATTATCACATCCATTTAAAGCCAGTACAGTTTCTACTGCATTTATGGAAACAGTTCAAAAGCTACATGGAAACCCAAAGATTATTGTAAGTGACAGAGATCCCATTTTCACTGGAAATTTTTGGACAGAATTATTTTCTTGTCTTGGTACTCAGTTAGCTCATAGCTCATCTTATCATCCTCAATCTGATGGGCAAACTGAGATAGTAAACAAATGTTTGGAAGGATATCTTCGTTGCTTTGTATCTGATAAACAGACACAATGGGTCAAATGGTTGCCTCTGGCTGAATGGTGGTATAACACTTCCTTCCATACAGCAACAAAAATGACCCCATTTATGGCACTTTATGGGTATCAACCACCATCCATCACATCATATTTAAGAGAAAATTCTAAGGTTCAGGCAGTGGAACATCACATCGAACATCAACAACAAGTCCTCCAACTCTTAAAGGATAACCTCGTGTTGGCACAAAATAGAATGAAACAACAGGCAGATCAACATCGCAGTGAAAGAAGTTTTGATGTAGGTGATTGGGTATTCCTACGGCTACAACCATATAAGCAAATGTCCCTAAAGCAAGCTAAGAAGGATAATAAATTATCACCAAAGTATTATGGTCCGTACAAGGTGTTGCAAAAGATTGGTACTATGGCATACAAATTGGAGCTTCCTGCAGCTTCTCGATTGCACCCAGTTTTCCATGTTTCATGTTTAAAGAAGGTTATAGGCGACAAGCTCCCAGTTCAAACAATATTGCCAGAACTTGACGAGGAAGGAAAAATTATATTGGAACCGGAAGCAGTCACAGAAACAAGAACTCGACAGCTACGAAATCGATCAATTTCAGAGTATCTTATCAAGTGGAAGAACTTATCCGCTGAAGATTCCACATGGGAGGATGAGAATTTTATGCAGAAGTATCCAGAACTACTCAAGCGTTGAGGACAACACTTTTTTGAAGGAGAGGGGCATGTTGGGTCCCTATAATACTAGTGATTACCCCATTACTATTGTAGTTATACCCCTTATTTATATTGTTGTGCCCCTATTACCCCCATATTGTTATTTCTGTGCCCCATAGAATCCCTCTATTGTTATTTTTGTGGCTTTATATTATTATTGTTAGGTCGGCTGGATTATATTGTGACTCCTTAGACTCCTATATATAGAAAGGAGGTTTTGTCATTTGTATCATCCAAGAATTGTTCATTTATGTAATGTAAAGGAGGTTGCCCCCTCGAAGAGGCTGAATTCTAAGGCGTTGATCTATCTTTTCTTGAGCTGGTTTCATAACACATTTCTATTGACTACCACCAACTCATATTTTCCATGACTATTTCTCGTAAGTCTGTATAGATTCCTCTCAAAACTTCTTATACATTCTTCGTCCCTCACAAGCAAAAACTAGAACATCCAAAGCCTACATAAGTCTAGGAAAAAGCAAGAATCATTTCTTTCGCCACAACTCATCATCAATATTATTTAAAAGAAATTTCTGAAAAGAATATCCAACAATGTACTTCGGATATCCCCAATGCCTTTTGGGCACAAGAAAAGTATGTGATCTATCTACCATATGCAGATGATATACAGATCAGACCACATAAAGCATCAGCTACTCTGATGAGTCCAACCAAGTTGGATTACCGCCAGAAAAAGATTATAGATCTCTTAGACAAGGGCCTAATCGAACCAACCAAGAGCCCATGGGTGTATCGAGCATTCTATGTCAACAAGCATTCAAAGATCAAAAGAGGCCAACCTTGCATGGTGATCAACTACAAGCCCTTAAATGCAGTGTTAAAAAATATGGCATATCCTCTTCCAAATCAAGCAACGCTTCTCCAAAAACTGAAAGGATGTAACATATTCATCAAGTTTGATCTTAAATCAGGTTTCTACCAAATTGGAATAGCTGCTAAAGATCGTTATAAAATGGCCTTCGTTGTCCCACATAGACAGTATCAATGGAAGGTAATGCCTTTTGCTTTAAAGAATGCTCCTAGTGAATTTTAAAAAAGAATGGAAGATGTTTTCTGTGGCATAGATTGGTTAATTATATACATAGATGATTATCTTGTCTGTTCCGAGAATATCCAAGAACATCAGAAACATCTCCAAATATTTTGTGAGCATTGTGTTAAACATGGATTAGCTTTGTCAAAATCCAAGATTGGGATTGGAGTAACATATGTAAGTTTCTTAGTATTGAAGATTGCTAATGGTAGTATCGCACTGCAAGATCATGTTCTTCTAAACCTGCAAAATTTTTTAGAGCAAATCCTAGACAAGACCCAGCTGCAACGATTCCTAGACAGTTTGAATTATATCAGATGTTTCTATAAAGGACAAGCCCAAGATATAGTTTTCCTGCAACAAAGATTAAAGAAGGCACTAATCCCATGGAATCAAGCCATGACCGAGGCTGTGAAATCCATCAAGGAGAAAGTCCAGAACCTTCCTCCTCTCAAGCTCTTGACAAATGAAGGATTTTATGTCCTTGAAACATATGCATCAAATTCTGCACGGGGAGGCATTCTTCTTGAACGCATAAATGGAACTGAAGAGATTTGTGCCTACACCACAAGAACCTTTCATGGAGTTGAACTCAATTATCCTTTAAGCGATAAAGAAGTATTTGCAGTCAAGAAAAGTATATCTCATTTCAGGCTTTATTTAAAACCTGTTAAATTCTTAGTCTGAACCAATCTCAAAATCATGTTGGGCATGATAAAAGCAAACCGTGAACTTGTTGATATTAACGTTCGCATCATGCGATGGGTAGTCTAGTTAGACCATTATGAATTTGGTATTGAACATAAGCTCGAATACCTCAACTGCATGGTAGACCTTCTCGCACATAAAGCAGTGGACCCTCAGCTTAAAGAAGAAGCAGTAGTGGGCCCGTAATAATGTGTCTGATTTTGTCCCCATATGTCGAAAGACTTTAAGGGTTGAGATAATGCAAGTTGTCCACTTGCACCCGAATCTTTACTTTTAACCGGCACTCACTGGTGATGTAATAGCCGGACGACGGATATGAATATTATAAATGAGTGGCTACATCCCTCATAAAATTCAATCTAATTTGTTCTAGTCCTTGAGAAATTAATCGGAATTCTCTTCTCCTCTTCTTCATAAGAGTGATGCTAGATTGCGCCTGTAGTGTCATGCTCAGTGCAATTAAAGTATCAGTGACTCGCAAAGACTAGAGTCTGTAAGTGTTATTTGCTGTTGGAATATAAGGAGAAACGTTTGGTGCAAATGTAAAGATCTAGTCTTAATAATGAGCGACATGATGCACACTAGCATGGAGAAATGATATACATGAAGACAAAAGGTTGGGGGCTACAGGTTGTCTAGATAGGCACAAAAAGGATGGAAATGAATGCATTCAAGATAGAAACTAAGTTAAGTTGAACTAAGAATCCTTTAACTATAATGGAGTGGAAAATAGGTTTATAGTTATAAAATATTTGGATTGTGAAATAAGAGATGGTTTTTGGGCATGTGGTATTGATGAGCCATGGTATTGGCCCATGGTATTGTAACAAAGTCTATTTACAAATTAATAGTATCCATGGTAAAGTGGGATGAATATCTATGGTTAAAAAGTTTGCTATATTGTAAGTATTAAGTTTTTATGTGCTTATTAATGAAATTTAAATATGGTTACAAAATTATTATTTTAATTTATATGGCAAAATGGATTTTAATTTATAGCTACTATTTATATCTTATGTGGTTTAATGGGATAGTGGGTTTAGATATATATCACAATTAGTTATAATTTTTTTTTTCTTTTAGATTTAACTAACAAAATGTTATAAAATTAAATTGAAATAAAATATTTATAAAATATTTTGATTTTGAAATGAGAGATGGTTTTTTGGCATGTGGTATTGATGAGCTATGGTATATGCCCATGGTTTTGTAACAAAGTCTATTTACAAGTTAATAATATCTATAGTAAAGTGGGTGTGAATATCCTCGGTTAAATTTATTTTTATATTTTAAGTTTATCGTAAGCATTAAAGTTTTAATATGCTTACTAATTAAATTTATATATATTACACAATCAGTATTTTAAGATATCAAGTAAAATGGATTTTACCTTATAGCTACTACTTATATGTTATATATTTTAATTTGGTATGTATATTATGACTTTCTTTTATTTAAAATGTTATTTGTAATTTTATTAATAAAAAAATTACAATTAACAAATTGAATTTTATTTTTTTAGCTTTTTATAGACACTACAACATCTGCCCCATATTGGGCTTTATATTACTTTTGACCTTTTCTTATTAGTTAATTTGGCCTGCATATAAATTTTTACAAATTTTTTATGCCTTATAAATTGAACATATTAATATAAATTGAGCATATTGAGCCTACATGTAAAAATGCTGACAAACTTTCTACATCACACCATTGGGCTGTAAAGTGCTCTTCGACATAATCACCCCTTGGTTCTCATAGTTTGATGCCACATCTATGGTCATATCAATCATGCCAAGTGCTCTTCGACATAATCACCCCTTGGTTCTCATAGTTTGATGCCACATCTATGGTCATATCAATCATGCCAGTATGGGTGAGGTTTGCAAACCTCCCTCTTCCCTTCTAACATGAGCAAGTCCATGAAGATATTGGAAACACTTTAGGAAAACTAAAAAAAAATACCTAGAAAGATTAGAGAAAGACGTCTTCACTTTTGCTAGAATATGTGTGGAGATAGATCTTAGCAAAGGGCTATCATATCACATAATATTGAAACACAACAACTTACAATGGTCATTTGCAGAATATATGTCCACATGCTAAGAATTAAAAAAAATAGAAGCAGTCCACTATTTTTTTCGTTTTCAAAAACATATTTTATAAAATTAAATTATAAAAAAATAGATTTTTTTAAATCATTATACTTAATATATTTAAATATATAAATATAATATTATTTCAACTATATTAACTTACACAGTTAAGATAAATGGTTGCTATTTTCTTTATTATATAACATTAAATTTTTTGAATTATATTTAATTTTAATTAAAAATAATAAATAATAAAATTTATTTATTTATCCCTTAATTTTAATTAAAAATTTTCGCTTAAAAAGCTAACTGCACCGCTATCCCAAAAATTAGGTTTTAGATTAAATATCCATGTCTATAGCGTCAAGGAATCATCTTGAATCTTTTAATCCAATGATGAATGAAATTAAAAAGATCTCCATTACTACTCGATCGTAACGTGCAACATGAGAGAGGACGCTCACTTTCAATTTGAACTCAAATGATTTTAGTGTGAAAGCACAACTTTAATTGGTGTGAAAGTGGGTTCTAAAAGGTCAACATTACACACATCACCTTACAATCATGGCCCAAGTATGGATTGACCATCTCTAAATTATTTTATTATTATCATATTTGTTACTCGGTCATGAGTTGTTGGAGAACTTCTCCGTTATTATTCCCTAAAATAGGGAAGAATACACGTGGAAAAAATAACGGAATGTTGACGGAGTGTTTTAAAAACCGATTGAGGATATATATTATATATATATTTATGAGGAGGATCTCAATTTAAGGAAAATAAAGTTGTGTGATAAAGCAAGGGCGTGGAAGAAAACAATTGGAGATACAGGACTTGCTGATGGAGGTGTCTACAGTTTTTGACATTTTGGGAGTCCAATCATAAAGCTGTACCGTTGAACAAAATCAACCACACAATTGGCATTTGCATCATTTTTCACGTTCCAAATCTGTTTTGGGTCCACATGAGCCGAATCTGTCCACTGAAAAGGACAACACACTTGACGTTCCGAACACGCCTGGTGCCTGTTCTTTGCGGTGGGTAGTAATATTCCTGAGAAGCTTCTAGAGATGCCCACACGGCATCCAAGATCCAGCGAAACTGCGTAGGAAGGAGTTTTGGAGAAGCGTTAAACGGAAGCAACCCATCTGCCCTTTAAATCCACCATAACACACTCATCATCAGGAATCACAGCTCAAGAATTCGTATCTGATTTAGCTCCTCTGGCTTGCAACCGATTTTCACTTTACTTCGTCTCGGATTGCAGTTTGCCCAGGTGCTGTCCTTAGGGTTTGGTGGTCGTTAGGGTTTTCGTTTCAAGATTGTATTCTCCCTGCAAAGTCAGTCTGGTAATGGCGATTCCGAAGACGACGGTAACAACTGATAGGAAGTGGCTGGAAATCGCCCCTCCCCGGAGAGTATGTGTGGGAAGACGTCGGCCCTTGGAGAAAACACTGCGGCCAATCGCAGAAGAGCGCAGTCTCAGTAATGGCGAGCTCCTGGATGGCCTTTACCCTACTTTTCCTGCTGTCAGTGGCTTCAGGGCGGAGGGCGATAATGAAAGATTTGCGTCAGCGGAGTGTTAAAGGTTTTCTCTTCAGGTCCCGTAATCTTTTTGGAAGTCTTGAAAATCAGGGAGCTGTTTATGGGAATCGATGCGTGATCTGGATAATCCCTGTAACGGACTTATTCCTTTGTAATCGGAAGTCTTGAAAATCAGGGAGCTGTTTATGGGAATCGATGCGTGATCTGTACAATCCCTGTAACGGACTGCTTCTTCTGTAATTACCCAAATCTGTGATATATTTTTTACTCTTACGAAATTACGAAAATATGTTCAGAAATGGATGGATTTGTGTTCTGAAAGGGTTAGGCTCATTTCCGCTGACATCTGTATGATTGGCATTATTTGAAGATTAAATTCGGGTTTAATCATCAGGCCATAAAATTATTAATATCTTCCAGATCCACAATTTTGTGCAACATCCATTTTGGAAATTTCGACTCATGGCTGGCGCAGCAGAGGATTTAGGCTTAAATGTTTGTAACTGGAATGCACTTTTGGGAAATTAACCTCTTAATTTAATTTCCAGTTTTGATGTTAGCTTTCTAAAATAAGTCTGCTTTAGCTGTACATAAAATCTTTTTTCAGGATTATAATTATCTCACATAAAGTTATCATTAAATCTTCCCAACGACCAATGCTATACATCATTAACAAAAACTTTCTAAAATTTTCGCTGTGTGCAGAGCTGCACACATCCCTAATGAAACCTGGCGACAGCAACGTCTCTTTACGCATCTCAACATGACCCACAATGTTCACTGTATGCAGAGCATATCTCTAATGAAACCTGGCGACTCTTTACGCATCTCAACATGGCCCGCAATGTTTATTGACAAAAACTTTCTAAAATTTTCATTGTGTGCAGAGCATATCTCTAATGAAACCTGGCGACAGAAACGTCTCTTTACGCATCTCAACATGGCCCACAATGTTTGGAGCCACTTTGCTCATAGCATATAACGTATAAAAGCTATTTGAATTAATTATGGGTTATCTTTTAAAAAAACTGAAATAAATGTATTATGGATTATTTTTTATAAAATGTATATTATTTGTATTCCTAACTAAAATAGATCCATGTTTGAGGTCAAGAGGGATTAAGGTAGATCCATGTACAAGTCCAAGAGGGATTATGGGAAAGGATTAAGAGGAATTCCACAAAAGTATATTCATTAAAATGTACTGTTGTAATGAAATCATTTCAATTTTTTAATTAATTGTTAAGTGGTTTTTGTATTGTATTTAATCAATTTAGAATTAAATTAGATTAGAATTTATTTATAATATATGTTAGGGTTTTTATTTTTTTTATAAAATAATATAAATTTATATTTATTATTTTATTTTTAAAATTTAATGATATTGATGTTTAGGTTGATAGGCTTTTTTTTTGAATGAGTGAATCAAATATTTTTGTCTACCTTTTTGTTAAGCCAATGACATTTCTCTAAATTTACTTTGAAAATCACACCAAGGTTGTTACAACAACAAGGTATTTTAATCATTTTTTCCTCCCCTCCACTTATAAGATAGTCTTATTATATATGTCATTTCTAGGTCTGTGAGGATGCATCTGGAGAAGTCTTAGGGATGAGAGAAGTTGAGAAACTTCCTCAATTATTAACCCCAAGCCAACTCATGACATCCTAGGTCAAACTAATCATCTTGGGAAGGCTTCATTCTAGAAACTTAGAGCTCCACCATTTCTTGTAAGAAGACATCCTATGTACTTTTAGGGGAAGGAGCAACGTTTGGTGCAAATGTAAAGATCCGGTCTTAATGGTATCAGAGCCAAGTTGGTTTGTTTCTCTACCTGTTTAGTTGGATATAGTTGCATCTTCTCTTGTTGTAGCGGACCCGTATCGTGCCCCGAGAATCATTGAGTTTTAGGTCACAACCAAAAGAGAATAGGCCATTTTTTGTAGGTGGAAGGCAAGGCATTTACGTGTACAACAAAATGGATTCAAATTTATCAAAAATAACCCTGATAGAGATTGAAGCACCGTCTCCTCTGGTTTCTCTTCGAGCCCGAAAGTGTTCTTATAGAGAAGCTTTGACTTTTGCTTCTATTATTTTTGTTTCTGAAACAGAACGAGACCCAAACTGGCAAATCCCGCCAATTTTACCTGCTCAAGTATATAACATGCCCTTTTATAAATATTTTGCCCCTTCTCAAATGCGGCTTCATTCTGTTGACATAAGTTTTACATCTCAAGATGAACCCGCCCAAATCCCCTTGCTTGAAAAGTCAGATCAACTCGGGAAAATCCCACGATTTCAAATATTGCCATTTGCGCTAAATCCATTTTGGGCTGGACGCTCTCGTTCGACCATCCATGAATATCAATAGCCTTTGCGTTGTGATAGATACTCAGCGTAAGCAATTAGCCGATGCCATAATAGGAGGCTTTGTCAGCCCTATGCTTGACGGCCCTACCTTTGGTACTGTCTATCCCAAGTATTATGTGTCATTAGATGACCCTTACATCTACGACCTTCTTCAAGCTTATATTCATCCCCAAGGTTTTGACATGAAACGCCTATCTAAAATAATTCAACTCAAAACTCTGACTTTTGTTCTCTTTGACAATGATAGCATGCCCCCACTACAGCGCCATATCCGTCATACTTCGCAACTTATAAGTGAGGTGGAATCTGATTCCAGTAAATCTACAACTCCTATTACATTTGAATGGACTAAAATCCAATATCTTGAACTTTGGGAAGCTAAATATGAATAGTACCACCAATCAGCCTTACTGAAAGACAGCGAGAATATTTCCAAAGCATGCCTGATTCCATTTAATGCTTCTACCCAATCCTTCCGGTTACCAACCCAAGTTCAAACACCTTTTGAGAGAAGGTTGCAGAGATGGTCCAAAACCATCCTACAAGCTCTTCAATAGAGCTTACTATAGAACACCAAGGTCAGCACCAGCAGTGTCCTGCCTGCAATCAGCTGATACAAAATATTAGTACTGCTACTAAGCTAGAAAGACCTCACATTCTCATGCTCACTTGGGTACCTCGAGAAGAAACAACTAAAACTGTCAAAGTTAGCATGGGAGAAGAATCCTACACTCTAGGAAGGAACTTGCCTTATATATATTTCTAACAGTTTCATGACGATGGTCAAAAGAAAAGGGA
The DNA here is from genome assembly GCA_031772625.1 of Pinus tabuliformis. Lineage (NCBI taxonomy): Eukaryota > Viridiplantae > Streptophyta > Pinopsida > Pinales > Pinaceae > Pinus > Pinus tabuliformis. Next base: position 1,651,852,240 of record CM062817.1, on the reverse strand, counting down.
ATTCATCCCTTACACCATAGTACCAGCAGCCACTACGTCTAGTACTAACACTGCACAACTTAACTATGAAAATCTCTAGCTCGATCTCAAGTCAAAGAACATTAATGATTTGCATAGTGACGTCATTAAGGTTAAACAAGTAGTCTCTGAAGAAAATGAAATGTGCAAGAAGATTTTAGCAAGATTAGAACTGTTAGATCACAAGATAGCTGGCATATCAGTCCTTATAGAAACCAATACAAAGCTAGACCAAACGCTGCCAGCTATATCTCAGGTTTTGTCCATAACTACCCCAATCATCAAGAAGTTAGGATCTAAGGTTTAGATCCGTGACTATTCTATTTTGGACAAACCATCAAAGTCGGCTATGTTTACAGATAATCCCAAGAACAAGCTTAGGCACACTTTCAACTTTAGCGTAGCTAGTCATAGGCTACCTATGTGGAAGTTTGGGATTCAAACAACCGAAGAAGAAGAGATCAAGGTAGCTACTTCGGTCATAGCATCCTTCTTGCAACAGGGGCAAGAAAATTGTCCTGCCCTTTCAAAGGAACAAATAAATAAGTTCCTTGTTTATGTAAAGCAAGAACCAGGTATCCCTTTTCGGATAACCCAAGTTGGCAAAACATCCCTCCCATATCAGTAACAACGACTGGAGTTTCAACTATGAGTGCGACCATCCAAGCTATGCTGCAAGAACCCATGTTTTTTCCACATTGCCAGCCTAAGATCGAAATGGAGAACGCAATGAGTCTCCTCAATAGTTGGGCAACAAAAAAAAATATTGATGACCACACCCTTTCTCTTTGTAGCATTGCAAAACTCATTATCAATGGATTTTGTGGCTTAGCACATACATGGTGGCATTACACCTCCACAAAAGCCCAAGAAGCCATCCTTAGCCATAACAATCCTGTTGTTCAGTTGCTCATTTATTTACGTGCACAGCTTGTCAACCTTACAATTGAGGAAGATCCAGACCATTACAGTGAATTGTATATGTCTAACGAGTTAGGCAATCTTGGTCTTATGGAAGATTATTTTTGTCAAATGCAGGATTAGCTTATCCGATCCAATTCCTATGCTAATACAACATACCTCAAGAGGTATGTCCAAAGTATGCCCGTCGTTCTTCCCACCGCTATCAACAAATATTTTGAAGAAAAACATCTTTCTCTGTGAGGCATGACCTTAGTAATGGTCCATGGCCACATCAAGAAAGTCATTGAACAACAATGTTTTGCTAAACATGTTATGATTGACTTCAAGGAGTACAAGTAAATATTTTCAAATAAGATTTGCACAATAGTTGGCAAGATGCCCCACTGGGGTAAGGGACCCTTCAATCGCGACCCCAAATGCTCTTGTAAATCCAAATATCCACACAAGAAACATTGATCCTCAGAGTAAGTTTCAGCGAGAAGCTTACAAGAAGCCATATCAGCCTGGAAAGAAGCCTTTCTAGAATAAATGACCATTCCTTCGATACCGAAAGACTCTGAATAAATCAGTTTGATGTTTTATTTTCAATAAGGAAGGTCATTGGGCAAACAAATGTCCACAAAAAGCATAGAAGCCAAAGCTAGAAACTCTATTCATAGATACCTTAGAACCTACTATGTGGGATCCGTTCTACTGTGATTATGATGAAGACCCTACTGGAGAAATTTATTATCCAGAGGATGATTCCAAGGTAGAAGAAGAAGATTGAAACCTCGTTCCCAATTTCCATGGAAGTTCTGACCATGAAGATAGTTTGTAGTCCTACCGCTTTTGTATGTTTTCTATGCCTAACAAGAAGCTTGCAGAGTTGAGGCAAAAGCTCAAGCAAACACTACCATGGAAGATAAATCTTCGCATGAACATTCATGATGAGATCAAAATAATCGACGTCGCCATGAGCACTTTAAACCATTCAGAACTTCATTCATCTAGCCAGATGATGACCAAACAAAAGGAGAAGGAGATAACCTATTCTGTTGCCTCCTACTGGTATCTAGCTGAGTTATACGTTGACCATCCAGCGAAGCATCCAGAGCGACAACTTGTCAAGCATGCTTCATGCACATCCATGCGTATGCAAATCCATGACAAGGAAGAAAAGATCAGATCCCTTTTTGTAGAAATCCAGGTGCTCAAAGAACAATTGCACTAGCACGAGAAAGAAGTTGCTAAATCCTCTAATGATGATTTCGACCATCTAGCAACTAGGGCTCTAGACAGTCCAAAACAATCTTCCCTTGTCTCTCCTGCACGAAATTATGCCCAACAGCCTGATTCACTTGATTTGTATGCACTTTATCCTGGGAAGTATCTCTCTCTCGCCAATCAACATAAATTATATATTCCTCTTACCTTTTGTCCCCTTAATTGTAAACCATATTCCTTAGATTGTTTACTTTATTCGGGCGCTCAACTTAATTTAGCTTGCCATCTTTCTATTCCCCCTTTCTACTGGGAGAAATCAATGGAGGGCAGTGCCAACATTACTGGCTCAATGTTTTCTCTCCCACATCAGGTAATTGATTTCCCTGTGTCCATCCAAGACCATCCAGTTCAATGTACATTCCTCGAACTTGATGACATCTCAACCAACATTATTTTAGGTTCTAAATTCTTTACCCGTTGGTCTCCCATTTCTATTGACTACCACCAACTCATATTTTCCATGACTATTTCTCGTAAGTCTGTACAGATTCCTCTCAAAACTTCTTGTACATTCTCTGTCCCTCACAAGCAAAAACTAGAACATCCAAAATTTGCATAAGTCTAGAAAAAAGAAAGCATCACTTTTTTCGCCACAACTCATCGTCAATATTATTTGAAAGAAATTTTTGAAAAGAATATCCAACAATGTACTTCGGATATCCCCAATGCTTTTTGGGCACGAGAAAAGTATGTGATCGATCTACCATATGCAGATGATATACAGATCAGACCACATAAAGCATCAGCTACTCTGATGAGTCCAACCGAGTTGGATTACTGCCAGAAAGAGATTATAGATCTCTTAGACAAGGGCCTAATCGAACCAACCAAGAGCCCATGGGTGTGTTGAGCATTCTATGTCAACAAGCATTCAAAGATCAAAAGAGGCCAACCTCGCATGGTGATCAACTACAAGCCCTTAAATGCAGTGCTAAAAAATATGGCATATCCTCTGCCAAATCAAGCAACGCTTCTCCAAAAACTGAAAGGATGTAACATCTTCAGCAAGTTCGATCTTAAATCAGGTTTCTACCAAATTGGAATAGCTGCTAAAGATCGTTATAAAAAAGCCTTCGCTGTCCCACATGGATAGTATCAACAGAAGGTAATGCCTTTCGGTTTAAATAATTCTCCTAGTGAATTTTAAAAAAGAATGGAAGATGTTTTCTGTGGCATAGATTGGTTAATTATCTACATAGATGATTTACTTGCCTGTTCCAAGATATCCAAGAACATCAGAAACATCTCCAAATATTTTGTGAGCATTGTGTTAAACATGGATTAGCTTTGTCAAAATCCAAGATTGGGATTGGAGTAAAAAATGTAAGTTTCTTAGGTTTGAAGATTGCTAATGGTAGTATTGCACTGCAAGATCATGTTCTTCTAAACCTGCAGAATTTTCTAGAGCAAATCCTAGACAAGACCTAGATGCAACGATTCCTAGGGAGTTTGAATTATATCAGATGTTTCTATAAAGGACAAGCTTAAGATCTAGTTTTCCTACAATAAAGATTAAAGAAGGCACCAATCCCATGGAATCAAGCCATCACCGAGGCGGTGAAATCCATCAAGGAGAAAGTCCAGAACCTTCCTCCTCTCAAGCTCTCGACAGATGAAGGATTTTATGTCCTTGAAACATATGCATCAAATTCTGCATGGGGAGGCATTCTTCTTGAATGCATAAATGGCACTGAAGAGATTTGTGCCTACACCACAGAAACCTTTCATGGAGCTAAACTTAATTATCCTTCAAGCAATAAAGAAGTACTTGCAGTCAAGAAAAGTATATCTCATTTCAGGATTTATTTAAAACCTGTTAAATTCTTAGTCTGAACCAATCTCAAAATCATGTTGGGCATGATAAAAGCAAACTGTGAACTTGCTGATATTAATGTCCGCATCATGTGATGGGCAGTCTGATTAGACGATTATGAATTTAGTATCGAACATAAGCTCGAATACACCAACTGCATGGTAGACCTTCTTGCACATGAAGCAGTGGACCCTCAGCTTAAAGAAGAAGCAGTAGTGGGCCCATAATAATGTGTCTGATTTTGTCCCCATATGTCGAAAGACTTTAAGGGTTGAGATAATGCAAGTTGTCCACTTGCACCCGAATCTTTACTTTTAACTGGCACTCACTGGTCATGTAATAGCCAGACGGCGGATATGAATATTATAAATGAGTGGCTATGTCCCTCATAAAATTCAATTTGATTTGTTCTAGTCCTTGAGAAATTAGTCAGAATTCTATTCTCCTCTTCTTGATAAGAGTGATGCTAGATTGCGCCTGTAGGGTCATGCTTAGTGCAATTAAAGTATCAGTCACTCGCAAAGACTAGAGTCTGTAAGTGTTATTTTCCGTCGAAATATAAGGATAAACATTTGGTGCAAATGTAAAGATCCAGTCTTAATGATGAGCGACATGATGCACACTAGCATGGAGAAATGATATACATGAAGACAAAAGGTTGGGGGGTACAGGTTGTCTAGGCAGGCACAAAAAAGATGGAAATGAATGCATTCAAGATAGAAACTAAGTTAAGTTGAACTAAGAATCCTTTAACTATAATGGAGTTGGAAAATAGGCTTATAGTTATAAAATATTTGGATTGTTAAATAAGAGATGGTTTTTGGTCATGTGGTATTGATGGTATTGGTCCATGGTATTGTAACAAAGTCTATTTATAAATTAATAATATCCATGGTAAAGTGGGATGAATATCCATGGTTAAAAAGTTTGCTATATTGTAAGTATTAAGTTTTTATGTGCTTATTAATGAAATTTAAATGTGGTTACAAAATTATTATTTTAATTTATATGGTAAAATGGATTTTAATTTATAGCTACTATTTATATCTTATGTGGTTTAATGGGATAGCAGGTTTAGATATATCTCACAATTAGTTATAATTTTTTTTTTTCTTCTAGATTTAACTAACAAAATGTTATAAAATTAAATTGAAATAAAATATTTTGATTTGAAATGAGAGATGGTTTTTTGGCATGTGGTATTGATGAGCTATGGTATATGCCCATGGTTTTGTAACAAAGTCTATTTACAAGTTAATAATATCTATAGTAAAATGGGTGTGAATATCCTCGGTTAAATTTATTTTTATATTTTAAGTTTATTGTAAGCATTAAAGTTTAAATATGCTTACCAATTAAATTTATATATATAACATAATCATTATTTTAATCTATCAAGTAAAATGGATCTTGCCTTATAGCTACTACTTATATGTTATATATTTTAATGTGGTATGTATATTATGACTTTCTTTTATTTAAAATGTTATTTGTAATTTTACTAATAAAAAAATTACAATATAACAAATTGAATTTTATTTTTTTAGCTTTTTATAGACACTACAACATCTGCCCCATATTGGGTTTTATATTACTTTTAACCTTTTCTATTAGTTAATTTGGCCCGCATATAAATGTTTACAAATTTTTGTATGCCTTATAAATTGAACATATTAATATAAATTGAGCATATTGAGCCTACATGCAAAAATGTTGACAAACTTTCTACATCACACCATTGGGCTGTAAAGTGCTCCTCGACATAATCACCCCTTGGTTCCCATAGTTTGATGCCACATCTATGGTCATATCAATCATGCCAATATGGGTGAGGTTTGCAACCCTCCCTCTTCCCTTCTAACATGAGCAAGTGCATGAAAATATTGGAAACACTTTGGGAAAACTAAAAAAAAAAATACCTAGAAAGATTAGAGAAAGACGTCTTCACTTTTGCTAGAATATGTGTGGAGATAGGTCTTAGCAAAGGGCTATCATATCACATGATATTGAAACACAACATCTTGCAATGGTCATTTGTAGAACACATGTCCACAGGCTAAGAATTAAAAAAAATAGAGGCAATACACTATGTCAAAGGTTTGCACTTTTAGATTCTCAACTCTTAGAAGATGAAGAACAAGATATCAAAAAAGAAGCAACCCAATATGTCAAAGGATGGCATTTTTTAGATCCTCGACTCTTAGAATATGAAGAAGAAGATAATAAAGGATGGCGTTTTTTAGATCCTCAATTCTTAGAATATGAAGAAGAAGATATCAAGGAGAGCCAACTTGTCCAATCTAGTTTGGATGTTCTGGCTCGACCTAGTAACCAACCGGATGGGGGCGTTGCTAAATAGTTAGGAATTATCACCCTTATTCAGAACTCAAAGGTTTCTAGGCAACACATGGGAAAGGGGCACAAAAAGAGCTCATGTTTCTAACAGCTAAACTGAGAATAAGAAATTTCTCATATGAAATCGGGAGGAGAATTAGCATTGGTTCTTGTTGAACCAAGTTTGGATGGTTGACATAAAGTGCAAAAAATGAAAGGTAAAAAAGATAAGCTAAATGTGAATTGTTACTTAACGTAATCTTCTTATGTTGTATGGTTTTCAAAATTTGTTAGTTTTTTTTTTAGCTCAATGCCAAGAGACATTTTTTAAAAAATACTTATAGTATATGCAAAATGTAATTTTATTTTTCCTCATAATGAATAAAATTACACATTTTCTTTTTCTAAAAAAAACAAAAATTCTTCATATATTAATTATTTTTGAAATTAACCATAATAATACAATTATAATTTATTTAATTATTATAATTTTTTAATTATGACCATGAAAAATATTTCATAAAATATGAATCTAAAATCTTAGCGCATATAAATGCACACTTAATGTGATTTTTACATAATTATACTAGTTATGTCTAACAAATCTTTTATATATTCAATTATATAATTACATAATTATACTAGTTATGTCTAACAAATCTTTTATATATTCAAACACTAACAAAATATTAGGTAGCATGAATGAGACAAATTGAATTTAAGTTAAGTGACATTATCTCACTCTATAATTTGAAGTACAACCAGTAAATTTAATAAATATCAATATCATTAAATTTTAAAAATAAAACAATAAATATAAATTTATCAGGTTTTATAAAAAATAAATACGTTAATATATATGATATGAATTCTAACTCATTAAATTCTAAATTTATTAGATACATAAACCAATTAACAATTAATTAAAAAATTCAAATGATTTCATTACAGCATTATATTTTAACGAATCTACTTTTGTGAAATTCCTCTTAATCCCTCTTGACCTCAAACGTGGATCTATCTTGGTTAGGATTAGAAATAATATACATTTTATAAAAAATAATCCATAATATGTTTAATTCACTTTTTTTAAAAGATAACCCATAATTAATTCAAATAGCTTTTATACGTTATACATTATGGGCAAAGTGGCTCCAAACATTGTGGGCCATGTTGAGATGCGTAAAGAGACATTGCTGTCGCCAGGTCTCATTAGAGATATGCTCTGCACACAATGAAAATTTTAAAAAGCCCGCATCAAAGCTGGAAATTACAGGGGCTGATTTCCCAAAAGTGCATTGCAGTTACAAACACTTAAGCCTAAGCCTAAATCCTCTGCTGCGCCTGGAACACAGCCAGCGATGAGTTGAAATTTCCACCACGGACGTTGCACAAAATTGTCGATCCGGAAGATATTAATAATTTTATGGCTTGATAATTAAACCCCAATTTAATCTTCAAATAATGCTAATCATATAGATGTCAGCGGAAATGAGACTAACATTTCAGAATACAAATCCATGCATTTCTGAACATATTTTCGTAATTTCGTAAGAGTAAAAAATATATTACAGATTTGGTTAATTACAGAAGAATCAGTCCGTTACAGACGGATTATCCAGATCAGGCATCGATTCCCATAAACAGGATATGGGAAAATATATTACAAATTTGGGTAATTACAGAAGAATCAGTCCGTTACAGACGGATTATCCGGATCAGGCATCGATTCCCATAAACAGCTTCCTGATTTTCAAGACGTTCAAAAAGATTACGGCACCTGCAGAGAAAAATTTTAACACTCCCCTGACGCAAATCTTTCATTATCGCCCTCCGCCCTCAAGCCACTGACCGCAGGAAAAGTAGGGCAAAGGCCATCCAGGAGCTCGCCATTACTGAGACTGCGCTCTTCTGCGATTGGCCGCAGTGTTTTCTCCAAAGGCCGCCGTCTTCCCGCACATTCTCTCCGCGGAGGGGCAATTTCTAGCCACTTCCTATCAGTTGTGACCGTCGTTTTCTGAATCGCCATTTTCAGAGTCAAATTGTCTGGAGAATACAATATTGAAACGAAAACCCTAATCTGCAACAAATCCTAAGAGCAGCACCAGGGTAAACTGCAATCCGAGGCGAATTAGAGTGCTTTAGAAAAGTGAAAATCGCTTGCAAGCCTGAGATAAATCAAAGACGAATTCTTGAGCTGAGATCCCTAATGATGAGTGTGTTATGGTGTGGATTTAAAGGGCGGATGGGTTGCTTCCGTTTAACGCGTATCCAAAACTCCTTCCCACGCAGTGTCTCTGGATCTTGGATGCCGCATGGGCACGTCTAGAACCTTCGCATGAATCTTCCTACCAACCACAAAGAGTAGGCACTAGGCGTGTTCCGAACGTCAAGTGTGTTGTCCTTTTCAGTAGGATATATTTGATACACTTGATGGGTTTACTTCAACAGATTGGGGTCATGTGGACCCGAAACAGATTTGGAACGTGAAAAACGACGCCTTTTTGTCGTTTTACATGTACACGTTGCTGCGTTGTGATGCAAATGCCAATTGTGTGGTAGGCTTTGTTTAACCGTGCAGCTCTATGATGGGAGTCCATCTCCAGGAGAGTGAAATATTTTTTGAGAGTGAAAGTGAAATATTTTGGGTTGTAATATAACAACTAATAAAGCAAATAAAGTTAGAGTGAGACTATATTTTATAGTATTTTCAAGTAAAACTAATTGGTCGACAGGCATATATATATATATATATATGAATTTTAGATGGAAGGAGATTTGTTGACTTATTTTTAATTGAGGGCTTAGATTGATTCTCAAGGGAATATGCTCAGCTTATGCTTCTTCCTAATATTTATCAATAACTGTAGTGTATTATAGAGTTTGTTAAGTTGCATTGACTTTAAATAAATTTTAAAAAATATATTCAACTTGGTTCCTTACCCACCAATTTCCTAAGGATATGAGACTATTCCAATTCTAATAAGTTCCTACATGTTGAGATTATTCCAAGTCTAATAAGTTCCTCATTATTATTTATAACATTCATTTATATCTAAAAAAATGTTATTTATCAAAATGGTTGATTACTTTTAATAAATTAAAAAAATTAGATTCATTCTATGTGTCTCCCCACCCACCAATTTCCTAGGGATTTGAGATTATTCCAATTCTAATAAGTTCCTCTATATTGAGATTATTCCAATTCCAATAAGTTCCTCATTATTATTTATAACATTCATTTATATATAAACAAAATTTATTTAGAAAAATGGTCCATTACTTTTAATAAATTAAAAAAATTATATTCATGCTCCCCACCCACCAATTTCATAGGGATTTGAGGTTATTGCAATTCTAATAAGTTCCTCCATGTTCAGATTAGTCCAATTCTAATAAGTTCCTCCATCTTGAAATTATTTCAATTCTTATAAGTTCCTCATTATTATATATATCATTAATTTATATATAAACAAAATTTATCTAGCAAAATGGTCCATTACTTTTAATAAATGTAAAAAATTATATTGCACATTGCTCCCCACCCACCAATTTCCTAGGGATTTGAGATTATTCCAATTCTAATAAGTTCCTCATTATTATTTATAACATTAATATATATAAGCAAATTTTGTTTAGAAAAATTGTCCATTACTTTTAATAAATTTCAAAAATTAGATTTGTGCCAGGTGGCTCCCCACCCACCAATTTTATACCGATTTGAGATTATTCCAATCCTAATAAGTTCATCCATGATAAGTTCCTCATTATTATTTATAACATTCATTTATATATACGAAAATAAATTACAAGGTATTTTCTTACAAGAAAATATATAACAAGGTATTTTCTTACATCTTTGCTACGGTGCAAGTAAATTCCATCCATTCCGGTGTTAAGATATCCCTCAACGCGTTCGAAGATCATATTGTCTACTCCAATCTTCTGCTCACACTGGAAGAATGTGGGCTACAAGTTGTGAATGCTACATCTTTTTCGATTAATAACAAAGTTTTCCATACCATATATAACAAAGTATTTTCCTATATTTGTGGTAATAACTTAGTTCCTGCCTGCTTTACCAGTGTTGAACATACATATATTTGTACACATCCACAGGTGTCTGATAGTGGAAAATTTAATGTGGACAACCTCTATAAGAAATTTGGGCATTTGATATTGGATCACTAGGCCTAAACAGGCCCTTCACTCTTGAGAGGAATATGTGTCACTGCACAAATGAGGAGTACAAGGCTTGATGAGCTCAATGCCAAGAATCTTCACAAGATCAATTATGTGTCCACTATAAATTTAGTAACTGAGTGTGGTTTAGATGTTAATGATTTGAAGGAGTTCTCTATAGAAGATTGCTTTACTTTTCAAATACAAATGTATAAAAGTAGCTCAACTATGAATTTGGTTTGTCCTAGGTTTTCAGTGTAGGATTAGTGTAGAATTAGGTAAAGTAGCATGAATGAATTTGTGCTCTAAAATTAATTAGCAATTATTCAATAACAAATTTTCAAATTGCAAGCTGATCTTATCAGTTTTTTCTTTAAGTATCAGTATTGATCTATTTTACTCACATACCTAAAAAGTGTTTGGAGTTGTATAATTTCTTCTTGTGTATTTTTTTTTTAAATGCAAAATTTGAAAAAAAATGTTTGCATCTCAAAGATAAAATTGACAGAAAAATATAACCCAAATATAAAATAATAACATTACTTGAAATGCTTAAAAATGTTTTAACCATGAAAAATTATTTCTTTTCATTACACATATTAGTTGACATTGAAATATTTTACTTAATATGTCATTGAAATATTTTACTTATCAAGTACATTGTTTATATTAATAACTTCCATGATAGGTTCCTCCATGATTAATAAATTATGAAATTCGATGTTTTAAATGTATTTTTATTTTTAAAATTTGAAATGCATCATATTGTAAATTAAGTATAGGTAAAATAGATGAAGTAAAAATATAAATTAGAGTGTCATTATTATTATTATTATCAATTTTGAAATATACCATATATTAAAAAATTGTAATTTTATAGATTTCAAATTCCATCAATAATGTTTCACATGTTATATTTTTTTTAAATTTAGTATATTCAAATCAGATTATAGTAAATCAATTTATGAATTTATAAATGTTAGGCCAAGAGGTAACTCCTTGAAAATGAGATTGTATTATTCATTTAGTTAGTTCATTATTATATACAAGAGGGAGTGACTATTCAGTTTCATCTCCTGATGACTCTCCATTTCCTTTATTATTTCTTTACACTAATTACAGTTGTTCACCCAATCCCTATGATTAGGTGGAAACATTCCCTCCCTTAATCCGAAGAGATGTTGGTGAGTCCAAGCATCATTCTGAATCTTTCAAGATTTTCTTTTACAAGCGCCTTGGTGAAGACGTCTGCAATCTGCTCATTAGTGGAACAATGGTGAAGATGGATTGTTTTGGCCTCAAAATGATGTCGAATCAGATGATATTTTGTATTGATGTGCTTCGTTTGGTTATGGAACTTTGGGTTCTTGGCCAAATTTATTGCCGAGGTATTATCAATCATGAGTGGAGTCGATTGTACTTGTTTTACCTGCAAATCTTGCAGAATTTTCCTAAGCCACACAATTTCTTTTGTTGCCTTAGGTGCTGCCACATATTCTGCCTCGGTTGTGGAATCTGATGGAACTGATTGTTTGCATGATCTCTAGGAGACAACTCTTGATCCAAGACTCGTAGCATAACCCGAAGTAGATACCCCAGTTTCTTTGTCTCCATCGAAGTCTGAATCAGAGTATCCAATCAAGTTGAAGTCACCCACCTGTGTATACTTGTGTCCAAAGCCTTGAGTTCCCTTCAAGTACTTTAGAACTCTTTTTGTAGCAGACCAATGTCCCTCACAAGGCTTTTGCATAAACCTGGAGAGGATTCCAACAACAAATGAAATGTTTGGTCTGGTTGTAGTTAGGTAGTTGAGACTTCCTACAAGCTGTCTATACTTTGTTGCATCCTCAAATTATTTTCCTTCAATGGATGTGAGCTTTAAGTTTTGTTCCATTGGAGTAGTCAGAGGATTGCATCCAGTCATGCCAAACTTGTTCAGCAGATCTCCAATGTACTTCTTTTGAGAAAGGAATATGGACTTCGAATGTTGAGTTACTTCAATACCAAGATAGTAATGAACATAGCCCAAATCAATCATTTCAAAACCTTTCCTCAATTCCTTCTTTATGGATGCAATGTAGCTCTCATTGTTCTGTGTCATTAATGTCATCTACATATACCACAATATATACAACTATTTTTCCAACCTTCTTGAAAAACAAAGTTGCATCATCAAGATCATAATGTTTGAAATTGAATTTCAGAAGATGCTCAATTAGTTTTTCATACCAGGCTTGCAGTGCTTGTTTGAGGCCATACAAGGATTTCACAAGTTTTCATACTTTAAGTCCATGTCCTTTCACAACAAATCCTTCAGGCTAGGACATAAAAACATTCTCTTTTAGATCTCCATTCAAGAAAGCAATTTTTACATCCATTTGATGGACTTTCCAACCATTTTGAGCTGCTAGGGCAAAGAGTGTCTGAATGGTAGCCCATTTTGCTATGGGGGAAAAGGTCTACTCATAATCAACCCCTTCCTTCTATCCAAAACCTTTTGCCACAAGCCTGGCTTTGTGCTTGTCAAGTTAGCCATCAGCTTTATACTTGTTCGTGTAGACCCACTTGCAGCTAATTGGTTTGGTTCCCAATGGAGGATCAACCAGCTTCCAAGTGCCATTCTTTATCAAGGCATGATACTCCTTTTTCATCGATTCTTTCCATTCACCATGAGAAGAAGCTTCTTTGAAGGAATTTGGTTCAAAATCTGTAGACAAATTCAATTCACAATAATAAGAAACATCCATATCAACAGGTGAATTAGAGTCATCTACATCACCTCCATTTTGTCGGGTTGAATTTCTATTTCCTGTATTTCCAATCTCATTAGGATGAACACTTTCAAGTGTCTTTGTCAGCCACTTTGGGGGACATTTTTGAGATGGTCCAGGCTGCTCCATCAATCTTCTTCCCATATGGGAGACATTTTTGAGATTTGTCAATCTTCTTCCCACCATGGGGAAGAACTTGATTTGGAATGAGAGTCCTTCTCCTTCCCTTTCCTTGCCTTACTGGCTAAGGCTAGATTTTCTTCATCCTCCTTGGATGAAGAACCATCTTTGGTGCTTCTCTTGATCTCCTCCTACATCAGATCCGATCATAGTCATTCCCAATCGGGTAGTTTCTCTCTTACATTCATTGAGTCTTGGTAGTTATGACAGCTCTTAAGAAGATCGAGAAGAGCAAGACTCACCATATCATCATCAGCTATCATGATTCCTACACTTCCAAGCTCATCTCTGTAGGTGGTGACCTTGTTCAGATATGTAGAGGTCGTGTCGCCCTTTCCACACTTGATTTTCCGAAGCTTGTCTTTCAGTGCTAGCTTCCTCTTGTCGCTGTTGCTCTGATATAGATCCTTCAATGTCTTTCACATTGAAAATAGTGTCTCCTTCCCATGGAGACTCGAGAAAATATGGTCTCGAACTCCCTGTAGAAGAATCCTCCTTGCTCTCGCCACACATTTCTTCCATTCCGCCAATTCTTTAGCATTAGCTGTTGCTAGCTTGGGGAATTTTTGATTAATGAATTCCTTCAAACCATTGTCCTCTAATACCGCTTCCATGCGATCCTTCTAGGCTATGTAATTCGAGCTGCCATCTAGGGCATACTTGAGTCTCAAGCCATTGAACGCCATTGGTGAACTTTGAGATGTGATAAGGAACCGATTTTATACCTACAATCAAGAACTTCAAACTTCGAACTTCTCCCTTCTTTGCATATTGTTCTCTGCTTGATCACCTTTCCTTTGATACCATGTAGAAATTCTCACTGTAGATTAAATTTATTATGCAATGTACTAAAGCAAAATACTTGATCTACTTCTACTGTCGAACTTGCGGAAGCTTAATCGATTTTGAGCAAGATCAAACGAAACACATATAACAAAGAAGAAGATTCAATCACACATGAAACACAAAAGAATACTCTGGGGAAAGCCTCAGCCAAAAACCCCACTATCTGTATTATCATACAAGTGGAAATATCTCAAGATTACACAAAGCTTTAGCTCTCAAGCTATTCAGCTCTCAGTACAATCCCTCATTGCTACTCATAGACATAATAGACAACACATATGCCTTCCTTTAGTCCTCCAAGCCTCTTATTTTCTTGTGCAATTTCTCCTGGGTCCTCCAGCTGCAACCTCTGTGATTCTCACCTCACACACAACACCGACCTCTGAAATAACTGCGAAATCCTGAAGGAGTTAATTCCTTCTGCATGGATGAGTTTCCTTTATAGGAAAATTCCTCCAATTGATAGTACAATGTCCCTTCCTTTAATCTCAACTGGGTCTCTATCTGAACTGACATGCATAAGTTATTTATGAGAGAATATTCAGTTATCTGAAGAAAACTAGTTGCATGCATGCATGCATTAACTAACTGAACTCACAATTAGTTCCACAAACTGTTTGGAACTAATCTAACTAGACTTAACTCAGCTAATTGAGCTAACTAATTACAACTCAAATACAACTCATCCTTATCTGCTTAATTAAGGGATAACTGTTGCATGTCTTCACAAAGACTTCATGTTTGATTTTCACCAACTAATTAACTCAAGATGAATTAATTAATTATTTTTCAAACACCTAGTGAGACTAAATTCAAATTTTAATTCTCAATTTTGATTCAAGGACAAATCAAAATTGAAATATATCCCGAAATGCTCTTTATAACAATGCTATTTTTTGCATTTCTATTTTTTGTTATTTTCAACAGAGTTGGAGTACATCCTGAAATGCTATTTATAGCAATGCTATTTTTAGCATTTCTTGTTGCTATTTTCAACAAAAAGCACAAAAAGGATAGAAATGAATGCATTCAATATAGAAACTAAGTTAAATTGAAGTAAGAATCCTTTAACTATAATGGAGTGGAAAATAGGCTTATAGTTATAAAATATTTGGATTGTGAAATAAGAGATAGTTTTTGGGCATGTGGTATTGATGAGCCATGGTATTGTAACAAAGTCTATTTACAAATTAATAATATCCATCGTAAAGTGGGATGAATATCCATGGTTAAAAAGTTTGCTATATTGTAAGTATTAAGTTTTTATGTGCTTATTAATGAAATTTAAATATGGTTATAAGATTATTATTTTAATTTATATGGTAAAATGGATTTTAATTTATAGCCACTATTTATATCTTATGTGATTTAATGGGATAGAGGGTTTAGATATATCTCACGATTAGTTATAAATTTTTTTCTTTTAGGTCTAACTAACAAAATGTTATAAAATTAAATTGAAAAGATATTTATAAAATATTTTGATTTTGAAATGAGAGATGGTTTTTTGGCACGTGGTATTGATGAGCCATGGTATATGCCCATCGTCTTGTAACAAATTCTATTTACAAGTTAATAATATCTATAGTAAAGTGGGTGTGAATATCCTCACTGAAATTTATTTTTATATTTTAAGTTTATCGTAAGCATTAAAGTTTTAAAATGCTTACTAATTAAATTTATATATATATTACACAATCATTATTACAATATAACAAATTGAATTTTATTTTTTTTAGCTTTTTACAGACACTACAACATCTACCCCATACCAGGCTTTATATTACTTTTAACCTTTTCCTATTAGTTAATTTAGGTCGCATATAATTTTTTACAAATTCTTTATGCCTTATAAATTGAACATATTCATATAAATTGAGCATATTGAGCCTACATGTAAAAATGTTGACAAACTTTCTACATTACACCATTGGCTGTAAAGTGCTCCTCGACATAATCACCCCTTGGTTCCCATAGTTTGATGCCACATCTATGGTCGTCTCAATCATGGCAGTATGGGTGAGGTTTGCAAATCTCCCTCTTCCCTTATAACATCAGCAAGTCCATGAAGATATTAGAAACACTTTGGGAAAACTAAAAAAATACCTAGAAAGATTAGAGAAAGACATCTTCACTTTTGCTAGAATATGTGTGGTCTTCACTTTTGCTAGAATATGTGTGGAGATAGGTCTTAGCAAAGGGCTATCATATCACATAATTTTGAAACACAACTTTCAATGGTCATTTGGAGAACACATGTACACAGGGTAAGAATAATAATAAAAAAAAAGAAGATGTCCATTATGTCAGAGGTTTGCAGTTTTAGATCCTCAACTCTTAGAAGATGAAGACGAAGACATCAAAAAAGAGGCAGCCCAATATGTCAAAGGATGGCATTTTTTAGATCCTCAACTCTTAGAATATGAGGAAGAAGATATCAAGGAGAGCCTACTTGTCCAATCTAGTGTGGATGTTCTGGCTCAACCTAGTAACCAATGGGATGGGGGCGTTGCTAAATAGTTAGGAATTATCAGCCTTATTAGAAGGGTCCTGAACTGAAAGGTTTTTAGGCAACACATGGGAAAGGGGGCACAAAAAGAGCTCATGTTTCTAAGAGCTCAACTGAGAATAAGAAGTTTCTCATATGAAATCGGGAGGAGAATTGACATTGGTTCTTGTTGAACCAAGTTTGGATGGTTGACATAAAGTGCCAAAAAAAGAAAGGTAAAAAAGATAAGCTAAGTGTGAATTGTTACTTCACGTTAATCTTTTTATGTTGTATGGTTTTCAAAAGTTCTTAGATTTCTATTTTTAGCTCAATGCCAAGAGACATTTTTTTTTAGAAATGCTTATAGTATATGCAAAATATAATTTTATTTTTCCTCATAATAAATAAAATTACACATCTTTTATTTTTTCAAAAAAACAAAAAACTCTTCATATATTAACTATTTTTGTAATTAACCATAATAATAAAGCTATAATTTATTTAATTATTATTAATTTTTAATCTTGAGAATAAAAAATATATATTTCATAAAATATGAATCTTAATGCATATAAATCCACCCACACTTAATGTGATTTTTACATAATTATACTAGTTATCTCTAACAAACTTTTTTATATATTCAAACACTAACAAAGTATTGTGTAGCATGAATGAGACCAATTGAATATAAGTTAAGTGACATTATCTCACTTTATAATTTGAAGTACAACCATTTAATAGTAAATGTTAATAAATATCAATATCATTAAATTTTAAAAATAAAAAAATAAATATAAATTTATCAGGTTTAAAAAAAATAAATACATTGTGTGCCTTTGTAACTCCCTCCTGGCCTATATTCTACCTATTCTGCAGAACTGACACCTTTGTCATGCTCCAGAAGCCTGAATGGTGCACTGTCATATGCTTTTCTATTCCTGACATGGTATTGTCTCCTACGCTCCTCCACTTTCATGCTATGCCGCGTTTTTTCTCTGAATATTGCATTGGTGTGGTCTATAAGCGCTGCTCTCCCATACCTCTCCCAGCTGAATATTACGCTGATGAAAAAAAATACAGTTTTGCAAGCTAAACTTCTTCTGGTTCACTCTTTGATTGACATTGAAATGCCTCGATGGAGCCCTCTGGCACAACGAAAGCTTGATGGAGCCTTATGGCGTTGGTGGAGAGATTACTTTCTGGAAGGTTATCGCTTGAGATTTGGCGTGACACGACTGTGGTTACATGTTGAGACCCACCAGCCCGTGACCTTATATTGAAGGTCGTTTTTTGCAAACATAGAGGTGGACTTTTAAATCTTCTACATGGAATATTGCTTCATGTATTCATAAACATTGCTCCATATTACGCTGACCTCTATATGTTGTTCCATATATATATAAAGCTGGTATATATAAGCATTGTTCCACATATATAATGTTGTCTCCACTCTAATGTTTTTTCATATATACGCTGGTATATATAACGTTGTCTCCACGCTAACGTTGTTTTCATATATACGCTATCCTAATATACCACGTTGTTGGGCTCCCATAATGTTGTTTTCAAAGTGGCTGACATAGTTAACGCTCCTGCATTTGACTGGTTTGGCTCCCCATATACCACCTTCCCTAAATATTCCCTCCCCCATATATTACCTCCCCAAAATAATACCTATGTTTTTAATATATCAGAGTGCAATTTTTAACCACCAGAAGTGCATTTTTTTGGCAGCAGGGTATTTTTTTTTTTTTTAAATGCATTCACTGATATTTGTTGTGGGAGTGGTTCTCACCGGGAAGGAGAACTATCCAGAATGGTCACGGAAAATCAAACACACTATCATTTTTAATGCGCTGTGGAAATGAGTGTGTTGGAAACGGAGACAAAGAGCCAAAACAACCTACCTCAAACAAGGAATTCGCCATTTGGGAAAATAAGAATAGCAAGGCTTATGCACTGATTGTAGCATTAGTAAATGAAGAGGTGAGTCGCCATATTTCGTCATTTTCAAATTTTTTCGAAGGCTTACAAAAACTGAAGGAACTCTATGACTCACACTCTGCACTTGAAGTTGTTCAACTCTTGATTTAATTGTTCACCCTTGAATTACAAAATGATGATCCTCTTGCTCTTGCATCAGAAGTAAAATCTATTATGCATGATATCAAAGTCACTAATGTTGAATTGGACATTCGTTTGATAGCTTTTCTCAAGGCACTTTATCCCACTTATTAGAATTATCTTGAGTCATTGCAAGAAAATGGAAACCTCAAAGATATTACCTTTGACTCCCTTGTGAAAAAAATTGTGGAAAGAGAGAAAGCTTTTGGGAAGAAGATAGCTCCTCAATCTTCTGAAGAGGCTGTGTGCCTTGCACATAGAGAGAAGAATCTTGCTCAAGATTCTTCTAGAGGAAGGGGTGGTTTAAGAGGAAGAGGAAGAAATTTCATAGCCAGGGGGGGCAGACACTCTCAAGGAGAAAAGTCAGATTTGCACTACATACGCTGCAAAAGAGATGGATCACATGATGCATCCACATGCAAGTTGCCTTGGGATAGAATTGAGCAGGAAAGAAACCAACCCAAAGGTAAAACTAATGACAAAGAGAAAGGTAAAGCACCTGAATTTTCTCACTATGTTGTGGCACACTGTAATATTGGGGTAAATGAAGACTTATTTAATGCTTCACTTACTTCTTGGAAAAATGATTGGTTGCTTGATTCAGGAGCAACTTGCCACATGAATTTTAGAAAATATTTTTTTGAAGAATTTACTGACAATGTTGATGGAGCAGTATACTTTGTAGAAAAATCAAAACTCAAGCCATCAGGGCTTGGCACAATCAGGTTTAAATTTCTTGGTCTTCTAGACTTTCTTCTGCATCATGTTTTATATCTCCCACAACTGAGGAGAAACTTGTTGTCCTTGGTCCACATCCGCCAGCAAGGACACTCCATTCATATGTTTGATGGCAAGCTTGAGGTGAGAAAAGCATCATACCACTCACTTGTCATGACGAGGATAGAAGAAGGAAGGCTTCTCAAGCTGCAGGGTACCTTTGCTCGTGCACAAAATTTCTCATATAATTCTCATTATGAAGAAGGTACATTTCCATCAAGTTTATTATGGCATGCTAGATTTGGACACTTAAACTATGACAGCCTCTGCCTGTTGAAGAAAAATGGTGTTACTGGTTTGCCTACAATTCTTAGGAAACTTAAGCAATGTGATGCTTACATTCTAGGAAATCATAACAAACAGTCTTTTGATGATTCACATTCCAGAGCACATAGAAAACTTGAACTCATTCATTCAGATTTATGTGGTCCAATGCTTGTTCCTTCTGCAAATGGAAATAAATATATGATGACATTTATTGATGACTACACCAGAATGTGTTATGTTTATTTATTGAACAAATATGATGATTTTCAAATATTCAAGAACTTTCAAACATGGATTTAAAATGATGCACAATCTCATATTGGCTCTATTCACACTAATAATGGAAAGGAATACACTTCAAATGAATTTGAAAACTATCTTTGCCAACATGGGATCGAACATCAAACAACTGTGTCTTATAATCGCCAATAGAACGGAGTAGCTGAAAGAATGAATAGGACAATCTTAAATATGGTGTGCTCCATGATGTTTTTCAAAAATGTAAAATTGATGTTTTGGGTTGATGCAGTTCTATGTGCTATATATGTAAAGAATGGATGTCCATCTAATGCTATTAGTAATAAGACTCCTTATGAAATGTGGTATGGGCACATTCCTTCGATAAAGCATCTTAGGGTCTTTGGTTCCACCAAAGGTACATAGAAACAAACTTGGTGCAAGAAGTCGTAAGTGTATCTTCCTGGGATATTCAAACACCTACAAAGCACACCGTCTCTATGATGAAGTTAATAAAAAGTTTGTTGTATATAGAGATGTAATCTTTCTTGAATCATCCAAAACTGACAATGTTGTTGAGCGGCAACTTGATCGCTTGGATAGATTCGCAAATGAAAAATCATTTCAAGAATTTGATAATCATATTCCACATCTTGAAGGGGGGATTCCTATACTAGATCAACCTATGGAATCTTCTCCTGAAGCACTCTCTCCCCCGCATGAAACTCCAACAACGGATGATACTTTGAGTGATGTGATTGACAGAATTGGGAGACTCAATCTTGATTCAGTCCCAACTCAATCAACAGAGCAGCCTGGACCATCTCAGAAAGGTCCCCCAAAGTGGCTCACAAAGACACTTGAAAGTGTTCATCCTGATGAGGTTGGAAAGACAAGAATTAGAAATTCAACCCGGCAAAATGGAGGTGATGTAGATGACTCTGATTCACTTGTTGATATGGATGTTTCTTATGATTGTGAATTGAATTTGTCTACAAATTTTGAACCAACTTGCTTCAAAGAAGCTGCTTCCCATGATGAATGGAAAGAAACAATGCAAAAGGAGTATGATGCCTTGATAAAGAATGGCACTTGGAAGCTGGTTGATCCTCCATTGGGAACCAAACCAATTCGCTGCAAGTGGGTCTACAAGAACAAGTATAAAGTTGATGGCTCACTTGCCAAGCACAAAGCCAGGCTTGTGGCAAAAGGTTTTGCATAGAAGGAAGGGGTCGATTATGAGGAGAGTTTTTCCCCCACAGCAAAATGGGCTACCATCTGGACACTCCTTTCCCTAGCAGCTCAGAACGGTTGGAAAGTCCATCAAATGGATGTAAAAATTGATTTCTTGAATGGAGATCTAAAAGAGAATGTTTTTATGTCCCTAGCCTAAAGGATTTACTGTAAAAGGACATGAACATAAAGTATGAAAACTTGTGAAATCCTTGTATGGCCTCAAATAAGCATCGCGATCTTGGTATGAAAAACTAACTGAGCATCTTCTGAAACTCAATTTCAAACATTATGATCTTGATGATGCAACTTTGTTTGTAAAGAAGGTTGGCAAAAAAGTTGTATATCTTGTGGTATATGTAGATGATATTTTGATGACAGGGAACAATGAGAGCTACATTTCATCCATAAAGAAGGAATTGAGGAAAGGTTTTGAAATGAATGATATGGGTTATGTTCATTACTATCTTGGTATTGAAGTAACTCAACAACCTGTTAGTCTCCTATACCAATAGGGTTTCATTTTTCATGATTGACAGTGGAAGTGTAAAAGATGTTCATCTTTGATGTTACAAAGGTTCCATATTTTGTGAAAGGAAAAGACAATTAAAAAATGTAAAGAGGGTATGCCTTAAAAGAATAATCAAAAGGCAAGAAAATGAATTGGTCAGAAAAAATAATTGAAATGAACCCCAAAGAAAGACCAGGAAAGTGGCTAACCAAAATGCCACTGCTATCTTGATGGATGGCCCAACAGTTCAAACTGGACCATGCCATGTTTTAAATTGCTTGTTCTAGACTAGAGAATGAATATCTTCTCAAAAAGTTCAAACTTGGCTGGTGGGTAGCTGGATAGAGAAAGGAAGGAGCCTAACTGCTTAATCTGGGCCCTTGGAAGACATAAGGGTAGATTTAGATAGGAGGGCAGCCAAAATAAAAGAGGATTATCAGGGTTTGCAAGGCTAAGTGCACCCATCCAAAAGAAGAAAAAATGTTAGGTCTATTAGGCAGGGTAGGCAGTTGGAGGTTGCAGAAGCAAGGTTTGACCACATGATATATTGAAAATCATATCTCATCTCATCAATAAGAGAAGGGCAAGAACAATGGTCTATATGGCAAAACTATCAAAGAATGTCTAACTTCCCTCATTCCTTTCAAAAGGTTTCTTACTAATGTCCCCTTGAGGACTTTAGGATCTGCCTAAACAGTCCTTCTTACATTTCTCCCTTGAGAAAGTCATGTCAAGTTGTGACCTTCTTCTTCAAAAAGAAGCCACATTTCTTGTGTAAAGCCCTCACTTCATACTTCATCCATTTCTGGTTTCTAAGTTTCAGGTCTCAAAGCTCAAATTCTCCATCACACTTCACCTCACATACCCATATTAACTCTTAACTCTATTATATAGCTCCCTAGTTACATCCCCACCCCTATTTTCTACAAAAAACTATCTAACATTCCCAAAAAACATATTAACTATCCCCCCCTAGCATTATAGCTAAGTAACATGGTTATGGGAGACATTAGTCCATCTGGGGCTATAGTCAACCCTTCTGCATCCTTACCCCGTAATTAGTCTAGCCTCTGGTTAAGACTAATAGCCTGTACCTAAACCCCCACTCACCTAAACCCTTGAAAATTACCCCGCGGTCTAAACCCAATCTTAAATGTTTAAATGTTTTTTGATTAAACATTGTGGCGCATTAACCCGCATTAATCCTACCCCCAAAAACCCACTCGAGCTAAAGTTTCAAACCCGCGGCTACAAAATATTATTTAATTATGGGCAGGTCCCGCTCCGAAGTTGCACGCCACGCCGGAGGCCCCGCCAGCCGTCGATCTCCCACCGCGCCCGATCCAACGATGGGCGGGTGTTTTCAGCCGTCAACATGCCGGGCTTTAGTGTCTGGGGGATGGGCAGTTTTGCCGCCGTACCCCCTCCACTTTTCGATAGCCCGGGGTGTTCGGAGGCCTCCCCCCCGAAACCGCTTCTGCTCAAAGGCGGTGCGGGGAAACCAGAAACTGCCATCCACAAACCGCCCTCTGCCCATTACGTCAGCAGTCCCATCACCGTGATGTCATACCTGGTCCCCCGCCGCTGCCCCACATTGCTCGCCACGCTGTCCTTCTGTGCCCACGCTGTGCCACCGTGTCCCGCCACGTCATCATCCCAGTCAGCATCCACGTCACCCGTCCGTACCTGGGGCCCGCTGATGACGTCATGCTGACGTCATCACGGGAAAGCGCCAAAAGCGCATATGCGCCAAATTTTTCGTTAAAAACGCCGAAAGTGACCGTTTTCGGTCATTTTCATTGTAAAATTGCGGCTGCGCTGTTCTGCTGTTCACTCCCAATTGCCTCCAGATTTCAAATTTCATCACTTTGGACGCCGCCACCTGCAAAGTCGACGTCAATCTTCGCCCTTCAATCAACTCGACCACCCTCGGTGCTAGCTAATCTAGGTATTTGCCAAATTCAACCTGTTTGCCCGTGTTCTTCCCGTTCTCTACAATTTTTTCCGCTAAATTGCCTACAAAACTCCTAAATTTAATGGTGTTGTCCTATAAATGTTGGCCTAAATAATCTAAAGCACCCCCTGTTTAAGAGAACCACGTACTATTAATAATTTCACTGTGACATAATTATTTTTGGGCTTGAATTTTTGATATAGCCTCACACCTGCTCGGCATTGTTCCCTTTTGCCGTGTTTCGCTTCAAGCTCCCAGTGCATTAAGCTGTAATCCCTTTCTCCTCCGCATTTGCCCTCACTGCCTCTAAATTCAGAGAGTTTGCCAAGAGAAACTGAAGCTCAAATCAAACTCTGCAAATTGTTCTTTTCAATACAGCAACAAAATATTGAAGACTTTGGCCTCAGCTAGACTCATTATGCCACTCCTCTTCAAATCCTCACAAGCTATCATCCTCAGTTTGTTATACTCAAAACTTCATTCTAAAGATAACACCTGAAAGTTCTGTAATGGCTACACCATCAGCTCTTAGTGTCACTCCTATGAATCCACCAAACAAGGAGCTTGAAGCCATGCCTCTTGCTGATAGAGATTACCTTATCCAAGATCTTGTTGGTGAAAGAAACCACTTGCAGACTTTGTGCCAGTTGAGAAACAGTTATCTAAGCAACAATGACATGTATGGTATATGGGAGTCCAATCTGCCTTATTACTTCCTCCCATCTGTTAATATTTTTCCAGAGATCATCTGCTTATGTGCTGAGAACTATGAGCCAACTCAGAGAGCTGTTAAGTCTCCATATGGGAGCATACTTTTCCACATTAATCTTGACTCCATCAACCAAATGCTCAACTTCAAGCAGACTCAGCTGTTATTCCCCTTCTCCATGAACTATTTGCTGGATGCAGGCTCCAAACTCTCTAGTGCTGACATTGAAAAAATCACCAAGACATTCATGAGGGCAGACCGCCAGCCTACAGGGCAACCTCCTTTCTTATATGTCCATTTCAATGAGGTGGTCAAGCTTCTAGTTGATATGATCTCTTACGTGTTGGGCTTCAAAACCAGTGAGAACGTTGATGAAACAGTGTTGGTATTATTAGCTGCATATAGTCCAGGTCAGCCCCTTGCTTACAAGTATAACTTTGCCAAGTTTATAGCCAATAGAATACATGACCAGTTATTGAAAGTGGATATGGAGGGAGTATTCAAATATTCATCATATATCTACCACTTATTCATGTACTACCAGTGTGAAAGCTTCCAATGCCCCATCAAGAAATTGGATTCTAGGGGTGAAAAGAGGTCTGTCATCTTCTGGTCATCGGTCTTTCATGAAGTTCAAAACTCTCCATATTCTTACTGTGAGTTTTTTGACCAATTTGTATGCCTAGTCTCTTGCCTCCTAATGAGATACCCTCCTCCCAGATTGTCATTTGAGATTCAGAAGACCTTGTAGCTGTCCAAGAGCTATAAAATAGGTGATTGGTACCTATATCAAAACCATACTGTCATCAGAATCTATGGCTGTGAGCTCTGTCCTTACAGGCTTCCAAGGTATGTACCAATGAGATTGTTTGCCTTGGAATACTATAGGAAACTCATTAGTTCTGATCTCACCCACTTTCATAGCGCCAAAAAGAAAGCCCACCTCAAATTCAAAGACCATCTAGGCCCCTTCATCATGAACAAGAAAGAAGGTTGGGAAGATGCTGATCAAATTCTTAGGGACAAATATAAGCTAAAGAGGAGCTTCTGGTGGGTCCCATATGACCCGAAAGGTTTTATCAGTGCCAGAAGATTCAAATATAGGTTGTTAGGTTATGACCACTGTAAATATCCACAAATTGAGCAATATGCCAACCAAGATGAATGGTTGCAAGGTACATTAGTTGAGGAATTAACTCAAAAGGAAATAATGGAGAAAAATGTCAAAGATCTAGAAAAAACTCTTGACTTGGATTCTGTGCAGCAGGTAACATTCAAACTGCCACATCAAATTGGAGAATGTACATCCACTGCTGGAGCTACACCAGCCGCCCAGGGACCATCTACATCAGCAATAGGTACAGCAAAGGGCAAGGAGATAATGGGTGCAGAAAAGGAAGTGGTCACAGAACAGCTTGCCTCTTCAATGGAGCAACCTCAAGTACAGGCTCCTCCACAACAAACAGAAGCACCAACAGTGCCTGCCTTGCAGACTCCTGCCCATGAGGAAAGAGGTAGAAAACGAGACCGAGATGAGTCCACACCTGCTAGTGGGTCCACTCAGTAGCCCGAAGCCAAGAGGCAAAAGGTTGATTCTCCAGTTGTGGAGGAAATCAGTGAAGAAATCCTTGGAAGCCTAAGGAAAGATAAAGAAGACAGTCAACAAACAGCCACAAGCTCTTTTCAACAAGAGCAGGAAAGACAACATGGCATGGAGGTGTCCTCCTCCACACAGCAAAGCAAGAGGCCAACTAGCATCAAGGCCTCCTTTAAAGAAATTAAGGCACAAAATGAGCTGCTAAGAGTGCAGTTATATGACCAATTTCTCAAAGCAACACTTGCCAAACAAGAAAGGTTGATGGCAGCATATGACATCAAAGAGGAAAAGATGATCCTCAGCCATTTTAAACCCAAGGTACAGCAGCCTCAGTCGGCTGCAGATTATGTCAGAACAAGGTTGGAGGTTATGGCAAAAGACATTCACCCCATGGATCAAATAGAACTGCATAAACAAATAGGGGAAATGGTCTATGCCACATTGGTAGGCAAGGCCACAATGGCCCATGAGTTGCAAGAATCTCTGAGGAATACTAACACTCAGCTTGATTTAGAAAGAATGTCCTCCACAGCCAAAGACAACAGAATCAAAACATTGGAGGACATTATTGTAGACCTGGGGCATGATCCTAAGAATCCCAAGGCTATCAAAGCTCTAATGAAGAAAAAGTAGGATGATATTGCTGCTCTAAAAAAGCAAATGAGGCTCTCCTGAACCATGCATCCACAGACGGGAGAGCTGGTAAAAGAGAAAGAAGCTGAGGACACATTAGACATTTTAATGCAAATGAATCAAAGAACAGTCCAAATGGAAGAAGAATTGGAAAAGGCATTGCAAAACAAGCCGGGAGAGTCGACCTCCCAGCCTCCTCAAACTGCCCTAACTACTGCAGCAATTACAGAAGCATCAGTGACCCCTCCAATGGCTACAACAACTTCAGATACTGCGACAACAACAACAACAGCTCCTGAGGCTAGCATAAGCATGGATGATTTGACAAAAGCTGTGAAGGAGCTGGAGCTTCAGGCAACAGAGATTAAACAAGCCAAAGAAAAATTGGCTGAGCAAGAAACAAAATATGACAAATCCAAAATGACAGTAGCAGAGCAGACCAAAGAAATTAAGGCCCTGAAAGACAGAATAAAGGCCTTGGAAAAGGAACTGAATTTAGAGAAGACTCTAGCTGAGATAAAGAAAATTTTGTGGACCCGGATTGACCACTCTATCACCAAACAGTGGAAATGAGTCAAAACAGTGCATGAGCAGATTGAGTTAATAGGCCAAGCTCAAATTGAAACCCAAAAGGCCAGATCAGCCCTAGGAAATATGCCTGAGCAGGCCAGGAGGATGATACATTTCCTCAACACTCACACCAAGGAGGAGTTGGCAGCCTTAGACATCAGCAGCAGAACAGATACTGTTCTAACAGCCAAAAAGGTGCTGACCCTCAGAAATTTTGTGTAGAATTTGGAGAGAAAATGTCAGGAAATGTAGGCTGAGGTTGATGACTACAAGCTTAGAATGGGCGCATTACAAAGCAAAGGATTTCCAAGCCTGTTGACCGGTGCTGGAATACTTCTCAGTATGCTACTAGGATGACCAATTTCATTACAAATCAGATCACAGCATCCACCAGCACCTCAGAAGAAGCAGGACCGCCATCAGGGCAGAGCCTCTATGACAAGTTAGAAAATTTATTTTACATTGAGCATGAAGTTAATCACCTGTTTGAGGTCCCACCAAACTTTTACAGGTACACAGAGGCAGATGAAACTCTAATAAAAATACGAAGACACCAACTGCCTAAGGAAGATTGGTGGCAAGCAATGCTGCAGATTTTGCCCCAATGATCTCAGTTCGGTCTCTTCTAATCAGCCTTAGGTCAACGGAAGTTAATGTGGCATGAAGACAACTGGCAGAGCGGGTGAGAATAATGACTCAGCAAAATGCTGGGATAGCAAGCCCAAGAAGGGAAACACGCAGATTTTGGACAGCGCAGCTCCAACCAACTCAGTTGGTCACAAAAGTCAAAACTTTCTGACAAGATGGACAACTAATGCACTAAATATTTACTGCAACATTTACTCTTTCAGCTGTAATTCCTCAGGGGTTGGCATAGAATTTATGAGCCATTAACTCATCAACTAGATATTTTGTATCTAATTTTTATATATATACCTCCCCATACAACGTATTTGGGGTTGGTGATTTTCTCTCTGAGACACTGTTTTGTATATCTTCAGACTATCTAATATAAAGGGCTGGAAAAGTTGATGATCTCTGCACTGTTTGATGTCAAAGTGATGATTTGCGTTTTGCTACAGAATTCCTGTGCTGTTTGATGCAGCAATAAGTTATCCTAAACTATGTTTTGTCTTTCTATGTTTGCTTAACTCAGATATATGTTTCATTAGCTTAGCAATAGAGAAAAATAATAGTACAGGAATTGTTTGAATACACCATATGCTCAATCTATGTTGTTAAATGTGTTTTCTTCAGAATTAATCATAAACATGAATTCTTGACTTCTCATGTTTGTATTCGTTCTATCACTATGAATGTTATTCATAAATTTTTAAATGCTCCTAGATAATGTTCCCACCATTCCCTCTATCAGTTTAGTGAAAGATCCTTAGTTGCCTTTCACTCCCTAATTTCATCCCATCATATTACAGATTTGAAAAATTGTTCCATAGATGCTTATCTGGCTGTGTAGCAAAAAAAATTTCCAGTAGTTCACCATCATCGACTCCATGCCCAATGGCCTAGATTATTCTGCAAAAACATACCTGTTCTGACTGAAATCACCATCCCAACAAATTCAAAACAAAATCCTGTGCATCATAACTAGCCTAAAATTTCACCAAACAAAGCTAAATCAAAAAGAGAGAGCCCTCTCTGGTTGCAGGTAGGCTAGGACCTATGGCCAAAAGGTTGGTTAGTGGTTACCTCGGTCGTATTCCCTTTGGAGTCAAAGGGAACAACCTGAGTGTTAACATAATTGGCGACTCCACTGGGGAACGGAATGAGTTTTTCAATTGCTGTCTATTTGTTTAAAACTACAGATGAAGCCTGAATGTCAGCCAGGAAGCCTGTGAAACTGTTCTTGCTTTGCATTTACAAGAGTAAATAAAAGCTGCTTCAGTCAAACTTCATGCTAGTTTTAGACTCTAGATAGTTTTTTCAAAATTTGAGCAGTTCCTTGTTAACTCTAAAAAACATTCCCAAAAATACCAAAAACAAATTTGGAAACTGGCTCCTAAAAAGAAAACTAGGTATACTAGGTCAAATCCTGACCCAGATCCTCCAACTATTTTTGACAATCCTAATTTAATCCCTAAGGTTCTTAGGAAATAAGAAGAACAAGAAGATCTTACTGATTCCAGCCCTGAGGCAGTTCAGCAAAATTATATCCCAACCTCTGCTAAACCATCAGTTCATCCTCAGATGACCCCTTCTTCTCCCTCTTCCTCATCCACCTCTCAAAACATATTCTTCACACCTCCATCCACTGCACAAACTATCGTTGTTGTCCCTGTTGTTCCAGCTGTTCCTCTCCTTCCTGTTGTCCCATTTATCCCTATAAATATGGCAAATCGTTATGCCCCTCTACAGCTACCTGGTAATCCTGGGGCTATGCCTCAGGACTACCAAAGTAAGATCACTTATTTTTATGGTACCGACACATATAATGCCTTACAGCATACCAAAAAAATGCAAGACTACTTTGAAAATTATGAAATAGACGATGATGATGTGAGAATGAAAATCTTTGTCCAAAGTTTAACAGGTGAAGTAAGAACTTGGTTCAGAGCACTTGCTGCAAATTCCATAGCCGATTCGTGTGCTCTTTACCAATCCTTCCTGAACAGATGGTAAAGAAAAAGGACCCACTACATATTTTATCTGAGTATGACACCATAAGGAGAGGCCCACAAGAAACTGTCCTAGATTATTGTGCAAGATTCAACAATGTTTACAATGCCATCCCTCAAAACCTTAGACCTCCACCTGATTTAGCCTTAATCAAATTCCTTGATGGATTTGACTCTGACATGGCTTATCAACTAAGGGAAAGAGCCCCTGCAACCTTGGCAGACATGCAAAACATAGCTGTCAATGTAGAGGCAAACCTTATTGCTAAAAGAAATTGGGCAAGAGCTGAAAGAAGAACCACTTTTAAGGAAGAACCTTCAGCATTTGAATAGAAGCTAGATGCAATCCTCAAAGGCATGGAGAGACTTGGGGACAGAGTAGAAACCATAGAAAGAAAATCATCATGGGAAGGTCAACCAAGTTCTGCTAGAAACCCAAATTTTAGAAAGAATCAAAATCCAAATGTTGGAAGGGCTGATCCCGACCAGCACATTAGACTTCCTTTTCAAGAAAATTATGTTGAGGCCTCAACATTTAGTGAACCAACCGAGGGTCCTCACATCAACCTAATGGGCCTGGACAATGAACATGAAGATCAAGAGGCTTATAACTGCAATCAATTTCAAACTAAGTCAGGAGAGTCTTTTGACTTTAGGGAAGGCTATGATGCAGCGGTGTATGAGGTCCATAAACAATATAAACTAAGGAGTAGAACCATAGATGTACCTGAACCTATCAAACTAAAGGACAATAAATAACCAAAAAAGACAAAGGATAAAACTGTTCTTCCAGAATTCCCTGATAAAACAGATCTACATCCAAGAGAGGTCACTATGGAGGATATATCAGATATACAGCCCTCAGGGAAATAACAATCCCTTCCCTCAAAAGCAAGTTCAAACAACATCCCTGAAAATAAATCTAGGACTGATTTCAATCAAAATCACACCAATCATGAAGAAAGGGTTACTGAAAACTCAGCTGAAAATGAAAAATCTGCTGCATGTAATGCTAAGACTCAAATGGAAAAGCCCTTTAACTTAGAAACATAAATAAGTAAGCTAAAGATAGCTGTCCCTCTTTCTGAATTAGTCAAACATCAAGTGTATAGACAACAAATCAATAGGTCACTCCAAATATCTGACAATAGGGATGCTGTAAATGTTCTAGATGATCAACCTGAATTGTTGTTTGGCCCTGAGGTTAACGGAAAGACAGCAAATGGAGGGGTTCCACCCTTCTATGTCAGTTTAAACATTCATGGCAAGGTTTTACACAATGCAATGTTTGATTCCGGGGCCTCACATAACCTAATGCCCAAATCTGTAATGGAAAAACTAGACCTAGATATCACAAGACCTTACAAAGATCTATTCTCATTTGATTCAAGCCAAGTCAGGTGCTTAGGCTTAATTAAATATTTGTGTGTCTCCCTGGTCCAATACCCAACCAAAACGATTTTGATGGATGTGGTGGTAGCTGACATTCCACCCAAGTACAGTATGCTTTTATCCAGATCTTGG
Source organism: Pinus tabuliformis (assembly GCA_031772625.1). Taxonomy (NCBI): domain Eukaryota; kingdom Viridiplantae; phylum Streptophyta; class Pinopsida; order Pinales; family Pinaceae; genus Pinus; species Pinus tabuliformis. Next base: position 1,651,820,646 of record CM062817.1, on the reverse strand, counting down.
GGGGCCAAACTCCAAGGATCTTTGCAATTAGACATGTCCTACGCCACCATTCCAGTCTTTGGACAGCCTAAGAGATTATACCGTGAAACATTAATGAAATATGTGGTGAGTAGTCAAGAAAAACCCCAAAACTTCCCCATCTATTCAAGACATTCAGACATGGATTCATTTATTCTGTATAATACTCACATGTGCACTAAAGCTTATCCCAAACTATTAGTGGCAGCACAGACAGAGGGATTGAATGAACAATTTGCCTCTCAAGACCAAAAGATTTTTGATATAATTGATACAACAAAGGAGAATGATACATCAAATGACTCGCAAGTAACCAATCTGCCCATAACCCAACCTTCTAAGAGTCTCAATACTAACCCTGACCATGAAACCCTATGGTATTTAGAATTTGATGGCTCTGTAAACAAGTTGGGAGCTGGGGAAGGAGTCTGGGTTCACAATATGCAGAATGACCAGGTTGAAGGTCATGCATATAGGTTAAACTTTCGATGCACAAACAATATGGCTGAGTATGAAGCCCTTTTGTTAGGACTCAAACTCATAAAAAATTTAGGTGCAACCAGAGTTTCAATCTTAGGAGATTCAGATCTGATCATACAACAGATGAAAGGAAACTTTATCACAAATGATCTAAGGTTAAGAGCTTATAAGGGAGCAGCTATTCAAGTACTTGATACTTTCTCAGAATCTCAATTAACCAAAATTTCAAGAAATCTCAATTTACATGCTCATAGCTTGGCAACCTTTGCCAGCACTTGCAAGCTACCTTTCAGACCCAATCACAGTTTCACTGCTGAAGTCAAACATAGGCCTGCAGTCCCGGATAACGTCAAGAATTGGCAAGTCTTTGAGAGTGACACACAGATAAATAACTTCCTTACCCTAAAAAGAGAATTTTCCGGCATGAACATTGATACTAGCACCATGGATGATCAACAATAGACATACACAATCAAGAAGAATATACCAGCTGAAGCAGTGAATCTAGTGTTACATCCTAGTATCTTTAATAACCAAAATGCACAGGAGCTCAAGCAAACAGATTTTGATGAAACAGCTGAAACAGAAGCTGAAGTAATTGACCTAAAAGAGAATTTTCTGCCCATAGGTTTAACCCCTTTGGAGGATTTGTTTGATTCAAATGATATCTCAAGGAAACCAAAAATGAAACCACTGAATGCTGAAATTGAAGACTGTAACATTGAGACCACAGAAAATCCCAAAATGATAAAATTATCCAAGGCATTGCCAGCTGATCAGAAGTTGAAATACATTGAGTTATTAAAAGAATTCCAAGACATCTTTGTCTGGAGTTATGAGGACCTCAAGTCCTATGATACCTCAGTCATCCAACACACCATACCTTTAAAAGAAAATCAAAAACCTTTTAAACAAAAGCTTAGGAGAGTGAATCCTGTCCTCCTTCCCCTCATTGAAAAAGAAGTGAAACATATGTATGAAGCAGGAATCATTGCTCCTATCAGATTCTCAGAGTGGATTTCAAACCTAGTGCCCACTAGGAAGAAGACGGGAGAGATTAGACTGTGTGTTGATCTAAGGAATTTGAACAAAGTCTCTCTCAAAGACCATTACCCCTTACCAAAAATGGATCATATCCTACAAAGGGTAGTGGGAGCCTCTAGGATCTCATTACTAGATGGATTCTCTGGATTCAATCAGATTTTAGAGCACCCGGATGATCAAGACAAAACTACCTTTACAACACCTTGGGAAACTTTTAAATATGTCAAAATGCCTTTTGGGCTTAAGAATGCAGGGGCACATTCCAAAGAGCAATGGATATAGCCTTTGCCAAAGAAATCCATGATTTTCTAGTGGTCTACCTGGATGATCTTACTGCCTTTTCAAAATCAAATCAAGAACATTTAGAACATTTGAGGCAGGTTTTCTTAATTTGTAGAAAATATGGCATATCTTTGAATCCAAAGAAATCACTGTTTGGCCTAGAGGAAGGTAAGCTCCTAGGGCATATAATCTCAAAAGATGGTATTAGGATTGATCCGGACAGAATTCAAGCCATCCTTCAAGTGCCTCATTCGAGAAACATCAAAGAGCTACAAGGCTTTCTAGGAAAGGTCAACTTCTTGAGAAGATTCATTCCTAATTTGTCTGAGCTCATAAGACTGTTAAACAATATGTTGAAGAAGGATTCTAAGGTCAAATGGACCATGGACGCTAAACAAGCCTTTGAGGATATCAAAAGAGCATTGAAAAACACACCAGTCCTAACAAGTCCTAGGTTTGATAGAGATTTCATCATTTTTTCTTTTGCATCTGAGCATACAATTGCTACAGTTCTATTACAAAAAGATGATGAGGGCTGTGAAAAACCCATTGCATTTTTTAGCAAAGCCCTTAGAGATGCTCCCTTAAAATATCAGATTATGGAAAAGCAAGCCTATGCATTGGTAAAGGCCATCAAAGACTTTAGAATCTATATTTTATACTCTCATGTAATTGCCTATGTCCCAAATGCAGTGGTTAAGGACATTTTAACCCAAGAAGGAATTGAAGGAAAAAGGGGCAAATGGATTGCCAATATCTTAGAATATGACATTGAAATCAAGCCTACCAAACTGATAAAAGGACAAGGTCTAGCCAAGCTAATGACTGAAACCAATTTCCAAGCCCTTGACATTAATGAACTGGACAACGAAGAGGAGATGGCGACTCCACAGATCAAACAAGCCTTTTTGCAATCTCCCTAGTATGTTGATATATGTTTTGTATTGTTAAACCTGCAAGCTCCTCCAGGGTTGTCCAGAACCAAGAAAAGATTCTTGAAAATGAAAGCATCAAGGTTTTGTATCATAGACAATGTTTTATTTTGGAGGAATCATGAAGGAATTTTACTTAATTGCCTAATTTTCGATGAAACTAACAATGTTCTCAAGGAATTTCATGCAGGTGACTGTGGAGGACACTTATACTAGAAATCCACAGCTGATAAAATCCTAAGGGCTGGAATTTATTGGCCTTCCTTGTTTACTGATGTGAGAAAATTTGTAATGTCTTGTCACAAATGCCAAATTTTTGAAGGCAAGAGAAAGTTGTTGCCTTTACCACTCAAACCTATTTTAACTGAGAGACCATTCCAGCAATGGGGTTTAGACTTCATTGGTGAAATCCACCCTTCATCCTCTGGCCAGCATAGGTGGATTTTGACTGCTACAGACTATTTTACGAAATGGATAGAAGCCATCCCTTGTAGGCAAGCCAATGACTCCATCATTATACAATTTCTAGAAACCAACATCTTGTCCAGGTTTGGATGTCCAGATAAAATTATTACAGACAATGCTGCTGCTTTCAAGTCCAAAAAAATGATCAACTTTTTCCATAAATATCAGATGACCTTGGGCCATTCCATTGCCTATTATCCTCAAGGAAATGGCCTAGCTGAGTCTTCCAACAAAGGTCTTATCAACATCTTCAAGAAGGTCTTGGAGGAGAACAAAAAGAATTGGCATAAGAAGTTGGTAAATGCACTATGTGTAGACAGATTGACCACCAAGAGATCCATTGGCACAAGCCCATATGAATTGGTTTATGGAATGGAAGCAAGATTTCCTTCATCTTTGAGGGTTCCTGTAATCAAGTTGCTGCAAGAAATACAAGCTGAGACAAATGACATTCAAAGAAGGGTCAATCAGACAATTCATCTACAACAAACTAGAGAGGAAGTCTATCAAAGAACCCCAGTACTGCAAGATAAGCTCAAGAGAATATTTGACAAAAGAACCAAAGCTGAAGACTTCTTCATAGGAAGAAAAGTGTTAAGATGGGATTCCAGGAGGGAAGACAAAGGAAAACATGGCAAGTTTGATTTCTTGTGGAAGGGACCTTATGTCATTTATGTTGTACAAGGTAATAACACCTATTTTCTGAAGAGTTTGGATGGCTCAAACACTGAGGAAGGCCTAGTCAATGGGAAGATGCTCAAACATTATTTTGACCCCCTTTGATGAAACACTACACAGCCACATATTGTATATAAATATTTGTATTTTCAGTATTTTCATTTACAGCGGATAGATAAAGGTCCAAGTGAAGCATATTTTGAGGAGGACCAGGGTACTGCACCATTTTTGGATATATGTTTAAATCCTATCATTGGAAAGCAAGAGAGAACACTGAGGAACTATCAAGGTGATGAGGAATACTTAGAAAAACAAGAAAAAATAGTGCTGTAATTTCACAACAAAACAGCTTAATGGATATGTCATCCAAGTTTTTAGGATTCAGATCAATGGTCTCTAACAAAAGGAAAATTTAGACTGCAGCGAGAATGGAAAAATAAGGCGATCTGACCTGTTGTTCTTGGATTTTCATCTGGAAAAGCCATCCCCAAGTGGAGCCACTGTTAGTCTCCTATACCAATAGGGTTTCATTTTTCATGATTGACAGTGGAAGTGCCAAAAATGTTCATCTTTGATGTTACAAAGGTTCCATATTTTGTGAAAGGAAAAGACAATTAAAAAATGTAAAGAGGGTATGCCTTAAAAGAATAATCAAAAGGCAAGAAAATGAATTTGTTAGAAAAATAATTGAAATGAACCCCAAAGAAAGACCAGGAAAGTGGCTAACCAAAATGCCACTGCTATCTTGATGGATGGCCCAACAGTTCAAACTAGACCATGCCATGTTTTAAATTGCTTGTTCTAGACTAGAGAATGAATATCTGCTCAAACAGTTCAAACTTGGCAGGTGGGTAGCTGGATAGAGAAAGGAAGGAGCCCAACTGCTTAATCTGGGCCCTTGGAAGACATAAGGGTAGATTTAGATAGGAGGGCAGCCAAAATAAAAGAGGATTATCAGGGTTTGCAAGGCTAAGTGCACCCATCCAAAAGAAGGAAAAATGTTAGGTCTATTAGGCAGGGTAGGCAGTTGGAGGTTGCAGAAGCAAGGTCTGACCACATGATATATTGAAAATCATATCTCATCTCATCAATAAGAGAAGGGCAAGAACAATGGTCTATATGGAAAAACTATCAAAGCATGTCTAACTTCCCTCATTCCTTTCAAAAGGTTTCTTACTAATATCCCCTTGAGGACTTTAGGATCTGCCTAAACAGTCCTTACATTTCTCCCTTGAGAAAGTCATGTCAAGTTGTGACCCTCTTCTTCAAAAGAAGCCATTTCTTGTGTAAAGCCCTCACTTCATACTTCATCCATTTCTGGTTTCTAAGTTTCAGTTCTGAAAGCTCAAATTCTCCCTCACACTTCACCTCACATACCCATATTAACTCTTAACCCTATTATATAGCTCCCTAGTTATATCCCCACCCCTATTTTCTACAAAAAACTATGTAAAATTCCCAAAAAACATATTAACTATCCCCCCCTAGCATTATAGCTAAGTAATATGGTTATGGGAGACATTAGTCCATCTGGGGCTATAGTCAACCCTTCTGTGTCCTTACGTTGGAATTAGTCTAACCTCTGGTTAAGACTAATAGCCTGTACCTAAACCCCCACTCACCTAAACCCTTGAAAATTACCCCGCGGTCTAAACCCAATCTTAAATGTTTAAATGTTTTTTGATTAAACATTGTGGCGCATTAACCCGCATTAATCCTACCCCCAAAAACCCACCCGAGCTAAAGTTTCAAACCCGCGGCTACAAAATATTATTTAATTACGGGCGGGTCCCGCTCCGAAGTTGCACGCCGCGCCGGAGGCCCCGCCAGCCGTCGATCTCCCACCGCGCCCGATCCAACGATGGGCGGGTGTTTTCAGCCGTCAACATGCCGGGCTTTAATGTCCGGGGGATGGGCGGTTTTGCCGCCGTACCCCCGCCACGTGTCGACAGCCCGGGGTGTTCGGAGGCCTCCCCCCCGAAACCGCTTCTGCTCAAAGGCGGTGCGGGGAAACCAGAAACCGCCGTCCACAAACCGCCCTCCGCCCATTACGTCAGCAGTCCCGTCACCGTGACGTCATACCTGGTCCCCCGCCGCTGCCCCACATTGCCCGCCACGCTGTCCTTCCGCGCCCACGCTGTGCCACCGTGTCCCGCCACGTCATCATCCCAGTCAGCATCCACGTCACCCGTCCGTACCCGGGGCCCGCTGATGACGTCATGCTGACGTCATCACGGGAAAGCGCCAAAAGCACGTATGTGCCAATTTTTTTCGCTAAAAACGCCGAAAGTGACTGTTTTCAGTCATTTTCATTGTAAAATTGTGCTACGCTGTTCTGCTGTTCACTCCCAACTGCCTCCAGATTTCAAATTTCATCACTTTGGATGCCACCACCTGCAAAGTCGACGTCAACCTTTGCCCTTCAATCAACTCGACCACCCTCGGCGCTAGCTAATCCAGGTATTTTCGAAATTCAACCTGTTTGCCCGTGTTCTTCCCGTTCTATACAATTTTTTCCGCTAAATTGCCTACAAAACTCCTAAATTTAATGGTGCTGTCTTGTAAATGTTGGCCTAAATAATCTAAGGCACCCCCTGTTTAAGAGAACCACGTACTATTCATAATTTCACTGTGACAGAATTATTTTCGGGCTTGAATATTTGATATAGCCTCACACCTGCTCGGCATTGTTCCCTTTCGTCGTGTTTCGCTTCAAGCTCCCAGTGCATTAAGCTGTAATCCCTTTCTCCTCTGCATTTGCCCTCACTACCTCTAAATTCAGAGAGTTTTGCCAAGAGAAACTGAAGCTCAAGTCAAACTCTGCAAATTGTTCTTTTCAATACAGCAACAAAATATTGAAGACTTTGGCTTCAGCTAGACTCATTCTGCCACTCCTCTTCAAACCCTCACAAGCTATCATCCTCAGTCTGTTATACTCAAAACTTCATTCTAAAGATAACACCTGAAAGTTCTGTAATGGCTACACCATCAGCTCTTAGTGTCACTCCTATGAATCCACCAAACAAGGAGCTTGAAGCCATGCCTCTTGCTGATAGAGATTACCTTATCCAAGATCTTGTTGGTGACAAAAACCACTTGCAGACTTTCTGCCAGTTGAGAAACAATTATCTAAGCAACAATGACATGTATGGTATATGGGAGTCCAATTTGCCTTATTACTTCCTCCCATCTGTTAATATTTTTCCAGAGATCATCCGCTTATGTGTTGAGAACTATGAGCCAACTCAGAGAGTTGTTAAGTCTCCATCTGGGAGCATACTTTTCCACATTAATCCTGACTCCATCAACCAAATGCTCAACTTCAAGCAGACTTAGCTGTTATTCCCCTTCTCCATGAACTATTTGCTGGATGCAGGCTCCAAACTCTCCAGTGCTGACATTGAAAAAATCACCAAGACATTCATGAGGGCAGACCGCCAGCCTACAGGGCCACCTCCTTTCTTATATGTCCATTTCAATGAGGTGGGCAAGCTTCTAGTTGATATGATCTCTTATGTGTTGGGCTTCAAAACCAGTGAGCATGTTGATAAAACAGTGTTGGTATTATTAGCTGCATATAGTCCAAGTCAGCCCCCTCCTTACAAGTATAACTTTGCCAAGTTTATAGCCAATAAAATACATGACCAATTATTGAAAGTGGATAGGGAGGGAGTATTCAAATATTCATCATATATCTACCACTTATTCATGTACTACCAGTCTGAAAGCTTCCAATGCCCCATCAAGAAATTGGATTCTAGGGGTGAAAAGAGGTCTGTCATCTTCTCGTCATCGGTATTTCATGAAGTTCAAAACTCTCCATATTCTTACTGTGAGTTTGTTGACCAATTTGTATACCCAGTCTCTTGCCTCCTAATGAGATCCCCTCCTCCCAGATTGTCATTTGAGATTTAGAAGACCTTGTAGCTGTCCAAGAGCTATAAAATAGGTGATTGGTACCTATATCAAAACCATACTGTCATCAGAATCTATAGCTATGAGCTCTGTCCTTACAGGCTTCCAAGGTATGTACCAATGAGATTGTTTGCCTTGGAATACTATAGGCAACTCATTAGTTCTGATCTCACCCACTTTCATAGTGCCAAAAAGAAAGCCCACCTCAAATTCAAAGACCATCTAGGCCGTTTCATCATGAACAAGAAAGAAGGTTGGGAAGATGCTGATCAAATTCTCAAGGACAAATGTAAGCTAAAGAGGAGCTTCTGGTGGGTCCCATATGACCCGAAAGGTTTTATCAGTGCCAAAAGAGTCAAATACATGCTGCTAGGTTATGACCACTGTAAATATCCACAAATTGTGCAATATGCCAACCAAGATGAATGGTTTCAAGGTACATTAGTTGAGGAATTAACTCAAGAGGAAATAATGGAGAAAAATGTCAAAGATCTAGAAAAAACTCTTGACTTGGATTCTGTGCAGCAGGTAACATTCAAACTGCCACATCAAATTGGAGAAGGTACATCCACTGCTGCAGCCACACCAGCCGCCCAGGGACCATCTACATCAGCAACAGGTACAACAAAGGGCAAGGAGATAATGGGTGCAGAAAAGGAAGTGGTCACAGAACAGCCTGCCTCTTCAATGGAGCAACCTCAAGTACAGGCTCCTCCACAACAAACAGAAGCACCAACAGTGCCTACCTTGCAGACTCCTGCCCATGAGGAAAGAGGCAAAAAACGAGACCGAGATGAGTCCACACCTGCTAGTGGGTCCACTCAGCAGCCCAAAGCCAAGAGGAAAAAGGTTGATTCTCCAGTTGTGGAGGAAATCAGTGAAGAAATCCTTGGAAGCCCAAGGAAAGATAAAGAAGACAGTCAACAAACAGCCACAAGCTCTTTTCAACAAGAGCAGGAAAGACAGCATGGCATGGAGGTGTCCTCCTCCACACAGCAAAGCAAGAGGCCAACTAGCATCAAGGCCTCCTTTAAAGAAATTAAGGCACAAAATGAGCTGCTAAGAGTGCAGTTATATGACCAATTTCTCAAAGCAACACCTGCCAAACAAGAAAGGTTGATGGCAGCATATGACATCAAAGAGGAAAAGATGATCCTCAGCCATTTTAAACCCAAGGTACAACAGCCTCAGTCGGCTGCAGATTATGTCAGAACAAGGTTGGAGGTTATGGCAAAAGACATTCACCCCATGGATCAAATAGAACTGCATAAACAAACAGGGGAAATGGTCTATGCCACATTGGTAGACAAGGCCACAATGGCCCATGAGTTGCAAGAATCTCTGAGGAACACTAACACTCAGCTTGATTTAGAAAGAATGTCCTCCACAGCCAAAGACAACAGAATCAAAACATTGGAGGACATTATTGTAGACCTGGGGCATGATCCTAAGAATCCCAAGGCTATCAAAGCTCTAATAAAGAAAAGGAGGATGATATTGCTGCTCTAAAAAAGCAAATGAGGCTCTCCTCAACCATGCATCCATAGACGGGAGAGTTGGTAAAAGAGAAAGAAGCTGAGGACACATTGGACCTTTTAATGCAAATGAATCAAAGAATAGTCCAAATGGAAGAAGAATTGGAAAAGGCATTGCAAAACAAGCAGGGAGAGTCGACCTCCCAGCCTCCTCAAACTGCCCCAACTACTGCAGCAATTACAGAAGCAGCATTGACCCCTCCATTGTCTACAACAACTTCAGATACTGTGGCAGCAACAACAACAACTCCTGAGGCTAGCATAAGCACGGATGACTTGACAAAAGCTGTCAAGGAGCTGGAGCTTCAGGCAACAGAGATTAAACAAGCCAAAGAAAAATTCGCTGAGGTAGAAACAAAATATGACAAATCCAAAATGACAGTAGTAGAGCAGACCAGAGAAATTAAGGCCCTGAAAGACAGAATAAAGGCCTTGGAAAAGGAACTGAATTTAGAGAAGACTCTGGCTGAGATAAAGAAAATTTTGTGGACCCGGATTGACCACTCTATCACCAAACAATGGAAATGAGTCAAAACAGTGCATGAGCAGATTGAGTTAATAGGCCAAGCTCAAATTGAAAGCCAAAAGGCCAGAGCAGCACTAGGAAATATGCCTGAGCAGGCCAGCAGGATGATACATTTCCTCAACACTCACACCAAGGAGGAGTTGGCAGCCTTAGACATCAGCAACAGAACAGATACTGTTCTAACAGCCAAAAAGGTGCTGACCCTCAGAAATTTTGTGCAGAATTTGGAGAGAAAATGTCAGGAAATGCAGGCTGAGGTTGATGACTACAAGCTTAGAATGGGCGCATTACAAGGCAAAGGATTGCCAAGCCTGTTGACCAGTGCTGGAAGACTGCTCACCCGTGAGCAGTATGCCACTAAGATGACCAATTTCATTGCAAATCAGATCACAACATCCACCAGCACCTCAGAAGAAGCAGGACCGCCATCAGGGCAGAGCCTCTATGACAAGCTAGAAAATTTATTTTACATTGAGCATGAAATTAATCACCTGTTTGAGGTCCCACCAAATTTTTACAGGTACACAGAGGCAGATGAAACTCTAATAAAAATACGAAGACACCAACTGCCTAAGGAAGATTGGTGGCAAGCAATGCTGCAAATTTTGCCCCAATGATCTCAGTTCGGTCTCTTCTAATCAGCCTCAGGTCAACGAAAGTTAATGCAGCATGAAGACAACTGGCAGAGCGGGTGAGAATAATGACTCAGCAAAATGCTGGGACAGCAAGCCCAAGAAGGGAAACACACAGATTTTGGACAGCACAGCTCCAGCCGACTCAGTTGGTCACAAAAGTCAAAACTTTCTGACAAGATGGACAGCTAATGCACTAAATATTTACTGCAGCATTTACTCTTTCAGCTGTAATTCCTCAGGGGTTGGCATAGAATTTATGAGCCATTAACTCATCAGCTAGATATTTTGTATCTAATTTTTGTATATATACCTCCCCATACAACGTATTTGGGGTTGGTGATTTTCTCTTTAAGACACTGTTTTGTATATCTTCAGACTATCTAATATAAAGGGCTGGAAAAGTTGATGATCTCTGCACTGTTTGTTGTCAAAGTGATCATTTGCGTTTTGCTACAGAATTCTTGTGCTGTTTGATGGAGCAATAAGTTATCCTAAACTATGTTTTGTCTTTCTATGTTTGCTTAACTCAGATATATGTTTCATTAACTTAGCAATAGAGATAAAGAATAGTACAGGAATTGTTTGAATACACCCTATGCTCAATCTATGTTGTTAAATTTGTTTTCTTCAGAATTAATCATAAACATGAATTCTTGACTGCTCATGTTTGTATTCGTTGTATCACTATGAATGTTATTCAAAAATTCTTAAATGCTCCTAGATAATGTTCCCACCATTCCCTCTATCAGGTTAGTGAAAGATCCTTAGTTACCTTTCACTCCCTGATTTCATCCCATCATATTAAAGATTTGAAAAATTGTTTCATAGATGCTTGTCTGGCTCTGTAGCGAAAAACATTTCCAGCAGTTCACCATCATCGACTCCATGCCCAATGGCCTAGATTATTCTGCAAAAACATACCTGTTCTGACTGAAATCACCATCCCAACAAATTCAAAACAAAATCCTGTGCATCATAACTAGCCTAAAATTTCACCAAACGAAGCTAAATAAAAAAGAGAGAGCCCTCTCTGGTTGCAGGTAGGCTAGGACCTCTGGCCAAAAGGTTGGTTCGTGGTTACCTCGGCCGTATTCCCTTTGGAGTCAAAGGGAACAACCTGAGTGTTAACACAACCAAAGTCCATATTCCTTTCTCAAAAGAAGTACATTGGAGATCTATTGAATATATTTGGCATGACTGAATGCAATCTTCTGACTACTCCAATGGAACAAAACTTAAAGCTCACATCCATTGAAGGAAAATAATTTGAGGATGCAACAAAGTATAGACATCTTGTAGGAAGTCTCAACTACCTAACTACTACCAGACCAAACATTTAATTTGTTGTTGGAATCCTCTCCAGGTTTATGCAAAAGCCTTGTGAGGGACATTGGTATGCTGCAAAAAGAGTTCTAAAGTGCTTGAAGGGAACTCAAGACTTTGGAATCAAGTATACACAGGTGGGCGACTTCAGTTTGATTGGATGCTCTAATTCAGACATCGATGGAGACAAAGAAACTGGGGTTTCTACTTCGGGTTATGCTATGAGTCTTGGATCGGGAGCTGTCTCTTGGAGATCACGCAAACAATCAGTTCTAGGAGATTCCACAACAGAGGCAGAATATGTGGCAGCAGCTGAGGCAAACAAAAGAAATTGTGTGGCTCAGGAAAAACCTGGAAGATTTGTAGGTAAAACAAGTACAATCGACTCCACTCATGATTGACAATACCTCGGTGATAAAGTTGGCCAAAAACCCAAAGTTCCATGATCGAACAAAGCACATCAATACAAAATATCATTTGATTCGACATCACGTTGAGGCCAAAACAATCCATCTTCGACATTGTTCCACTAATGAGCATATTGCAGACATATTCACCAAAGCGCTTGGAAGGGAAAAGCTTGAAATATTCAGAACAATGCTTGGACTCACCAACTTCCCTTCAGATTAAGTGGGGGAATGTTGACACCTAATCATAGGGATTGGGTGAACAACTGTAATTAGTGTAAATAAATAATAGAGGAAATGGAGAGTCATCGGGAAATGAACTGAACAATCACTCCCTCCTGTATATAATAATGAACAACCTAAATGAATAACACAATTACATTTGAGGAGTTACCTCCTGGCCTGACACTTTCGTTAAAAATCACTTAAAAGACTTTTGGTCAACGTGTTTCGAACCAACTAGTGTGGTAAAAGTCTATGTTTACAATAGCATGCAAGCTAGTCATTTATATATTGAATTTCTTCGACAACGATCAATTTTTGGACTACATAATCATTTCAATTTATATCAATTTAAATTTTTAATTTATATCTCTATAATTTTATCAAACAAACTCATTTTTAACAAGATCATGCAAGTTATTCTTTCATGTAGAATCTGACGAAAAAAATCAGATAGACATTCAATGGTGGAGCGTTTGCGCGTCCCAATGGAGGCTAGGGTTTGTGCATTGGAGTTGCAGAAAAAAAAACTAATGGAGGCTAGGGTTTTCCCTAAGGCTTTGATTTCAACGTCCTAAACCATGATTCCTTCTCTTCTTACCATCTACCTTTGGTTTGGACCAGTCCTGATCTGCAGACATTTCATCTGAATAGATATTGTAAAAAGCACATAGAATCCTTCATACCTACCTGACACAATGACAGAAAGTAGTGAATGATTTTCCCTAATGGTCAAATGGGTTGCTAATTATCTCAGATAGATTCCCACCGATCAATAGAAAAGAAACATCACTCTGACTTTGTCAATGAAGAACAAATCGGTCTGGGTTTCTCGCAAGTTCTAGGATCGGAATGAGAAGGGTTGTTTTCCAACTATATGGTAATGGGAAGGCAAAGCAGAAACACGTCCAAAAACATGTAAAGGAATTGGCGGAAATGAAAGAACTAACCCTAGGGGTAGACTTCAACTTGGATAGAGTGGAATCCCTGTCTGGGAGAGCTTTGGTCGACAAAATTAGTTGCATCAAAATGACGCATGAGAAACTTCTATCCTAGATCAAAGTGACATGGAAACCACTAGTAGGTTATACTCTGATTGTGAGTATATTGGTTAACAAATGGATCCACTTTCACATTTTTTCAGAGGATGATCTTGAACTAATCCTTTGTAAGCCTTGGGTTATAGGCAAAGGCTCACTGTGGGCTGCACGGTGGCATCTTGCATTCTATCCAAGGACCAATAGTCACAAAATCACCTTTTGGGTTCTATTATTATCAGGCTTCCCTCTCGAGATATGGTTAAAGGAGGTACTCATCAAGGTGGAAAATTCACTGGGAAGGTTCATTTACTTGGATGAAGCTTCTCTCCTGCCATCAGATAAATGTATGGCATGGGTCCTGATCGAGATGGAGACTACACAAGGATGACCAGGGTTTCTAGAAATCCTTTGGGGCGAGAAGGTGATCATCCAGTCACTAGACTAGTCGAAGACGCCCTCTAGATGTATGAACTATAGAGATGTTGGCCACCTAACAAGATCTTGTGTGGCTTCTATGCATCAGGCTTCCATACCCATATCCATCATAAAACCTTGACAAGGTCGGTTCTACAATTGGTTCCTCAAAATCCGACTCCACATACACCTCTATGGGTCTCAAAAGAAAGGTTAAATTTTTCCTCGGAGGAGGTAAAGGATTTTAGTTTCAACAAGGTGTCATACTAGCAGTTGGGCCCTGATTACTCAAGGGGAATGAACCTTCCGAAAGATTATCCTACACAAGGCTTTATAAAAGGAATGATACATGAGGTCAATGCAGTCATTTCCTCTGAAAAGAACAGTAATAAAGTGGTGGAAGACATCTCATATAGTTGGTCACCTAAGATTTCTCCTGGGTACTGTTAGCTCTGCTACAAGCTTCAACAGGTGAAGGTCAAATTCTGGTCTGTCTGCGTGGTTCGTGCTTAAAAAGGGACTCGCATCAGCCATCTTTCTCATTTTCCTTCACTCTTCTTACACTCGCATAAACCCCTCTACCTCCGTTTTACCTCTAAAGCCCCGGATAAACCCGCTTTCCCTTAGATTCCCCCTAAGTCCAACAAAGTCCCTTTTAGCCCCTTTTCTTTAGCCCGGGCGCTTAACCTACGAAGCTGCACCCATATAACCCTCCGCCTTAATCCCCACCGTCGATCGTGCATCCCGATCTAACGGTCTTTGTGCTTCTCCTGCTCGTTAACCTGGTAGCTCTTTCCACCGTCCGATCGTTCCTGCCGCACGATCCAATGGCAGTCGCAGCCCTCGCTCCTTCAAGTTGCCCACTCATTAATGCGTGGGGAAAGCGTTTTCCCGCCCGTCACATCCGACACGCGTCACTCGCTGACTCGCATCGCTCCCCCTGTGTACGAATTCTGCCATCCCCTGTAAGCGGTGCGGGGAATACCACTTACCGCCCTCTCGTATGTTCCCCGCTCATTAACATTCACACATCTTTGCCGCCCGATGGCTGTCGGATCTGCCCGAACGCGATCCGACGACCCACGTTTCTCCATCCACGTTTTCTCTCGATACCCCCTGTAAGCCGATCTTAGCCGTTCATCTCGCGATTTGATGGCCAATAATTGTTCCCATCATACTCACGCCTCCACCATGAAGTCTATGCCACCTTTGACTGAGCTATGGTTACGAAGCATGAAGGTGATCATCTACCAGCTCTCTGCACAGTTAAGCTTCAACTACTTCATTTAACACATTGTACACCCGAAGGACGAGAAGGACAGCCTTGAGCAGATAAACAGATTTACCAGTTATGGAACTTTTTCCATACGACATTCCACCTGTTTGAGAAGGACAACAAAGTACCAGAGAAGGTCAAAATTTATTCATGGAAGCAACAGATCGTAGCCGAGGCCCACTTTAGATAGTTAAAGTGGTTGGTGGTCCATTATGACCCCTCCACACATAGAGTAGCAGAGCAATTTTGTAATCAAATTCTATATATACCCAAAAAGACAATGTAATGGGGTTGATGGAGACTCTAATTGTTGTGATACCTGCAGCATCTGGTCTTCATTTTCAGCTAATACAAGCTTCTTTTGATGTTAATTGCTCACTTTCCACTTCTTCTCTGTTCTAGGCTGTGCCTGTTATGCATTTTTCATGTGCTCTTGATATTTAGCATTAGAGGGGCTGTCATCCCACCTCTGTGTTAGAATCAGTATGTATCATTGAATGTGTTATTCAGGTTTCTGTTATTTTAATGCCAGAGAGCTGTCATCCTGTATGTGCATTATGAAATAGATTTGAAGGCCTCTTTACTGGTTGTAGCCGGCCATCACATGGTCTTGTGCATCTGCTGGTGTGGTCAGTATTCTCCATGTTCACTTAATCCTCAAACTGTGAGTAATTGGTGGTCTAAAGCCTTGTAGTCTAGGGGTGTTCACCTATGTCTGGGGTTTAGCATAGTAGAAGTGGTTATCTGGCTTGAATATGCATCATTCCTTCCATTCATCCACCTATTTCCAACATTTTTGTTGAGTTTGTAATGTTCCTGAGCATCTCTGAGATACAACCTAGGAGAGTTTCTTGGGGTGATTACATAAATTGGCACCGTTGCCGGGGAGAGGAGATTGAAGCTCAGCTTCCCTGGGAGACGACACAATTCCAGATTTTG